>SJYX01018446.1:9380-106116 GCA_006410675.1 Oreotragus oreotragus
CAGAGGATGAGATGCCTGGATGGCATCACCGACTCGATGGACATAAGTTTGAGTAAACTCCAGGAGTTGGTGATGCACAGGGAGTTGGCGTGCTGCAATTCATGGGGTGGCAAATAGTAGGACATGACTGAGAGACTGAACTGAACTGAACTGATGATTTCTCCTCTCTTTTCAAAACCTGATCCTCTGCCTATCTTTCATAACTTAGTCACATTTCTACCCTTGAGGTCCAAACTAAAAAAATCAATTTTCTTCAACTCTTTGCCCATCTTCATTATCTGTTTTTAATCAGTTCTTTCATTGTTTCTCTGAAGTAATCCATTCTGCTACTACCACATTTCTAAAGAAATATTCATCAGTCCTTGTCTGAACCATTACACTTCACAACTAATATCCTAGCCTTTAGCCACACAACTTTCAAGTCATTTTATTGCCAATTAAATTATCTGATATAATGTATGTTAGTCCCCTGTTTAAAGACCTCTAACATCTCTTAACAGTCAGATTTTAAGATGCATGTAATTATATATACTATATGAATATAATAACGCATATTACAAACACATAAACACAGTAGTACATAAAAGGCTGTTAGTCATTAGACTCCATTTTACTGAAGCATCATCCCTCACTAATTGTCCTCTTTCAGTCACTCCTCAAGCTGTCTGGGCACTTGAGTCCAGGTCTTTGCTCAGGGTATTTCATCAGCTTGTAATTCTCTCTCTCTCTCTTCCTAATAATCTGACTTTTCTACTAGGACTCACATCAAAACTATTGATATCTCCTCTGTAATAGTTCTCCCAGCCCTCTTGTCAGTTACAGGAATACAAACTTCAAGTTCTGTGCATTCACAACCCTTAGCTCACACCTCTCTTGTTCCATTTATCACCTGGTATTGTAATTATTTGTTTCTCTATCTTCTCCACAATGGCATAAATCCCTAATGAACAAAGTTCACTTCTTTGTATCCTATCACACAGCGCTGTGTCTTGCAGGTAGTATACACCAACAAATATATTTGAGTTTACTATTTGGAAAGACCAGATAGTGTGGTCAGGTCTCCAGCCTGTGCCTCCAGTCTACTGTGCTCCAGATGACAATGCAGATCACAATGGTGAGTAGATAATTTAGCAAATTTAGGTTAGGTGCTCTGTTTACTTTGTCATATTAGTAACATAGTTCTAGGATCAGCATTTCATCAGCAATTTCACTGGGGATGAACCCAGAAAACTTTCTCTCTTTGGAAGAGAAGAAAGCAGTTAAGATGATCGTGTTCAATGTTGAGAATCAAGGAAATGTTTTCAATGAAAGACTACATAAGGGGTAAAGAAATGCTAAGTGGAAAGGATGCAGGTTATTTTCCTTTTCTCAGAGTAAGTTAGCATTACTTCCAAGTTGGACTTCATGTATTTCTTAACAAGTCTTTATTTTCAAAATTTCCTCCTGAATACAGACAGTAAAAACTAACGAAATATTTATTGACTAGAGCTCTCTGGGATATAGTAGAGGTCAGGGAGGTCTGGTGTGCTGCAGTCCATGCAGTCACAGAGTAGGACACGATTTATCAACTGAACACCACCAAGAGCTCTTTTACCCTTCAGTTCATTCATCACAAAGGAACTCTTTGAACTTCGAATCTGGAAATACTGTTAAGTTAGATATACCAGCAGTAGCAGGAGGTACTGTTTCTTAAATCTGTCCCACATTTAATAAATGCTTCCACTGAGGGCACTTGTCTCCTAAAAACTGTATGTTCTGTTTAGACTTTATACAGTATAGTTTTCATGGCTGTTTATGCTAGATTTCAGTGTGGAATCATTCAATCAATGCAGTAAACACTGCAAGAAGATCCTCTGACTGCTAGGCATGGAAAATGCAAATCCTGGCAAAAGCAGTTATCAGCAAACAGGCTTAAGTTCCCTGGTTACTGCCTAAGATTTAAAAATCTCAGAAAAGCAACATGACATAGTACAAAGAGTTTTGAAGACAGGCAAACTGGGCTTATATCCACACTCCGTTACTTACTATGTAACCTTAGGCAAGTCACTTGACCTCTCTGAGTTTTCCTAATCTTTTCAATAAGATAAATTCTATCTATATTAAACAAGAGATGAGATAATTTCTATCAATGATCAAATGGATGAATGATAGTCATTTTCCAATCTTCCACATTTTAAAAACAGACGCGCATAGAATGACTTGCTTACAAACCAAAGGAAATTTTAATGTATAGTCTTAGAACCAAAGAATTTATAAGGCAGAAGTCTCAGCTAACAGATGAAGTGTTAATGAAAATCAAAGTATTAAGTTATATACTATAATATGAACTTTTCATATTGAATTAATTATGCCAAAAGTAGTAAATGACTGGTGAAACTTGTTTGAAAACTTGTTTATTCATTATGACAGTCTGGTTGTTCTAATAAGGCTCTTTGACCTTGGGACTGTATTTAAAAAAATAACTACTATTTTTGTAACTTATATATGACCTCTGGAGTTTAATTAATAACCATAACACAAATTCATGGGAACAATATTTAAAGAATTTATCTAGAAAATTCAAAGAAATATTTTTCCTGTATATGAAATTTCTTAACCTGAGGCATTTGAGATGCTAGATGCTTTCAAATATAAAAATCATATTTATTAAAAGGCTTTACTATCAATTTTAGGTACTGTACTACACAAATCACTATTATTTATATTAATTTTAAAAATCTATGTAATTATTTCCATTGTTTCACATATTTTGTTTTCACTTTATTAAAAATGTTTTTCACCTTACTAAAAATACAGTAGGAGGTCATTCATCAGGCACACATTTTTGGGTTACTTAAATAATTAATGTACTTACACAAATTTTTCAAGTAATTCTGTCTGAATTTGATTCATTTGGCTTAAGTACTTTATCTGAAGGGTAATGGCTCACTTTGGCAAAGTATTTTAAATCTATAAGCTTTACAGTAAAGGATTTGGATTTGGATTGCGTAATATTTGGATTATCTTTTTGGTGCTAAGTGAGCCAGTAGACAAGTACTTCTAGTGAGAATACTTTTTCCCAAAGTAAACACATAAAATTTTTGTTAAAAAATAAATGTTAACTGAAAACATACATTTTAACAAATAATTTTTCTTAAGATCTTTATAAAACATCAGTCTGCAATCTCTATGGTATGGCATTTTAATTCTAATCAGCCTTTTTTCTGTCACCTGAAGGTACTGTATGTCTAGAACAGCACTGTCCAATAGAACTTTCTGCCATGATGAAATGTTACACGTGGTCCAATGCGGTAGCCATTAGCCAGATGTTGCTACTGAGCATCTGAAATGTGGTGTGACTGAAGAACTGAATTTTTTATTTTAATAAATTTAAATAGCTACATGTGGCTACTGACCACTACATTGGACAGTGTAGGGCTAAAATGCATGTTGAAATAACTGGAGCAAGCAGTCAACCAATATGCTTACTAGGTCCTCATGCCCCATCTCCTTCTCAAGCTCTTCAACTCTTATCTGCCCATAGCAGGATACAAGTTAAGCCTCGTTTCCTCTGTGAAGCTTTCACTGACCACTCTAATACACATGCATGTCTCTCTCTTCTGAACTCCTAAATACTTAACTGTTTTATAATGGAATTTAGTACCTGGTTATACACCACGGACAAGTTTACTTTTAATGTATGTAAACTTTAGCATAAAAACAATACAAATAATAGTACCAGCTTCTATTCATTGAAAGGTTATAATGTTAAATATTTTATACGCATCTTATTTCATCTTTTAAAAGTAATTTTACTTGTTTATTTTTTGGTTGTGCTGGGTCTTCTTTGCTGCATAGACTTGTCTGTAGTTGTGGCAAGCAGGGGCTACTCTCTAGTTGCGGTGTGCGGGCTTCTCACGGCAGTGGCTTCTGTTTCTGGAGCACAGGCTCCAGGACACTCTGGCTTCAGTAGCTGTGGCATGAGGGCTCCGTAATTACAGTTCCCGGGCTCTAGAGCACTCGCTCAACCATTACGGTGCATGGGCTTAGTTGCTCCATGGCAGGTGGGATCATCTCAGCCCAGGACCAGGGATCGAACCTGTGTCTCCTTGGACACATTGGCAGGTGGATTCTTTATCCCTGAGCCACCAGGGAAGCCCTTATTTCATCTTTTTAATAGGCCTCTAAAGCATGTATATATAAATATAAAATTATAATCTTTCTTTTACTTATGAGGAAACTGACTCAGAAAGCTGAAGTTACTAGTCCAGGTCAAAACAGCCAGTCAGGGGAGCTGGAATTTGAAACCAGGTGCACGACTCCAGTAATACAGGGTAGGGGCCTTGTCAGAGTAGGCACAGTCATATGAGATTCTTTGGCCTGAGCTGATTACTGGAAGCCATAATAAACAAAGCTCAGTTTGTGTGACAAAATTAATTGGTAACCATAACAGCTTAAAGGGAATAAAAGATTATGATTCAATTTAAATTACAAGAGTATTTCACTTATAGTGAGAGAACCAAAGTTCTGCCATCATAATCTAGATATATCAATACCACTTTCTTATAGACAAGTTGCTCCCTCTAGTGAAAAGTGATGGGAATACCATACCCTCAGATATTCAAAGGAGAAAAACCTCTGCAGAAGCTATACTTTCCTAAGGGGTTTTTGGAAATTTGCAGAGGTGAGTTCTATATATTACAAAGAATGGAGATTGTTGTTGGCTTTCATTAGGTGGGGCTTGGGTGCTAGATACCATGCAGGAGGTCCTTATCAACAATACACTGGCCTACTTCTGAGAGGGAAACCTATTTATATTTATCTGAGCCTGGAAGTTAGCATCACTTTACATATAAAAACAAAATATTTTTACACTGTTTTACTATGCAATGAAATTTTCCAGGAAGGAAACTATGGCATTTCACCTGACAAAACATTGTCAGTTGTAAAGCATAGTATTTAAACATCATCCATGATGAAAGAGAAAGAAAAGGGAAGAAAAACGTTGCCAATTAAGCTAGGACACAATGCATTCTTATACATAATTTTATCTGTATTTAAATAGTTCCTTTAGACATATTTAGACATAAGTCAAGTGTCACACTTGGACACATATAAAGGGGGGAAAAAGCAAAAATAAATTAAGGTATTTCTAAAACTTCTTTGTATTCAGAAGATTTTTGACTCAGAGTTGTTAACATCCATGTTTTTCAAAACAAAATTATTCTCTTGCCACCAAGTATTTTGATGATGCTGTATTTGTTAAAACACTGCTCAACTTGTGTCCAGTTTTTTTTCAAAGCCACTGACACCAATTGTATACATTTTGACATCGGCACTTTTTTGAGCCTTCCAAAGATATTGATGGTTGAAGGGGTTGCTGCCAGGAAAAACTTGAGCCACACAGAGATGTAACCAAACTTCAACCCACAGAATATCCCTTTCATACTGTTCTAACAAATTACCAGACTTAACAGCGTTAAGGTACACAAATTAATTATCTTACAGGTTTGGAGGTTAGATAAAATCAAGATGTGGGTAGGGCTGCATTCTTTTGGAGGCTCTATGGGAAAATCTACTTCCTTACCTGTCCAGCTTCTAGAGAGGCTGCCTTATTCTTCGGATCTTTGTTCCTTCCTACATCTTCAAATCTTTTTTTCTCCCTCTTTTTCACTTTCTCACCTCTGCTCTGGTCATCAGTCTCACACTGACACTCCCACTTCTTCTTACTGTAATTATACAGGGTCCATCCACTGGGATAGCCCAGCACAATCTTTCAATCTCCTGATGCTTAACTGAAACATACCTACGGAGTTCTTTTGCCAGGTAAGACACAGGTTATGAAGGTCAGAACATGGACATTTTAGGGGGCCATTATTCAGTGTACTATAATAGGAAAAAAAAAAAAACAAAAACATTTGCCTCTTTCACATCTTGAGGTAACTAACCAGTTTTAAAACTGGTATCCAGCCGTTTGTGTTCTACTCAAGGCCATCTTGGTTATCCATTTTAACTGGCTTTTCTTCATAAAAATGGAGGTGGATGGCCCCTCTACCATTATTTCTCCGAGGTCCCCCTAGCTCTCTAACACCAGTTTTCCTCACAAGTCAACAAACTAAAACAACCAAAGACACTGACATCCCTTTTGAAAGAACTCTACAAGCTAATTACCATGAACAGATACTTCACCCGAGCCAACCTTTCCTACCTTCTTTCAGAACTAAACTCGTTATTAGATTAATAAATTGATGGGGCTGGAAATAGCTTTTCTATTTTCTGCAGTGATGGGCCACGGAGCGAGATTCAGCAAATTGATTCTGACTTAATTCCTGCAGACAAGCTCTTCTTTGATAGATTATCAAGGTAAGGCTAGCAAGGAACAATATGCGTGACTTTTGTGGTAAAAAGTCGTTCAGTAGCTTTTTCTCCCAGAGATGTTACAAGCCAGCATATTTTCACTTCACTACCTGAAAAAAGGGAAACAACTTGCTATTAATTTAGTTTAAAAATAAAAGAGAATTTTGCTCCTGCCCATCATGGAATAACAGGGAGTAGATTTACCCTCTTGCCTACAAAACCGTAAAGACATGTTTTCAGACAACAGAAGGCAGTATAGTACTGGGATCCTTACAATTACCCCAGCAAACAATCTGTAGGTACTTCCAGATGCACTGCCAGAGAGGGAGGCGGGGTCTCCCTACTTCAGCCTCTGATTGCGAGCCACATACTTACGTAAATCAAATTACCAATCCACCGTATTAAATTCGTAAAAATAAAGCTAAGCCGGGTAAACCGTCCCAGAAGCCGCGAGTTCTCGCGTCACATCGAGATCTTGCCCTGACGTCATCCTCACGTAGTCACTCGCGAGATTAGAGAGTGGGTGGTACGAGCGGTCAGTTTTCGTCGAGCTCGGCTTCTGAGAGGAAAACAGACACTGGCCTTCGGTTTATTTGGGTGCTGCCGACATGAGCTGCCCAGACGGGGGCGAGAGGACCCCTCTCCTTGAAACCCACAGCCTCACCACATCCGACTGTGCCGCCGGAGCTCCGGACCCTCCCCGGTGCCTGAAAACAAAAGCGTCACAGGTGATGGCAGAGACGGGTGAGGAGTATTTCGAGGTCGTCGCGCTCCCACCACCCCAGCTTCCAGAGGAGGAAGACGCACCCCCAGCTGCTCCCCTAGATCCAGGCTGTGCCGGTACGTTCCAGCTCCGAGGCGGTGGGGATGGCGGCTACTTAGCGCCCGAAGCGAGGCTAGAGCCGGCTCCGCCTCCTACGGAGGGCCTGGAAACGGCGTCTGTGTCCCTGGCAACGGACGACAGCCTGGGAAATGGCCGTCAGCCCGGAGAGCCGCAGGGCTTGAGTCGGGAGAAGCCGCTAGAAACTTGTGGCGCGGAGAAGTTGGGGTCTGACTTGATGGCGGAGGCGAAGGCTGAGGAAGTGAAGACTGAAGAGGGCCCCGTCTTCTCGGTCGCAGTGGATGAGGAGGTGGTGGGGAAGGAAGGAGCGAAGGAGGAGGAGGGAGTGGAGCAGGGAATGGAGGTGGAGAGGCCAGTCGGTGAAGAAATAGAAATGGTGGAGAACAGAGTGGTGGAGGAGGCGGGGCATCGGCACCTGCGTATGGATCTTCGCATGAACCCGCTGGAGGCTATCCAGCTGGAACTGGACACTGTGAACGCTCAGGCTGACCGGGCCTTTCAACAACTAGAGCATAAATTCGGACGGATGCGTCGACACTACCTGGAGCGGAGGAACTACATCATTCAGAATATCCCGGGCTTCTGGGTCACTGCCTTTCGGAACCACCCCCAGTTGTCTCCCATGATTAGAGGCCAAGATGCAGAGATGTTAAGATACATAACCAATTTGGAGGTGAAGGAGCTCAGACACCCGCGAACAGGCTGCAAGTTCAAGTTCTTCTTTCGGAGAAACCCGTATTTTCGAAACAAGCTGATTGTCAAAGAATATGAGGTCAGAGCCTCTGGCCGAGTAGTGTCTCTTTCCACTCCAATCATATGGCGCCGGGGCCATGAACCCCAGTCCTTCATTCGCAGGAACCAAGAGGTCGTGTGCAATTTCTTCACCTGGTTTTCAGACCACAGCCTTCCAGAGTCTGACAAGATTGCTGAAATTATCAAAGAGGACTTGTGGCCAAATCCACTGCAGTACTACCTACTGCGTGAAGGAGTCCGTAGAGCCAGACGTCGCCCAATAAGGGAGCCCGTGGAGATACCCAGGCCCTTTGGGTTCCAGTCTGGTTAAACTTTGCCATTGGGAAGGTTCCTGCACAAGGTCCCTTTTCACCTCTTAACGGACCTGCACTTGGGCAACAGATACGGATATGTCTTCTAACCACCCCCCTCTCCCCCCACTTTTTTCTCTGACATTTCTGGAGCCTTTTTCCTCTGAACATTGTTTTCTCAGCCTCAAGATTGAGACAGTCATGGCCATGCTCCTTCACTTCCACATGGCCTTCGTGCTTCTCTGCATTAATATCACATGCTGCATGGCCCATGATTCATACCACTCCTAAGAAAGCTTGTGATGCTGTAAATTGCATAGTCTTTATCTGCACTACTTGGACCCTGTTTGTTCCCAGAGCCTCGGGTTTGACTCATCTAGAAGTATTTGTCTAGGAGGCCATTCTACCCATCCTAATCTGCAGCACAGGCATATAGCCTGTAGATAACTGGGTGTTAATGATATCAAGGGAGAACTGCAGTGGGCCACTGGGCCTGTATGATTTATGTGACTCCATTGCCCTTGTTGTGCCTCTGGTCACCTACTGTTGCTGCCTGCTACTGGCTGTTCCCTTGACTGCTACCTACTGGATGGACATCTGCTAGAACTTTGTCAGCCCCACTCTGGTTTCTGGTAAACAATCTCCAGGTTTCCTGCCAGCACTCAAAAGACCCTTCCATTTTCCCCAAAAGTCTTCTCTATTCCTCATCCCCCAACCTCCCTTTCCTCCACTCACATCATCCAGAACCCTAATAAGTGTCAGGCGAGGGGTTGAGGTGACAAGCTCACCGCAGGTTGGCCTAAAGATGGTGTCCATTGAAAGTACCAGGCTTTCTCAGTCTCTAGTGAATCACTCAAAAGCTGGGTACCTCTTTGTGCCTCCTTTTTTCATCCTGAGCATAATTAAGTGCCAGGGTGGCAGTACATCTTCTCGGTTGTCTCTGTCCTGTCTTAAATGGTAGCTTATGAGCATATGCAAATCGGTCTTTTAATTTGGCTCTCCATTATTTCAAGGAACAGGCTGTCTTGTCTAATGATTGCCAGAGCTCTTATTTCCTTCTCTCTTCTGCGTTTTCCACCCCCTTTAGCAACATCTAGAGGATTTAAAGGGAGA
This sequence comes from Oreotragus oreotragus, assembly GCA_006410675.1. NCBI lineage: Eukaryota > Metazoa > Chordata > Mammalia > Artiodactyla > Bovidae > Oreotragus > Oreotragus oreotragus. The sequence goes on from SJYX01018446.1 coordinate 18,714, forward strand.
CAGATTTAGATGAAATGAAAAGTGCTATCTAGGCCATAATTGATGGAAGAATTAAAGATATTGTGATGGGTGTCCAAAGCAAGAGAAACTGAACAGACCACAGATAGGAAAAAATGAGCCAGGTTAAAATTGGGCCTGAAATTAAGACGGAGAGTCTTCAACAAGGAGGTTCTTTGTCAGTGGTGATGGGAGAAGAGATTCTTTTCCCAGGATTAACACTTGAGAATTGAAGGGGGTTAGAATGTTAAATACATCACCTAGAAAAGAGTTCTGTAAAAAAGGCAACCGAGTGCTTTCTCTTGTTTTTATTTGACTTAATTTATAAGGAAGGTTAGTACTGTGTGCTTTATTTCACTAGTATTTAGTAAAATCGTTTTATTTTCCTTGTTTCTGGTTACTGGGAAAATTGAGCTATACAGGCTTTATTTTGCTTTCAATTCAGAACATTTGGAAAAATGTGCTATATCTCTGTATGATATAGACACTTAATATCTGTAGTGATTTCAGCGTGTTTCTGTTAATAATTAAACTGTATGCTTAGAAATATAATCTGTGTAACTTGTTCTTGTCATATTCTTAATACTTTGGAAATTGTTGTCTTCATGAAAAAGTAGCCTTTGTGGCTAATTGTCTGTCTTGATAATTTGCCTGGTTAACAGCTTAGTAATTCATGTCTTTTCCTAAACAGCATAAATACTTGTGAAGCTGCTCTGTTAAATTGAAGGTGTACCATTGATATATTTGTCTGTCTTTATATGCATGATGGTAAAATAAAAGCATATTACTTGCTGGATTTCTTATATTTCACCCTGCATGTAAATATGCATGAAGAAATTGTTCTACGTGATGGCAGGTTATGAAATTACTAAAGTTCTTAAATGGATACAATAGGCGTTCTCCCAAAAGTAAGAGGGGCTTCTCGGGTGACGCAGACAGTAAAGAGTCTTCTGCAATGAAAAAGGCCCTGGTTCTATCCCTGGGTCAGGAAGGTCCCTGGAGAAGGAAATGGCAATACACTCCAGTATTCTTGCCCAGAGAATTCCATGTGCAGAGGAGCCTGGCAGGCGACAGTTGCAGACTATCCATAGGGTTGCAAAGAGGGGGACAGGACTGAGTGACTTAACACTTTCACTTTCAAAAGTAAGAAAATGAGGATCACTATTGTACCTTTCAATGCAGGAAGGTTTGTTTTATTTAAAATGTTAACAATTTTAACTTACTCATGAATTCATTTTTTTCCATACAGCTGTGTAGCATCATCCCCCTTTCACTTATCCCCAAGTCATTCAGGTTCTTTTTATTCACTTTTGCATTTAATAAGCAAACATGCCGAGAGTTCTTATCATGAGTTATATACTTTTATATCCTTACACTTTCTCAACTCTAGAAACTTGTTTGGTCTTTTCTTCAACTTCATTACCTTTCTTCAAGGTCTGTGTCACATCCTTTAAGGCCTGTCATAGGTAACATTTTTGCCTTAACAATGTTTCTGTTCTAAGTATTTCTTTATAAACTTGGTGTACTTTGTAGGGATGTATGTTCTAGAAAATAACTTGTAATTCATTATAGTGAATTCTGCACAGTGATACAGTAAAATAAAATACAGAGATATACTTTCACAAGTTTTTCACACTTTTCCTTTCTAATTTGAAAGCTTTGTGAAAATAGAGGTAGGGTGTCTTTTGCTTATAATGTTTTGCCCATAGTTGTCACCAGATAAATACTAATATTTATTGAATGACGAATAACTCAAATGGAAAGAAATAACAACTTAGTACCCAGAAAAGACTTTTGATGAGGTAATGGAAAGAAGGGAAGATCTCCTGGAGAAGGAAACGGCGGCCCACTCCAGTACTCTTGCCTGGAGAATCCCACGGATGGAGGAGCCTGGTAGGCTACAGTCCATGGGGTTCAACTTCATTACCTTTCTTCAAGGTCTGTGTCACATCCTTTAAGGCCTGTCATAGGTAACATTTTTGCCTTAACAATGTTTCTGTTCTAAGTATTTCTTTATAAACTTGGTGTACTTTGTAGGGATGTATGTTCTAGAAAATAACTTGTAATTCATTATAGTGAATTCTGCACAGTGATACAGTAAAATAAAATACAGAGATATACTTTCACAAGTTTTTCACACTTTTCCTTTCTAATTTGAAAGCTTTGTGAAAATAGAGGTAGGGTGTCTTTTGCTTATAATGTTTTGCCCATAGTTGTCACCAGATAAATACTAATATTTATTGAATGACGAATAACTCAAATGGAAAGAAATAACAACTTAGTACCCAGAAAAGACTTTTGATGAGGTAATGGAAAGAAGGGAAGATCTCCTGGAGAAGGAAACGGCGGCCCACTCCAGTACTCTTGCCTGGAGAATCCCACGGATGGAGGAGCCTGGTAGGCTACAGTCCATGGGGTCGCAAAGAGTCGGACACGACTGAGCGACTTCACTCACTAATGGAAAGAAGAAAACAGTTTTTAAAGCATTTGTAAAACTGATGTCAACAAATTTGCAGAGCCTTTCTTAAATTTCATGTTTAAATAGAAATGGTCTAAACACTAACTTTTCACTTGTCATTTCAACAGGGCATTACTTACTTTGAGTCAACTTTTGTGTGCTTTGGTTTTCTACATTTTAAGGTGACTGTCACACTGGAGATAGAAGAGGTTAGACTCTAGACATGTGCTGTTTAATAATAGCCACCTGTTACCAATGGCTGTTGAGCACTTGAAATGTGGTTAGTCTAAACTGGAATCTGCTCTAAGTATAAAATATATACTTGATTTCAAAGACTGAGTGTGGAAAAAAAGGATGAAAATATCTCGGTTTTTATATTGATCACATTGAAATACTTTTGATAAGTTAATATATATTAATAATTTCCCCTACTTAACCACAGAGAGTGAGACATGACAGCATCTGAACAACATTTAAAAAAATGGCTGACAATTTTATATAAAACAGCATGATTCTAGACTTCGAGATGAATATGTCAGAGCATATATAAAATATCTAAAATGTCATTTTCTCCCCATGAAATTTTTTGTGACTTTCAGTTCAGTCGCTCAGTCATGCCCAGCTCTTTGTGACCCCACGGACTGCAGCACCCCAGGCTTCCCTGTCCATCACCAACTCCCAGAGCTTGCTCAAACTCACGTCCATCGAGTCAGTGATGCCATCTAAGCATCTCATCCTCCGTCATCCCCTTTTCCTCCTGCCTTCAATCTTTCCCAGCATCAGTGTCTTTTTCCTATGAGTCAGTTCTTTGCATCAGGTAGCCAAAGTGTTAGAGTTTCAACTTCAGCATCGGTCCTTCCAATGAATATTCAGGAGTGATTTCCTTTAGGATTGACTAGTTTGATCTTGCAGTCCAAGGGACTCTCGAGTCTTCTCCAACACCACAGTTTAACAGCATCAATTCTTTGGTGCACATTTTTCTTCAGCACAATTCTTTGTGACTTTAGAGCAAAGTTTATCTAGCTAAAATTCAAGATGCATAAAGTATAGCTTGGGCTTCCTGGAAGGCTCAGCGGTAAAGAATCCACCTGCAATGTGCAGGAGACATGGATTCAATTCCTGGGTCAGAAAAGTCCCCTGGAGAAGGAAACGGCAATTCACTCCAGCATTCTTGCCTGGGAAATCCCATGGACAGAGGAGCCAGGCAGGCTTAAGTCCATGAGATTGCCAAAGAGTTGGACATGACTTAGTGAGTGAACAACAACAAAATTATAGCTAGAAGCTGATGGGTAAGTTATAAAATGAACTGTCTTTAATCAGTTTGTTCTTGGATACCTAAGATACACTCAGCACTTTGTAAAGTGTACTGTGTAAAACTGATTTGGGGGTATGTAGGAAAGATGTCGAGTGCCAAATTCACACTGACAGTTATATTGGTTATTTAAAGTAGTGTATAACAACATTTAGGACCTGCAGCTTGCTATTTTTCTAGAATGAAATGTTCTGTAGTTTTTGGCGTACAGATGTACATGAAGCTCAGAAAATAATTTCAGTCATTAATCATATTGTTTATCTCCAAATTTTAACAGTTGGCTATAACAAAAAGCAAGTCCCCATCTAGGATTGGACCAAATCCAATGCTCACCACTTGAAGAAGCATATTTTATTTTTTTAATATTTATGATATATTTTTATGTTCTCTGTACCTTACTGTAAAGTGTATTTTGTTTTAGAAAATTAGTGTTGTCTAAATTGTATTGAAAATTAGTTTGCAGCAATTACTACTTATTTTGTTTTGGATATTAAGGATTATATGGGATAGTGAAATAAAGGTTGTCCTTGTCCTTGGGGAACTGTCTCATTGAGGGAGTATCATTCTTTGGATGTTTCTTCTTCAGGAAATTCACATATTCAAACTAGTTACATGCATAAGGAGACTTGGGCATAATGTGGCCTAAAGGAGGTATCAGAGATGATCAGGACCATACTCCCCTCAGGACCATTTTCCTCTCCCTCAATGTTAATATATAATTGAGGTCCTAGACTGTACAGAAGTGACAGATAACAATATATCCTTTCATCAGTATGGGAGGTGTTTCACTTGTGGACAGTTCTGTCTTTAAGTTTGCTTGAAGTAAATTGAGCTCTGAAAAGTCTGAGCCATTGCCTCTGCCCTCAGAGGTTCTCAAAACGTTAAGAATTTCTCTGGGGCTATATTAGATATACTGAATGTCTACTTGGCTCTACTTTTTAAGAACTTGTATTTAACATAATTTCCTTGAGAACAGGCCAGGAAGAAATGGTTCTATTAAGAGTGGAGTCACTTAGGTAAGTTCCTGATTTTTATGAACAAGTGTTTTACTATTGACTTGAAACTGGAGAGGCATGCTGGTTTTAAGTTGGAATTAACTGTTTTACAATCTACCACCTAGCATATTTGCCAAAATAACTACCTTCCCTGAGCCTCAGTTGTCCATATGCAGGGATGATAATATCTTTATTATAAGCTAATATTGTCCCAGCATGTATTTGGAGAATAGATTATATGGTTTTGGATAGGATAATAACAAACATTTGGGAGCTTGCTGTGTTCCAAGCATTGTTCTAAAGATTCCAAGAATTAGTTAATAAAGGTTACATTGTGAAAATGCCAATGCCTGGCATATGGTATAAATAAAAAATGTTAATTTCCATTTACCTGCCTCATTTAAATTTCTCATTTAATTCATATCCTGACAAGTAGTCATCTAGCTTAACATTTCTCAAACCTAACTGTTCATTATCAATAGCTGGGGAGCTTTGAAAAAAATCCTGATGTTTAGGCCCTACCTCAAACTAATTAAATTAGATTTTAAGGTACACATAGGATTTAGAATCATGGATAACCTTTCCTTGGACTCCTCAAATGAGAGAATACTCAACTTTTTTCCCAGTTTTGTTGAATTTACTCAGAATCCACTGCCTTACAACGTCTAGCTGTTGCAAAGGGCCTGGCAAATAGTTGTCTCTCAGCACATTTGCTCCATATTTTGACCCCAGCAGTCTTGCAGAATGGAATTGGCCTGATTCCACAAGAGTTCTAAGTACTTGAAGATCATCCTTAACGTGCTTCTCAACTCCCCACTAACCAACCTATCTATCAGTTCCTTCCATTTCATTTTCTGCTCTGTATGCTAATTATTTATTTTGCCAGTGCTCTTCCTAAAGTCTGGTGCCTGGAACTGAATGAGATAACATCCAAAAATAAAACAGGATGAGATTTTTTCCCCCTGCCATTATTATGAATAGTATGTTTCTTTAATGGGGAAGGCAATGGCACCCCACCCCAGTACTCTTGCCTGGAAAATCCAATGGACAGAGTAGCCTGGTGGGCTGCAGTCCATGGGGTCGCTAACAGTCGGACAGACTGAGCGACTTCACTTTCACTTTTCTCTTTCATGCATTGGAGAAGGAAATGGCAACCCACTCCAGTATTCTTGCCTGGAGAATCCCAGGGATGGGGGAGCCTGGTGGGCTGCCGTCTATGGGGTCACACAGAGTCGGACACGACTGAAGTGACTTAGCAGCAGCAGCATGTTTCTTTAAATGGATCCTTGGAGAGCATTAGCTTTTGAGGCAGCAATATTACCCTTTTACTAAACCCTTAAGTTTTAAAGTATTCGTGTGCTGCTGAGTTTGGCTCACCATCTTCCCACATTTTATTGAATTTTGTGTCCAACACTTTACAAGTATCTATACTAAATTTCTTTCTATTACTCTCCTAACCTGTTTACATTTGGAGGATTATTGCTAATGAGTAATTCTCCCTAATTTCATGTTGTTTGCAAATCTAGTCTGTAGTGATGTCAGGTTCTCCCTCCCAGGACCTTGCCTTCAGAGTCACACAGCATCTTTAAGACATCATCTTTTCATCAACTATGAATCCATCTATTATCTAGTGTGTGTATAGTTTAACTTTGTTCTAGGGCATCAGAACTTGGTGCCCAAGCATACTTGGCACCTCTTAAGGAATTAGGGAAAGATGCTCCCTCCAGACAGGGATTAGGAAAGTGTGCCAGTTCTTCCCAGATATAGTCCGTTATAGCAGATGTGTTTATCTTTCAAATTTCCTTGTCAGAAAAGAAAATGACTTAGTGATCTTCATTTACCTCTGTTGATCACTCTGCTTTTTTTTTGAAGGCAGTATTAATATTTTAATATTACTACTTCAACATTCGTGGGTTTGAAATTTTTCAAACTGAAGTTGGAAAAATATTTAAAATGTCATACAGCTTATTTTAAATCAGTCATTAAAATTAGAAAACAAATGTATGAAAGTGCACAACTAAAAGCTTAATTTATAGAACTGATCAATTTCCATCAAAGTAATAAAAATACATTTAAATGATTGTTCTATAATTGGAGACTATAAGAAATGGGAAGTACATATTATTGTGAAGACGTATTGCTGAAAGTGGGTTATTTCTTTCAGCTCTAAATGAGACCCACCATTGCACCAAGCTGATCATATATCTTGAAACTTAGGATTCAGGTTCTCCTTTACAAAGTTCTAGAAATACGGGTCTTAGTAAGGGCTTCAGAACTAATTTCTTGAGGCTGAGGCCCACTGATGGAGCAGATTGGCATTGCAGAATCAGAAACAGCTACTGAAAGCATGATTTGTACACTAAATCATATCTAGGTCTTTATATTCACATTATATATAAGCAAATCATGGCTCAGAGAAGTCATGTGACCTGTGCAAATTGAATAGCTAGTAAGCACAATTGAGACATGAAGCCAGATCTGTCTGATTTCAATGTATGTGTGTTTACTCTGTATTAGGTTTGCTAGAGAAATAGAGACTAGGAATAGACAATTATGAGGAATTGACTTGTGTGGTTATGGAGGCTAAGAAGTCTCATGCTGTGCTGTCTACAAGCTGGAGACCCAGGGACGCTGGTAACAGTATAATTCCGAGCTGAGTCCCAAGGTCTGAGAACCAGGGGAGCTGATGGTATGAATACCAGTCCAAGGGCAGAAGAAGAATGATGTCCTAGCTCAAGTACTCTGGCAGGAAGAAAAGGGCAAATTCTACCTCTACATTTTTGTTCTATTCATGCCTTCCTAGATTGGATAATGCCCACCTAAATTGGGGAGGGCAATCTACTTTCCTGATCCACCAATATCAAATGCTAATTCCAGAGATACTCTCACAGATGCACCCAGAAATAATACTTAATCTGTCAAATTAACCCTGTCAAACTCACACAAAATTAACCATCGTTACCAACATACAAAGGTATGAGGTCTCTCAGGTCAGGGACTTGGCTCTGATTTCACTTATAATTTTGAAAGCAAGGAATTTTTTTTTTTTTGCAGGGGTGGTGCTTGGGGGTTAAATGTCACTGAGAATCATCATAACTAAATAAGCTAGACTGAGAAAATTTTAATTTTGTAACAGAACCTAAGTATTAAAAAAGATTATTATTCATTTTAATAAAATATGGAACATTAAACATTGAAAACTCATGCTGTAGTTCTTTTAATGAATGCATGGTTTATAAAATTGGCATAAATATACTCTTTGGAACAGTTTAAACTTTAACACCAAAGACAAACTAGTCAGGTTATTATTATTTTGGTTTATTATTTGCTTTTTAAAGAAAATAATGAGGTCAACTATTATATCTAAAATTGTTCTATAAAATATTTTAAATATAATAGATTATTTTAAAAACTATTTCCTCCCTCTAGTGACCAAGAATGGGAATACCACATCTACAAGCATTAACCTGATTCTCAATGTGCTTGTGTACCTCCCCCTAGAGGATGCCTGGGAAATTTGCCAGTTATTTTGGTTATTACAATGAATGTGGGTGCTACTGGCATTCATCAGGGGCATTAAGAATGCTAGGTAGCATCCTTCAATGTGATGCACGGTGCCCCATATAACTGAATAATCCGTTGCTGAATATTCATGTAAATTAAAAACATTATTTAAGCCTCAGTTCAGTTGAGTCACTCAGTCGTGTCCGACTCTTTGTGACCCCATGAATCACAGCACACCAGGCCTCTCTGTCCATCACCAACTCTTGGAGTTCACTCAGACACATCCATCGAGTCAGTGATGCCATCCAGCCATCTCATCCTCTGTCGTCCCCTTCTCCTTCTGCCCCCAATCCCTCCCAGCATCAGAGTTTTCCAACGAGTTCAACTCTTCGCATGAGGTGGCCAAAGTACTAGAGTTTCAGCTTTAGCATCATTCCTTCCAAAGAAATCCCGGGCTGATCTCCTTCAGAATGGACTGGTTGGATCTCCTTGCAGTCCAAGGGACTCTCAAGAGTCTTCTCCAACACCACAGTTCAAAAGAATCAATTCTTTGGCACTCAGCGTTCTTCACAGTCCAGCTCTCACATCCATACATGACCACAGGAAAAACCATAGCCTTGACTAGACCGACCTTAGTCGCTTTAGCAGTCACTGAAAGTGGACTGTTGAAGTCTTGAACTATAAATACAAATTTTCCTATTTCTCCTAATTCTATCAGTTTCTATTTTATTTTGAAGCTCTTTTTAGATGCATACACATCTAGGATAGTTATAACTTCTTGATAATTTGATCTCTTTCAAGTAACGTAACATTTATTATTAAATATTTTGTAATACTTATTCAATATTGTCTTTTTTTTCCCCCAGAAAAGTTCAAGGGAAGAAGAGAGGAGAAACTACACATACAGAGAAGTGACTATAATGATGGAATGTGTATTCTAAGCCAGATAAGGTAGGAGGTGAGGACATGAAGGAGTAGGGGATGTGAAAATTGGTGGATCGATGGATAGCAGGTTCCATTAAGGTTGCAGAATTATTGAAGTCGGGCTGTTGGAGAGAGTGCACTGAAAAACAAATAGCGACAGAGTGGGATGCTTGTCATCAAGATAATGGAGGGAATGCTAATGGCAAGCTCTGGGGCATGACTGTGGAGCAGGCAGCCTGGGGGAGGGGATCAGAAATAAAGAAGATCATCCTTGTGAATTTCAAAATCCCTGATAATTAGGACAAGGCTAGTGCTGGAAAGAGAGACAAGATCCAGATGATAACATTTTCAAGGAATGAGGAGTGATAACCTGATGTCAGATGATTCCAGAAAGTAAGGGGAAAAGAGGATAGTCTATCAAAAAGGATGAACATTCAGAATATGCAAATAGCCTTTAGAATCAATAAAATACAGGCATACAATTCAATAAACGGTGGACAGAGAATGAGCAGGCAATTTACAGAAGAGGAACCCTGAATGGCCATCAAACAAGTAGAGACCCAACTGCATTGGTAATTAGGAAAACGAGATTCTATTTCACATCTCTCTGAATGAAGAACGATGTGGGGGGAACAGGAGCTCTCATATGGCTTCAGAAAACAAATTTGTTAATATATACTAAAGATCAAGATGTGCGTGCCCTTTGACTCAGCTTCCCTCTTCCAACATAAACTTTACAGAACGCTCACATGCATATGGTGCAAGGAGATGGCAGCATTATATAAAAGACATAAAAATCAAAACAATCCCATGTCTATTAACAGGAAAACAGGTAAGTAAACAGTGTCTGTTCAAGCAATGAGAATTCTCATTCTATGCAGTGAACATGAATGGACTAGAGATGTATGTCCTGTGCTTGGATTCCCAAAATACAAAGCTGACGAAAATCGGAAAATGATGAGTGTAGTGCGGCAATGTCACTTTTGGTAAAGCATAAAAATAAGCAAAACAATGTGTCTATTACATAATGAACATATATATATAGTAAAAATGTCAAAACATGGGCCAGAAAGATGCACACAACTTTAGGACAGTGGCCACCTCTGGGGAGGAGGGGTGGAGAGAGGGAGTGGGACCTTGGAGAAGCACAAAAGGGGGTGTCTGTTCAATTTGGAATGTTTTAATTTTGAAAAAAAGATGAGCAAATAGGGCAAAATGTTGATATTTGTGAAACGAGGGTGTTGGCTGTATTACGCTGTTCTTTTCTATTCATTTGAAATATTTCACAACATAAAAACTTCATGGCATATGTAGGATGACAGCTCTTTCCCAGATCAGATAAACACATTTTAAAAACTCAGGGAAGCCCAGCATTCAGTGTCAGCCTGTCAATTTGCAAGCATTTCTGGAGCACCTAAAAATCGCCTCACAGTGCTCTCCGTGTCCAAACACCTGCAGAGAACGAGCACGATTTCCAAACAGAGGTCAGATATCTGAACTGGCCACTTGTAGAAATAGATAATTCATCACAGCAAGTGCACATCAAGAGGAGATGGTGTTGGTGACTTGGCCTAGAATGGGCTGAATTTCTCCACGGCCATGGCTTTCCAATTCAATACGTGACTGCATTCCCCCAGGCTCTCTTTGGGCCATTAAGGGACATTTGGATACATGTCTCTCCTTTTTCTGTGTAATGTGTATATACACAGACACAGACACATGCACACGCATGACTCATGTATGGTCCACTCGCTTTCCTAGGTCCTCTTCCTCTTACTGTAGTGGTCACCCCCATGCCCTTCTGCCTGCCCTCTCCTGGAGATCGAACCCCTGTCTTCCTCCAGAATGTTCTGTTACTAGAAGCCTCACTGGGACAGTTTTGGAGGCAGGATGTTGCCTTACAAGGGGTGGTTGTTGTTGAGTCACCCAGGCACGTCTAACTCTTTGCGACCCCATGGACTGCAGCATGCCAGGCCTCCCTGCCCTTCACCATCTCCTGGAGTTTGCTCAAACTCATGTCCATTGCATTGGACAGGAACTGAGTCGTATTAGATATTACATACGGGTTGCTCGGTGATATTACAGGTGACTCTAAGGAAATCACATTTTGCTTAGATGTTTTCATGACTCAACAAAGGGCTTGGGAGTGCGGTGGGCAGGGACCAGGTGGACTTCAGGGCAGTGTCCCGAGAGATAAGAGGAAAGGGGACGACTCTCTTATACAGCAGAATACTCTCAGGGTGATCTGCAGAGCTCCACGTCTGCTGCAGCCCAGGCTTCTGTTCCAGGAGCAGATGGAAGCAGTCCCTCACTCCCAGGCAGGCATGTTTATGTCCTTCAGGAGAGCCCCTGGGGACAGAGGGCTGTAGACACTGGAGAGGTCAGAGTCCTCCAGTGACCCATGCCTCTTCTCAGCAAAATTCCTGCTCTGCAAGGCTTAAGGTTGGCTTTGGGGGCATGGGGGCAGTGGTCACTCCACCCCCAGGAGGACCAGAGCAGGGAGAGGGAAAGTCTTAAGGTAGGGAGCCAAGTTCTCATCAGAGAAGAGCTTACCTCCTTATTTCCTTTGTACCCAGAGAGATCAGGCGAAATTCCCAGTCCTTGCTGTGGTTAAAAGTATCAGCCACTGCTAGAGGACCACCAGCCTCACTGTCCCCACCCTTAGAGACCCAGGCCAGGAGGGCTCCTGCCAGACTAGGTACGGAGGGTGAGGGGGCTCCATCTGAGCCTTCTGTTTATCCTGCTGTCCTGGAGGTATGTCTGGATGTTTCCACAGTGAGACTGGAACATATTCTTTCAGAAAACAAGAACAGTTCAATTCTCACATTACCTAAAATCTTTAAACGCACAAAGTTCTGAAATTTTAGTAACAGATTTAACTATTCACAACTTTAATAATTATTGCTAAATTGACATTCAAAATGTAAGAAACAGTCTCTCAAAATCTGCTGAGCTATGTAGAAAAATTAGCCTTTTATTTTGGATTAATTTTAGATTTACTAAAAAGTTGCAAAGATAGTACACAGAGTTCCTGTATACTCTTTACCCAGGCTCCCCTAATGTTAACATCTTACATTAAACAACGGCACATTTATCAAAACTAAGAAGTTAACACTGGTACAATATTACAGCTGAGCTATCTACTTTATTCATATCTCATCAAGTTTGGGTTTTTTTTCTTTCCTGTACAAATTTTGGGATCTCAGTTCCCTGACTAGGGATTGAACCTGGGCCTTTGGCAGTGAAAACTCAGAGTACTAATCACTGGAAAGCCAGGGCATTCCCCATAAATCTCTTTTTATATGTAAAATGTTTTAGGTGGAGGTGAAGATTTGCATAGATTCCTATCAAACAGATTGAGTCATTCCATATCTACTAACATATAACACACAAACACATTTTATATATAATTCATGTATATTTATGTAAAAAAAAAGTGCATAGCATGGATTAAATATAACACATATTCTCAGAACATGCAAGTCTCTCATTGTTATTACGGTTCTTTTGGATTATACATCTTTGAAAACTGATAGTAAATCAACTCCAAAACAGGCATAGTCCAAAACTGGGAATGTGAAATGTTATATCACATGGATTCCTGCAGTCTGCTCTTTCTTGCATCCTTCTTTGGGAAAGGGGGAGATGTGCATAGCAATGGTGACCACATTTTCTGGACCAAAAATGGGGATATGTATTTTTTTCTGTGCTCAGTTTCAGAAGATCAGGGATGAAGTATAAAATTGTAGATATAGTTTTTTTTTTTTTTACCTCCTCTTACCATATTCCTTTGACTTTCTGAAACTATTCCAAACTATAGAAATACAATCTCTTTCATCCACATCACCATAGGAACCTTTGTTTTCCTCAGATTTGTGAATCTGAAGCTCCTGGTTTCCATTCCATTCTCTTTTTTCCTGGGGTTCTTTTTGCTGGTGAGAAACCCTTAGGCATCTTCTCTAGCTAAGGGAAAATTGAGGGAGATTAACACATTGGAAAAGACCCTGATGCTGGGAGGGATTGGGGGCAGGAGGAGAAGGGGATGACAGAGGATGAGATGGCTGGATGGCATCACTGACTCGATGGACATGAGTTTGAGTGAACTCCAGGAGTTGGTGATGGACAGGGAGGCCTGGCGTGCTGCAATTCAGAGTCGCAAAGAGTTGGACACAACTGAGTGACTGAACTGGACTGAACAGGTAATAATATAAGAGGCTACTTACACATACGACATTAAAACAATATTATTGAGGTCTCTTCTTTTATTAGTTTGCCAGGCTGCCATAACAAAATACCACTGACTAGGTGACTTAAACAATAGAAGTTTGTTTCTCACAGTCCTGGATGCTGGTAAGTCCAAGATCAAGGTATTGGCAGATTTGGTTTCTCCTGAGACCTATCTCCTTGGCTTGTGTATGATTATCTCACTGTGTCCTCATGTGGCCTTTGCTTTGTGTACATGCATGCCAACTGTGGCTTTTGTTTTTGGCCTTGTCACACAGCATGTAGGACCTTAGTTCCGTGACCAAGGATTCTGCATTCCCTGCAGCGGAAGTGCAGAATCTTAACCACTGGACCACCAGGGAAGTCCTCCCAGTTTTCTCTTTTGTGTGTCCAAATGTCCTCTTCTTATAAGGACAGAAGTCTGACTGGATTAAAGCTCATCCCAATGGCCTTTTTTTTTTTTTTTGGGAGGCCTGGCGTGCTGCAATTCATGGGGTCGCAAAGAGTCGGACACGACTGAGCGACTGAACTAACTGACTGGCCTTCCCCCATCCCTGATCTGTAATAGAACCTGGCATCCAGACCCAATGAGATGGTTATTTTGAGGCACTAGCCTGTCATCTTCTTCATCAGCAGGCTCCCTGAATAAAGTCTCTTTCTTGCCTCAACCCCCTGCCTCTTAGATTCATTGGTCTGTTGTGCACTGAGCAGAGTGAGCTTGGACACAGTGACAGGATGGTTTTGATCACGGACTCCTATACAATGTTACAAACCTCTGTCCATGGTTCTTCAGGCACTCTACCAGATCTAATCCCTTCAATCTATTTGTCACCTCCACTGTCACCACCCACTCCAAGGGATTTGGTTTAGGGCTGGTGGCTTCCCCTACTGTCTTCAATCTTAGCTTGAATTTTCCAATAAGGAGCTCATGACCTGAGCCACAGTCAGTTCCAGGTCTTGCTTCTGCTGACTGTATTAGAGCTTCTCCATCCTCGGCCGCAAAGAATACAGTCTGATTTCGGTTTTGACCATCTGGTGATGTCCACGTGTAGAGTCATATCTTGTGTTGTTGGAAAACGGTGTTTGCTATGACCAGTGTGTTCTCGTGACAAAACTTTGTTAGCCTTTGCCCTGCTTCATTTTGTACTCCAAGGCAAAACTTAACCTGTTATTCCAGGTATCTCTTGACTTCCTACTTTGCATTCCAATCCCGTGAGATGAAAAGGACATCTTTCTTTGTTGTTAGTTCTAGAAGGTCTTAGAACCGACCAACTTCAGCTTCTCTGGCATCGGTGGTTGGGGCACAGACTTGGATTACTGTGCTGCTGAGTGGTTTGTCTTGGAAATGAAACATGCTCATTCTGTTGTTTTTGAGACTGCACCCAAATTCTGCATTTTGGACTCTTTTGTGGACTGTGAAGGCTACTCCATTTCTTCTAAGGGATTCTTGCCTACATTAGTAAACGACTAGATGGAGTGATGTCGAATCCCTAATTTCTTCCTCACCACCATCAAGAGAGGGCAGAGAACTCACAGACTCCCCAGTTCAAAGTCGGGCGCAGACGCAAAGTCAGTGCCAGTGTGCTCTGCCCCCTCCTCCTCGAGATGCGGCAGCAGGTGCACTGCGGCCGCACCTGGCTTCCTCTGCGCAGAGTGCTTGGAAGAGCGGCTGCACGCAGTGAGCACTAGCAGACGAACCGTGTCCCTCTTTTTTCCAGCCGTGCTGTGTGGCTTGCGCTACCTTAGCTCCCTGACCAGGGTCTGAGCCTGGGCCATGGCAGTGAAAGCGTGGACTCGTAACGACTGGACGGCCAGGGAACCCTTTCCTCACTTTCCACCCCGATTTCCTCCGGGGAGCAAAGGCCTGTCCTGGGTCCTCTGGTCTTTTTACACTGTCTACACTCATTTCCTCCATTTCTCCACTTCAAGCATGATCTCAAGCACCTATTGCCTGCGAACTGAGGTATCCGGCTATGCTCCTAGGTCTCCCTTACCAGCCACGGCTGCTGTTGGACAACTCCTCTAAGAACTCCTTTAGGATTCTTAAACCTTACATTTAAAAGACAAGATAACCATCTCCCTGCCTTATCTGTAGGCCTCCAAACTCCCGTTCCTACTGAATGGTTACTGGCGAAGGCCATCACGCGTGCTCCCCCAGGGACTCAGCTGGAGTGGAGCCGCCTTCCCTCCGCCAGCGCAGCCCGGTGTGCCTCCCTCCAGTGGGCCATCAGGGCCAGGCGCTGCTTCCTTCCTCAGGCTCGGAGCCGGTCCCCACTCTGTCCCCTCAGTCTCCTTGGTCATCACTGCCAGATTTATCTTGCTACACATCCAGTTTTCAAACTGGGACATGCCATCGGTTTAAATGTTTCAGTGTTTTCCTGGCGTCATTCAGATCTGGTCCAAACGCCAGCAGCGAGAGGCCCTGCTCTGCTCCTCAGCTCCTGACGGAAACACCATGGCCCAGCTGGGCTGCGCTGCATCCAAGGGCTCAGCTCCTCTCCGCCACCTGCACCCACAAGGACACACGTAATTCTTAGGCACCAGGAGAACGGCAATGAAGGGGAATAGTCACAGTACTGAACCCAAGACACAACATGAACCTGAGCCCAGAGGTCCAGTGGAGGGAAAGGCCTTTCAGAGCAGGTGAGACAAACCTGAGCCATTGCCACTGCGCTCAGCTACCCGTATCCAAGATGCAGGGGTGTGGGTGGCCCTGCAGGAGATGGCCACGTTTCATTCCTTAGGACTTGTGTTTCCTTATGAGACAAAAAAAAAGGACTTAGCAGATGTGATAAGCTAAGGCTCTTGAGTTGAGGAGCTGTCCCGCATCCTGTGTGGGCTGTGACACAATCACACACGTCCTCTCAGGTGGGTGCAGAGGCAGAACAGACACAGACAGAAAACAGAAAGTATGTGAGGACTGAGCAGCTGCCGGCGGTGAGGGTGAGGAGCCAAGCACCCAGGAAGGCAGCTCCAGAAGCTGGGAAGGGCCTGTCGATCCCCTGGTTTCAGCCCTCGGGAACTGCTTCCAGACTTTCGGCCCCCAGAACTGTAAATGATAAATCTGTGCTGTTTTAAGCCACCAGTTTGCAGACCTTTCCTCCAGTGGCCCCAGTCCTGGGAGCAAGCCAACGGGGCTGCTCCCTTTCCCTTCTGCCCATCCATGATGAAACGGCCCTCAGGTAAGTCCCACTAAGACTATCCCTCACACACACAGCATTGTTCATGCTTTCATTTCCCCAGTGTATAACCACAATCAGATTCAAGGTATTAAGTAAAATCAACACTTTCTAACAGCTCCGAAGAGTTTTTTTTAATCTATGTATTTGAAAAAACATAATTAAAAATTATTTTCATTTTTGTTACAGATTATATTTGGCTTTTTGGTTTTAAAAATCTGGTACTCACATTAATTTAGCATTAATAGTTCTTACGTGTTCACTTGCCATGCATGCAAATGTTTATAGCACAAATGAAATAAATGAATGACCTCAGTAGGCAGCTCACCTCAAATACGTATATTGGCAACATAGGCATTACATGACAATTTATAATTGAGTGTAGAGAGTCCTCATAAAACATGCAATTAGTAGTTCATTGTTTCAACCACTCACTAGGTTTTCTGTGCAAACTCCCTGCAAACTGTTAGATGCTACAGCAGACATGAAAAAGTCCCTGTCTTCAAACTCTTGATCCACAATTACAAGACTAAACAGACTTAACTGAATGATTGATATGAAGCAGTTCTGTGAGAAAACAAGAAGAGCATTGCCCAGATGAGTCACTTTCATCTGATGCTGGTTTCTCAGGATATGAGTGGCAGACTCAAAACCCAGTATCTCACACGCACTCCAGGGTAGAATTTATGGCACAAAGCAAGCTGGAGGATGTTGTCTTTCCACATCACGGGGTTTATCTTCTGCAGATCCACCGTACTCTAAGAAACCCAAAACATAACCTACCAGATGGAAACAGAAGGAAACAACTCTACATCTAATATAAGTTAAATTAAACTATTATAGTTGACCCAAGATTTTATTGTTGTTGTTCAGCTCAGTCGTGTCTGACTCTTTGCTGCCCCATGGACTGCAACACACCAGGCTTCCCTGTCTTTCACCATCTCCTGGAGCTTGCTCGAACTCATTCATTGACTCAGTGATGCCATTCAACCATCTCATCCTGTCATCCCCTTCTCCTTTTGCCTTCAATCTTTCCGAGCAACAGGGTCTTTTCCAATGAGTTGGCTCTTTGCATCAGGTAGTCAAAGTACTGAAGTTTCAGCTTCAGCATCAGTCCTTCCCATGAACACCCAGGACTGATCTCCTTTAGGATGGACTGGTTGGATCACCCTGCAGTCCAAGGGACTCTCAAGAGTCTTCTCCAGCACCACAGTTTGAAAGCATCAATTCTTCAGCACTCAGCCTTCTTTATGGTCAAACTCTCACCTCCAAACATGACTACTGGAAAAACCATAGCTTTGATTAGATGGACTTTTGTCAGCAAAGGTCTCAAAGACATCTCTTTGCTTTTTAATACACTGTCTAGGTTTGTCACAGCTTTTCTTCCAAGCAGCGTCGTCTAATTTTATGGCTGCAGTCACTGTCCACAGTGATTTTGGAACACAAGAAAATAAAGTCTGTCACTGTTTTCGTTCTTCCCCCATCTATCTGCCACTAACTGACGGGACCAGATGTCATGACCCTAGTTTTCTGAATGCTGGGTTTTACGCCAGTTTGATCGCTCTCCTTTTTCATCTTCACCAAGCTCCTCTTCCCTTTCTGCCATTAGGGCGGTGTCATCTGCGTGTCTGAGGTCATCGATACGCAGCTTCAACCCCCCACTTTGGACCCCAGCAACACTCACTCACAAGAGGGAGGAGACGAGCACACGAGTCTAAAGGCTCCGCAGGACAGCCTTGGGATGGAGTGAGCTGCAGCCATCCGCTGTGTCAGGGCGGCCGCTGCAGCAGAGCCACCACAGCCGCAGGCGGGAGACGGGACGAGGGCCAGGCGGCTCCGCGGACTGAGTCTGAGCCAGCTCCAGGGGACGGGGAAGGGCAGGGAGGCCTGGCGGGCTGCGGCGTGCACGCGGTCGCAAAGAGCTGGACACGGCTGAAGGACTGAGGAGCAGCAGGGCAGAATCTGTTTTAAGGAAGAGGCAGTGAGGATGAGGGGCAGTACCACAGGCTCCCTGGATATCACTTTAGGATGTTCAGAGAAAAAAGAGAAAGAAAATACAAGGAATATTTTCAAGTGCCACTCATAACAAAGCATTACGGTAGATAAACTCTTAGCAACAACACAAACAACCTCAGTGAAACAGAAACGAAGTGAAGCTCCTCATTTGCCTGCTCCAGCTGAAGTGGGGGAGGCGGCGGCAAGGTGAGAGGCACGCCTCAGGCAACAGGAAGCCGGAGGTTAGCAGCCAGACAGTTCAAAGAAGGCAGCAGCACAGGATTCCTAACCCCAGGGGACCTCCAGCCACCCTGCCAGCCCTGGGCCTTCCTTATTCCAGCCTCGAGAGCACAACACACAAGCAGAGTCTCCTGTCAGTGCCCACCGAATGATGACGGAACTAAGGTTCTGAAAGGGGGGCTGACCTGTCGGAGAGCAGAGCTGGGAGTGGGCGGGCCTCAGACAGGAACCCACATGGGTCAGACCGAGCCTGCCTCTCGAGTGTGTGCCCGAGCGGCAACGCCGTCACGTGTGAAACAGGTCCCTGAGGGTGACCCACAACACTCAGTGCCCAAGGACTGCCAGGTAACACTGACGCCGCCAGTCACACAGCTGGCTATTTTCAGACAAGATCAAGGACAATGCAGTGAGCCCTCTCAGCCACTTCCAAACAACCATCCCTATACCGTGCTACAAAAAGCAATGACTTGGCTTACCCACCTCCCACTTGCCAACCCAGCACAGAGGAAGAAAAGCCCTTCGAAGAGTGACTGCGTGGGAGCACTCTCTTCTTCTAAAGGTTATTTACATAAGAGGGGATCTGGATAAACCTGCTGTGCTTATTTTAACATCACACTATTCAAAAACAAACACTGCCCTCTAAAGCTAGACTTCTGCTTATAAAATTACTATGCTACTCTTAGGAGTTCAAAAATAGTTCATATATGCTGGACAGATTACATGAATGGCTCACGCAAACCATGTTTTGTAACTTGAAAAGGTAAAAAATTAAATATCTCAGACTCTAGTTTTACCTTTTCTGAACCTTCAGTAACTAACAATCTCATTTTTGGAATCTGCACATGAGACAATTTAAATAAAGCATGGCACTCCCATAAACAAGACACTATTGCAAAAACCAGTCATGTTTCTGAAGAATAATGACATAATGTTCACACCATAATGCTTAATGATGGCAAATACAACACACACACACACATCCATGTACCTCCAATCATGTCACTACTAAAGATTCGGAAAATCACCAAAACATTGATAATGGCTAGGTAGGTAGCTTTTTTCCTTTTATTCTTCTCCAAAGCTTGAAATGTTCTACAATGAGTATGTGTTCACAAACCGGAAAAACATGTTTTTAAAACTTGTCTAGCCCTAATATAAAGGGCTTCCCTGACGGCTTAGTGGTAAAGAATCTGCCTGCCAACGCAAGAGATGCAAGAGACACAGGTTTGATCCCTGGGTCAGGAAGATCCATCCTCTGGAGGAGGAGAGGGCAGCCCACTTCAGTATTCTTGCCTGGGAAATCCATGGACAGAGGAGCCTGGCAGGCTACAGTCAGTCCATGGGGTTGCCAAGAGTCAGACATGACTGAGCCAGCCACAGTAAAAGAAATGCAAGACTGCATATTCATGGAAAGTGGAAAGATAAAGTTCACTAAGTGACTGGACAAAGAAAAGAACTTCAAGCTCAACTTCAATGACATTTTTGGAAATAATAAGAAAGAAAGAATAATAAACACTTTCATATCAGTATTTCCACATCTGCCATTTGTGCGGCTATCACTAATTCTCCAGTACAGTCACCAGGTACAACGAGGACGTTCTCTAAAACACAATGCCACTGCCGCTGACAGCGTCATCACTCTGATGGTTTCCTCTGCACATCCTGCCGTAATCCATGTAACAGACACAGATACTGAACCACAGGTCTCAGGGGCATCCACTATGAGTGATCACAAGACTGCCTTTCCCAAAATAAGCAAAGACAGGACAACATGAAACTGAAGTTATATGCACAGCTAGCTACATCGACAAACCCTAGAAGAAAGGGTTTACTCCTTATCAATAAAACCTTTTACAATACACTGCTTTAAAGAGATGCTGCTGCTAAGTCGCTTCAGTCGTGTCCGACTCTGTGCGACCCCATAGACGGCAGCTTACCAGGCTCCCCCATCCCTGGGATTCTCCAGGTAAGAACGCTGGAGTGGGTTGCCATTTCCTTCTCCAATGCATGAAAGTGAAAAGTGAAAGTGAAGTTGCTCAGTCGTCCAGCTCTTCGGGACTCCATGGACTGCAGCCCACCAGGCTCCTCTGTCCATGGGATTTTCCAGGCAAGAGTACTGGAGTGGGGTGCCATTGCCTTCTCCTTTAAAGAGATGAGCTATTACTTAAACAAATGCACAAAATGCTCTAAAAGGCAGACTCTTTAAAAAAAATGAACATATCATTTTACCAACTGAAAGATCTAATAAAGGTTTGCCTTTCTTTTTCCATATGAATGTTTTAATACACTTTTTTGATTTAAGAAAAATAAGTGTGTATTATTATTTTAAAAAAAAGAAAAAACTGCTAATGCACACTATAACTAAAATTAAGATTATTCCTAGATTTGTGTTATTATTAGCTATAAATTTCTGAGTTTAAGGCCTTGTCTTACTTATCACCTAGCACAGTACATGGAACATATAGCAAAAGTTTAATAAATACTGGCTCAGTGAACAGATGAATCAATAAAAGCTCATTTTTGATTCCTGCACTTAAGCTAGGCTTGTTACTTAAAATATCATTTACTCTAGGAAAAATTCACCAAAATAGATAGTTTTCTTTTAAAAAAACTTATAAGACTTTTTTTAAAAAACAGTTAAGCAGGGGAAAAAATGAAGCAAAACCACTGACAGGGAGGAAGACCATGAGAAAACTTGTGAATTAAACATGTTAAATGGAAAAATGCCTTGCAAGACAACTACAAACACTATTTATACCAGAACTACGCCTCTCCCAGTTCCAAAAGAACACAAGGTAACTCAGCGTTTACAGCACCATAAGATTCTTAAGAGTGAAAGTGAGCAGTGTTTGAGGGGAAGGTGGACAGGCACCTCCAGCAGCGCCCTCCAGGCGCTGAGCAGTGCAGCGCTAAGTGCTCTGCAGCCAGGGCAGGAGATCTCAGCTCGGCGCGGGGTTCCCATGTTCCCACCTCTCAAGCCTGGCTCTGAGTACATCGCCCAGCCTCCCAGAGACAGGGGACTGCTGCCCTGACAGGTGGCCCAGGCCCCAGTTTGAGCACCTCCGCTCCTCACCCCTGGGCCCAGCTGACGATCCCCACCTTACTTACCACTCCCCCCAGCCCCCACCAAGGAAGAGCCCAGGGACCCACTCTGCTGTCCCACTGGGCTCTGACACTTGACACCTCCAGCCTGAGACACGCCCGATTTTGCTGTTTCCACTTATTCTTCAGCGTCCTTTAGGGTGTCTAAACACACCCCCACCAACCACTTGCTGACCACCAGGGCACTCTTCACATCACACCCCACCTCGTAGCTACCTGGAATAAGTACACACAGGAAGGGACGGTGACCTCTAACACGACTGTAGATAGTGGGTCCTTAGATCTTCAAATGAAGAAGGAAAACTAATCTGACACAGTGTTGGCATGGAAACCAAAGAAGAGAATAACTTAAAACATAACAAAATCCAAGAGTCTACAAATAGTACATTCATTCTAAAATCATGCTATGAAGAATTCCCTGGTGGTCCAATGAACGACTCCACATTCCAGGACTTCCCTGGTGGCTCAGTAGTAAAGAATCCACCTGCCAATGCAGGACACAGGGGTTAGATCCCTGGTCCAGGAGCACCCCACATGCTGTGGAGCAACTAAGCCCTGTACCCCAACTACTGCGCCTGTGCCCTAGAGCCCAAGAACCGCAGCTACTGAGCCCCCTCGCTGCCAACTACTAAAGCCCAAGTGCCCTAGAACACACGCTCAGCAAGAGAAGCCACCACGGTAAGACAGCAGGGCACTGCAACCAGAGAGCAGTCATGGGAGAAACGCCCACGCGATCATGCAGACCCAACACAGCCAAACAATCGACTAAACAAACATGAAAACATATCTGTATAAAAACTTCTCACTTCCACTGCAGGGAGTACAGGTTCTAGCCCTGGCAGAGAAACCAAGATACTGCATGCCACATGCTGGTGGCCCAAATAAACAAATTAATTAATTAAAATTAAAAAAAAAATAGTGGGCCTAAAAAAAATAAAATCCTGCTATGATAGCCTAAGTGTTAGTTGCTTAGACATGTCTGACTCTTTGCGATCCCATGGGCTGTACCCCGCCAGGCTCCTCCATCCATGGGACTTCCCAGGCAAGAATACTGGAATGGGTTGCTATTTCCTTCCCCAGGGAATCTTCCCATCCCAGGGATCAAACCTGGGTCTCCTGCACTGCAGACAAATTCTTTACAGTCTGAGCCACCAGGGAAGCCTTATGACAGAATATATCTTATAAAAAACAAACCAATTTATAAGCTATATTTCTCATACACACACTGTAATTATGTAGCATTACCCTGAATTAAAGTTAAGAGTTTAGAATAACTCACACACAACCTCCTACACGCACACACATTTAGGCTATTTATAGCTTTGAAGCAAAATCTCTATTTGTTCCTTTAGCCAATGTAGCAGCAATGCTTAAAATGACATCTGCTGTTGTTTAGTCACTAAGTTGTGTCAGATTCTCTGTCCACGGGCAAGAATACTGGAGTGGGTTGCCACCTCCTTCTCCAGGGGATCTTCAAGAACCAGGATCAAACCCACATCCCTGGATTCTTTACCACTGAGCCATAGGGAAGTAGAAAGTAACATTAGGTTTAAGGTAAAAATATTTATGGAGTTACTCATTCGAAAGCCCTCCTCGTTCATTAAGTATTCTTTATAAATTACTCCAAATTTACATTGAAACAGTAATTTAAAAAAGTTATAGCAGCTTTAGCTGGAATTCCATAAGCAAGATGGTCCGTGTGGCTTACTCTGTACTATAATTAATCACCCGTTTCACTTATTTTAAAAAGAAATTTCATGTCTATAATATTTTTCAATAGCACTATTGACAAGTAATTCACATACCGTAAAAATCACTCACTGAACATCTACAATTCAGTTGTTTTTAACCTATTTTCAACATCTCTGATATCATTTAAGGTTAAATATCACAACCAATGTAGAAATCATGAAAACTCACAAAGAATATAGTAAGAGGTTCACCAGGCCTAAGGAGAACACTAAGGGACTAGTCAGTTGTTCATAAATGTTTCTTCACAGGACCAAGATCTGTATTTTACACACATATTTAATATAATTTAACACAACATATATTAACTAAATATAATTTAATATAACTACATAGATTTAAAATTCCTGTATCTGTTTAATTATTTACAGCTTAGTCCTAGCTCTACATTCTCCAATCATGATATATAAAGTAAGGCTAATAGTCACCTAAAGCAGAAAAACCAGATGTATGCATAGATCCTGAATTTAAATCCACTTTTAAGCTTGAACTTAAAATAGGCATTTACTGCTTCATGTCTGGCAACCGTGGGGCCTCTAACTTCATGAAGCTCTCGGCGGAACAGCGAGCTGCGGGTGACTACAGCAGTAGTGGGTGCGTAAAAGAAACCCAAGGAGTATCCATCTCTCTTTCATAGCTTTAAGGAAGTTCTAACAGTTTCTCCAAGCACTTAATTGGTCTAGGATCTAAAGTTGCAACTGCAGTTTAAAATAGCTAAACTCTGGGACCTGATGTAGTTACAAGTCTGTTGACAAGTCTTCACAAAATTTTTTAATAGTATAAATCAATGATTAACACTGAGAATAAAAGTATTTGCCCTTCCTTTACCTAAGACCAAAGTGCATTCTTCTCTTTCGCTCATTTGGATTTTAGTCTACACATAATAAATTTTGGGTAGACTGGAAACTCTCCTGAGCTTCCCAGAAGAGCCACGGGAAGAAAGCTCTCCCTAAAGAAAAGCTGGTGCATAACAGGAAAAACAGCAGAACACACAGGCTGACCATGCTTTAGTCTCGACCATCAAGGCGTAAGAAGAGAGGACCAGCTGTCATTTACGGCAGGTTTGGGTTTCTACTTATTTGCAGCCATAGAGTCAACACTGATTGGCAGCAGTGAAAATAGAAAAGGGGTAGATTTCACATCAAGTTCTAATTTTTCAAATAAACAAAAATCATAGTGGAAAACCATCTTTACTCATCTCTATTAAAAACTCTTCAGGAATTTTCTTCACCCACAGTCTAATTTTACAGGGCTCAATTAACAAAGGACGACCACAGGGACAACAAAAAGGCCAGTTCTCAATCTGTCAACTCAGACTTACCAGGTGATTTCCCTGCTGATGGAAAAAAGAGTAAAGAAATGAATAGTACTGCGGTTCACTAAAGCTGTAAGGTCACAGTCTTACAAAATTGTCACATGTTAAATGAGAGCCGTTTTTCATATCCTCCTAACAGCCTTGATTTGAAATAATATATATGTTTTCCTCAAAGCATTCATTATTTATCATCTCATTTTATACCAACATAAATTTTTACTAAATAAAAAGAAGAAAAATTGTGAGTAAACATATTCAAAAGTGAGGCTAGGAAGTGAGCACATTACTTCATGTTTTCCTCTGCTTCTACCCTGCTGTGAATCACAGCTGTCGATGGCCCACTATGAAATCTGCACAAGCACATCTCGTTCAAAGCAGAATACCAACCTGAAGAACCTAAGTTTGTACAGTAAAAATCAAAGGACTACTAATACAGAAATCTTAACTCTTCTTATCTATGAATGATTTCTAGTGCTGATTTATTCCCTAGCTATAACGGAACAGCAGGTCCACTTCTAGGCAGTGAAATTCACTGGTTTTATTAGGAAAATAACACATAGGTATTACAATAAAAAAGGTATTAAAACACCTTCCTCAAACCTCAGACTCCTAGGCTTTTCTTGGATTTGATCACAATCAAGTTTTGTGTGAATTCTCACAGCAGTTTTCTAAACAATACAGGCGTGTTTAAGTGTATATACGTGTAATGTGAGTTCAAATACAAATTTGATGAACAAGGGAAAAGCTGTGTGAAAAATAGAAATTCCATACTGTACGAGAGGAACACCAAGGTTCATCAGTTTAAGTCACAAAGAGGAAAATCCAAGAAAGGAATCTTTGGCTAATCACTCTTTTCTTCTGGTAAAAAAATAATAATTTGTCATGTCCTTCAATATGGTAACAAACATACCTTTTAATTTATTGTTAAAATAGCATGCATTTCACAACTTTCACAAGCAAATTTGATGTTAGCCAACTGCTCCATAATCAACTATCTATGAATGTCAACACCCCCAATTCTGTGACTCTCGACCCTGATTATGTCTGCTGTTTGGGTAATGTCCCTACTCACTGTTTTTGGTTACTTTCTGTAATCATTTAATTTGGTGTAACATAAGCCGGGAGGAGACACCCCATGTCCGAGGTCAGGGGCGGCGGCCAGGAGGAGACACCCCGCGTCCAAGGTCAGGGGCGGCTGGGAGAAGCCACCTTGCGTCCGAGGCCAGGGGTGGTGACCCTGAGGAGCCAACCCGAGCCTGAGGCCAGGGGCGGCAGCTGGGAGGAGCCACCCACGCTGGGGGCCAGGGCCGGCAGCCAGCTGGGAGGAGCAACCCGAGGAGGCGCAGGAGGGCCTAGAGGAGCTATCCCACGTTGAAGGCCAGGAACGGCAGCGGTAAGGAGATACCCCTCATCCAAGGTAAGGAGCAGTGGCTGTGCTTTGCTGGAGCATTTAAATAAAAATATGAGCTTAAATCAGAACTTAATAATTGGGAAATTTTTTCTAGTAGTTTATGATTTCAGGAAAGCTTTATCTTCTAATTTATATAAAACTGTCAATAGCTCTTCACTGTTTAAAGATTCTCTGCCATCATATACACTCCCACACCATTAAGCTAAAGTAGTTAAGGATTTATGAAATATTTGTGTGCTGAAAATCCATCAAAAACTTAAAAAATATTTCTACTCAAAAGACCTGAGAATTTTACAAATATAGTTCATATTTTTATTTATTTTTAGTAGTCAAGGCACTACAGCTTATGTGTTTAAAGAGTTAATAATAGCTCCAAGTCATGATTTAGGCAGTGAATTAGGGATTTTCAAGCCATTAATAATCAGCTTTTTAGCAAACCTCTCAAGTAGGTACTTTCTTAATTCACCAGAGGAGCTAACTGAGGATTTGGAGACCACAATATAGCCTCAGCTGACTCAGTCTCAGAGGATAGAGCAGGAATTTGAATGCAAGTATATTTGGATGTAAACAAAGCTCTGCCCTTTATATCGTTCCATATTTGCTTAGGGTTTCTCAGGTGATGCTAGTGGTGAAGAGCCCATCTGTCAGTGCAGGAGATCTAAGAGATACAGGTTCAGTTCCTGGGTCAGGAAGATCCCCTGTAGAAGGGTATGACAACCCACTCCAGTATTCTTGCCTGAAGAATCCCATGGACAGAGGAGTCTGTTGAGCTATATAGTTCATGTGGTCACAAAGAGTTGGACATGACTGCAGCAACTTATCACACACACATGCTTGCTTGCTTAATTACCTATTTGTATCATTAACGGAATCAAGAAATTGTATCTTCCAAAGGTTTCCATGTCTTATTTATGATAGTTTCCCAAAGCAAAATAACTCCCTCCTCCTTTTTCTTGTCCCTAGTGCTCATTGCAAAGCTCATTAGGATCTTCTTTGCCCTGAACAAGATCACTGATTCTTAACACCTAAATGGTGGTAATTTTAGTCTATTTTCTCCCTCATGTCAGGGTCATATTGCCAGGGCATCCTTCTTTTATGCAGCAAGAGCAGAGAGGAGACCACCATCTCGCATCACTGTCTGAGATGAGTCCTGTTGAGTGACTCTGGCAATATCTTTCAGGGAGTGATTCTCAAACCTGGTACTAGTCACTTAAAAAGGCTTGTGAATCAACAGTATTAGAAAAGCAGAAAGGGACTCTACTGAATCTGGCACCTTCTCCCATTTTTTAATTAAAAATTTGGACACAGAACTTAATGAGCATCTGCTATATGTTTTGTGTGCATGTGTGTGCTAAGTTGCTCCAGTTGTGTCCTGCTCTTTGCCACCTTTTGGACTGAATCTGCCAAGTTCCTATGTCCGTGGGATTTTCCAGGCAAGACTGGAGTGGGTTGCTATGCCCTTCTCCAGGGGATCTTCCCAACCTAGGGATCGAACCCACATCTCCTGCATCTCCTGCGCTGCAGGCGGATTCTTTACCACTGAACCACCAGGGAAACCCCTGCTATATGTTAGTCACTGCTAAATGCTTGTATGGTAAATACAAGGCAGAATGAATAAAGGTCAAAACTGGTTTAGAGAAAGGATTTTGCAAATCAGAATCAGAACTTTTCTCAGTTCCTTCACTATGTCTGTATTAGTCTGCTAGGGTTTCCATAACAAGAACCACAGACTGGATGCATTAAACGACAGAAGTTTATTTTCTCACAACTCTAAAGGCTGCAAGTCCAAAAATCAAGATGTCAGCGGGCTTCTTGATTTCTCCTGGGACCTCACTCCTTGTCTTGCAGATGGCTGCCTTTTCTCTGTGTCCTCTCACGGCCATTTCTCTGTGCATGCCATCTTTGGTGTCTCTTCCTTTTCTTATGACCCTGGACCTATAAGGTTAGAGTGCCACCCTCATGACTTCTTAACCTTCATGATCTCCTTAGAGGCTTTATCTTCAAATACACTGAAGGTTAGAGATTCAGCATATAAAATTGAAGGGAACACAATTCAGTCCATAAAAATGCCCATTACATAAATGGCCATTAATGTAAGTAGAAAGAAATCAAAGAGAGTCAAACTATAATTGTGATAATTAGCATGCATGCTGGAGCCAGAAGTTCAGATCTCTAGTCTGCCACTTTTTAATTGTGTGAACATCGGTCAAATTTAACTTCAGTGCTTCATTCACTATCTTTTGCAACAGGGACAAGAGTAATGACTTCCTGGGTTATTGCAGATGAAACAAGAGTTGATTCTTAGTGGTAGATGAAAGTTTTTAAAATGACAGTATTCTTTTTTCTCCTCTGAATATAACATTGTGGGAATGGTGAGAATAAAATGCAAGAGGAAAAATGGCAGAAATAAAATACTCTAATTGAGAAATATTAGCACACTAAATTTTCTTTATTATATTAATTTAGTCTATATAATAGTTGTGAAGAAAAACCAACACAGAGACACAGTTGAGACTCCTAAATTTATAGTTTAATTCATTCTTTATTCAGCACTTATTACATGTTGGAAATTGTTCTGAGAGTTTGGGAGAGAGCAGTGAGCAAAATAGAAATGGCTATTCGCCTGAAGCTTACTTTCTAGAATGAATATAGATCACCTCCACATTTCACACCCACTTCAGAAGCTGGGGAAAATGAGACATATTTAATAGGAGGAAAAAGCCAATCAATCAGCAAGCTGATATTTACCAAGAAGCTGGAGAAAACCCAGGAGCAGTATTCACCTGGGGGTTGGAAGGCTTCCCCAAGTACTGCTCTGATGCCTGAGAAGCTGGTGTGGGCTTTTTTTGACAACACTCTGGCTCTGGGGCCAACCTGCGCGCCCCGCCCAGCGCGGCAGCTGCAGACTCGCGGGCAAATGCTGGTGCGCCCCATCGGTCAGGGCAGCGCCGTCACCGCGGGTCCTGATATCCGGGCCAGTGGGACGCGCAGCGAGCCCGCATTCGCGCGGATTTTGAAGCCGCGTTGCAGACCCGGAGCGCCGCGGTCCCGCCGTGAACACACTGCCCGGAACCCTGAGCCGTTGTTCCTAGGTCTGGGGAGCAGGTCGCCGAGAGCGCCAGTGACTTTGGCTTTGGCTGGATGTCTCCCGACCCACGTCACCAGCCTGACAGCCTTGCACCAAATCAGAGGGCGGCGCACATCACCGGGAGCTCCTGCAGATTAGAACTCGCCTCTCCTAGCTCCTCCCCTCAGTCCCATTTAAAGCTACCACCCGCTTATCCGAAAATTGAGTGGGCTCAGTTTCCTCAGCGCCTTCTTCCAGGGCAAGATGGTAAGTGAGGAGCTGGCATTAGCTAGTTCCCTGGAGAAACCGGGGCGCTCTGAGAGCCAGAAAAGCTTTGCCTTTAGAATTTCTTCCACCTTGGAAACAAGATTACTCTGCTACCTGCCAATTACAACAGGTCATCTTTGCTGCTCCATCTCCCCTTTCCTCTCCCCTATCTTCTCCTGGCTTTCTATGTCTGCCTCTCTGGCTCTTTCATTCTCAACCTCTCTCATCCTTTTGTCCTTTATTCTGGACTGTCTCCCAACTTTTCCTTTACACCTGCACTCACTTTTCATTCCACCTCTTCCTCTCGATTATGCACATATTTGCAAACACTTGAACTTGAGGCTAGGGGTATTTGGGGTTTGTTTTCTTCTCATGTGTCAATTGCATAATAGCATAGCTCGGATTCTAATAATAACCTCAGGGAAAGAGCCTGCAAACATGCCTTTAGAATAAAAGAAAATAGCACTTGATAAACCTTTGGCTGAATTTCTTTGGTCTGCAATGCCCACGCTGGACTTGCTTCAAGACTGGACTTTTTCAAAACTTAACTTTTTGGGAATGTTAACAAAGTATGACTTAATTGACTTAACTTTCTTTTTTTCCTCTTCTTATTTGTTTTCTCTCTGTTTATGCCATGCCCAAGAAAGTTCACAAGTCAACAAAAGACTTGTCGTGGTCAAAAAGAGTTTGTCCAGAGCTAGGCTCTGATGAAATGAATGGCTTTTACCTGATTAAACATTGACAAATAATTAGGAATGGTCTGTTGTACAAATTAACCCAGGGAGGCTGCATACCTGCTCCTGACTGGACATTTGAAAAGACTGTGTGTTTGAGGTTTGAGGAGGCAGGGGCAGGAGGGTGTTCACTGGCTCAGAACACAGTAGAGAATACATGCCAGACAGTTAGTCGTGCAAGATAACTTTGGAAAGGCATAGAGACCTGGCGATGGAGATACCTACACAGAGCTTGCTGTCTTTTCTAACTAACCTGTTTCAAGAGGATCCAGTAGCATTTAAAGTCAGAGGAAGAGAGGAAAGAGGAAGGGAGGAATGGAGCAAGTTTATGATTCAGAAACTAAAATTTAAAAGTTAGAGTATATGGTATGTTCTGTCCATTCCAGCCCTAGCATTCAAAGGTTTTTAAAGTTATTAGAAATATAACTAAGATATTTTCAAGAAGGAGTCAAATAGTTCTTACACAATTCATTCATTAAGTAGAATTTCTTTTGCTTAGATCTTGGGTAGCCTGTTAGATGACTGAGGCAACAGCGAATACTCTTGGATATTTACAAACTTGGTCCATCCAATACTAGCCTGTTCTATGCTGAGAGGACNTATGCTCTTTAAAAAAACTTTTAGTTTGAAATAATTTTAGGTTCAGATGAAGTTGCGAAAGTGTTTCAGTGAGGTCCTGTCTATCCTTCATCCAATATTTCATTTTTCCTACAGGGAAGATGGGAACTCTTCCATAATGCTCTTGGAGCCTGCTCTGTGTACAGGTGAGTGGGCTGGAATTACTGCCACTCAGGAGCAGGCCTCAGTGACTGACAGGAGCTTGATACACACCTCTGGAGGAGAACCACCTGTCCTGGTTTGCCTAGGGTGAGCAGTTGCATGGAATGTGGGTCTTTTAGTGATAAACCTGCTTTCCTGGGAAACTGGGGAGTTGGTCACCCTAAGTCCCAAGTACCCTTTTCCTGTGGGTAGTTGACTCTGAAGCTCAAAACTACTTCTCAAAATTTTTCAGCAGGATTGGCCTTCAGTTCCCCTTAGAGGAACTGCCCATCCGCCTGATAATGGACCTTTGATGGGATATCTTCCCTTCTGTCTCACTCCCTCCATCCCCTACCATTGCTTCCTAGGACCACCTCGGTGAGGAGCACACTGGGGTCCAGTGAGCAGGTGTGGGACAAGGTGAGGCTCCAGGTAGAATCTTCATACCCTGCGTGGCTCTCTGTTCACCATGTTTGCACATACACACTCACACACAGTGCCTGAACTCCCACCTACCCCTGTCACTACCAACTGATGGGTAGGGGTGGCACTCACCAGGGTCAGACTGCCCCTCAGTGAGCTCCGCAGGCTCTGACCATGCCCAGCCTCTGCCAGGTGCCAGCAGCGCCTCTGCTTTGTGGGCACTACCACAAAGTCCTGAGAGGCCAGAAGAGATTTCTGGTCTGACTGTGGTGAAGGTTTCTGAGGCGTCACAGCCTGGGCTCTCTGGCACTCCCTCTGATCCTTTCAGACGGGCTGTCCCGTACATCCTCTCTGGGCTTACCCTCAGCTACACCCAGGCTTTTCCAGTGAAATAAAAAACCCTAGTGTGAACATTTCCTGATACAGACTCAGCGCCATCGTGGGTCTCTTTGTATTCTGGCACCCCCTGAGGCAATCACTAGTCACTAATAAGCAAGGGACCCTGAGGGCCAACCCCACCTTGCTTCCCCAGCCTCCTCTCTGGAGGGTGATGTTGTGTCGGGATGGATGGTGGGAGGGTTTCTGAACCGCAGATTATTGATGGCTCCCCCATGACCTGGGGTTCCCCGGAGGCTGAACAGTAAGGAATCTGCCTGCCAATGCAGGAGACGGAGGTTCGATTCCTGGGTTGGGAAGATCCTCTGGAGAAGGAAACAGCAGGCTCACTCTAGTATTCTCGCTTGGGAAATCCCATGGACAGAGGAGCCTGGTGGCCTGCAGTCCATGGAGTTGCATAAGAGTTGGACTTGACTGAGTGACTAAGCAATGAAAACAGCAAGCCCCGTGACCTGGAAGGGCAGGAACCTCAGGATCCTACCCTCGGATTCCTTCCCCCCAGGACTCTGTTCCTCACACACCGTAAAGGGCCACAGTGTCTAAGCCACTCACCACGTCATGGGGCTCCAATGACCAGTGAAAATGGCTACTGAGCAGACTGCATCTCCCCTGTCCCTGTGTCTTTTCTGATGTCAGATCCTGAACCTCAGTGTGAAGTCCCCTGCCCTGCTGCTGAACCAGCTGCTGCCCCTCGTGGAGACCAGGGAGTGAGGGTGGGAGAGGGGCTAGGGGCACTGGGGCCTCCATGCACTGGTCTTTTCTGCTCCTCAGGAAGCACTTGGCAGGGCCCAGGAGCAGAGGATGGTGGGAGAGATGGGAGATGTGTCCTTTGGGAAGAGTTCCCCATTGGCTGTGACAATTGGGATGCAAGGTTGGCCGTGGGAGGGCAAGACCTGCTTTCCAGACCCTCAGAGGGCCTTCCACTGGCCCTCGTTTCTTGACCTCAGAGAATGCTGCATTGGCTCCTTGGGTTCTGCTCCCCCACAGACCTGCCTCTCAGTCTTGGGTCCCTGTCCAAGGGACACCATTCTTGGCTGTGCTTATGGTGTCATTGACCCCGCCAGTGACCTTCNATTTGTGCTAATTTATAGTTATACCATCCTATGCAAAAAGTACCTGGCAGGTACTGAGTTATTTCAGGCCCTTTCAGGCCTGTTAGACTGAACAGACCTAATTTGAACTGTCATGGTTTATATGATGCCAATCAAGGGAGCTGCCCACTTTCCATTCAGAAATTTCCGTCTTATATTTCCAGTTCATCTTCAATACATCTGGATACTACCCTAATGTCTAACAATACCGAAAAAATTCCCCAGGCTGTGAAGGAAGTATTTGCTGAACATCTTGTCACTCAGGCACTTTTCATCTTTATCATTTGAGTCTTACCCCTGTGGTGCACAGGACACAATTTCCAGATTAAGAAAATTAATACAGCAAATATCAGTAACTGATAGCAAGACCACAAGGACAATCATAGTGACTAGCCAGCCAACAGCTCCCAACCTTTAGGCAAACAATGTTTTAAAATCAGTATGCCAATTTTGTTATTGATTTTTAAAATGCAGAAAATACTATAACGATGTGAATAAAATCTTTATAGCCCATAGTGCTGTTAACTATTTCTAAACACTGAAATAGTTCCTCTGTGCTTTTAAAAATCCATCTCCAGTTAAGCAAGGGTTTTCCGCTGAATTATCTAAATTGCCTCCTACCTTCATTTATATGCATTTTGGATACCCAAGTTTCAGGGTGTACTTTTGAATACAGAAGAGCTAGTATGTCTGAAGATTTAAGAGGGTTTTTGTCCATGTCTTCCTGTCAATACCAGAATCCAGTAAGTTAACCCGAAAAAAATCCTCGTTCCCATTTTCAACATCTTCTGCCACATAATACTCAAATTCCTCAGGGCAGAATTTGTCCATTTAGGATTGCCTACTAGCAACAATTTCTATAGCTATAGGAAACTTGCATGTAAATCAGAGATAATGCCTTGTTCCTCTTGACCAAAAATCTGGTAAATTTTGACAATTTCAGCCTTCCTTTAATGTCCTCTCCTTTAGCTTAGAAAAGGGAAGTTTAGGTTTATAATCACTACTCTCCTGCTTTTTATTTACATGTGCCTTGCTTTGGAAAACTTACTCAGTAGTCTGAAAGCAAAAATAGTTTCTTCCTAATTTATAGATACAGCAGCCTGAGAACACAGGGAATGTCTCATGGAAACCTTTTTTTATCAGCCCATTAACCTATTTATAAGGGTGAAGTGAGTATTTTTAAAGGGATAAACTTTGGCAGCCCTTACACTTAAAGGATATTGCTAAGAGATATTAAGATAAAATATGTATATAACAAAAATCTTAAGTGAAAGCCATTTAACTAATATTTAAAACCTCTGCAATTATTAGTTTATTAGTATCATTCAGGACTCAGATGTTCAGTATTCCTCCTGAAATTACATAAACAAATGCAAATGGAAAGAATCCAAGTCAAAATTATATAACAAAACAGCACTCCATCACAAAAGCGTGTAAAATTACAAGAACGCTATTTTAAAACACTGGCACTTTAAGAGAACAATAATCTCAAAAACCACAAAATTGCCAAATTGTTCCCTAAACTGCTAAGCAGATAAACATTTGACCCTAATGAATGAGCTGGAGTTTTGTAAAGAAAAGTCAAATTCAAATAAATCAGTTAATTCATACTGAAATATAAAGTGTCTTCCTCCCTTGTCTATTCAATTTATAAAGGGGCAAACCATAATACAGGAAGATATACCTGATTTAAAATGTGGTATCTAACTTTAAAAGTCAGTCCAATTAATTAAAAATACCTTTGACCAAGGGTCTCAAGTTTCCTAAACAATCTCTACTTGGATAAGCAGGAGAAGACATTTACAGCCAGCACTTTTCCCCAGAGCCTTTGCTGGGACAATCATCAACAAAAAACAATATGGCAGTCTTGTATTTTAAGCTCACGCTTTTGGGGATACATTCTCGGGTCTTTAACGTGGGAACTGCAAATATAACTGCCATTACATGGTAATGGGAGTTAAAAGAGTGTAGAGTCCTCATGTAAAGATTAGAACATACTTTTCTATTAGTCCTTCAAGGACAGACTTTCAAAATGTTTGATTCTAATAATCCCGTGATGTGAATAGATTGGTTACTCTTCACTTGATAAATGTAACTGGGCTATGTGAAATCCACTATCAACTGGTCAAGATTTAAGTTTCAGCTATGGATGAAAGCTGTCTCAATTAAACTTTTATTACCCTCACCATGGGTATGCAGGGTGTGCAGACAAAAGCTTTTTATTTATCAGCTAACTATATGAAAGATAAACAGTATAATAATTCATGTGATCCAAAATGGGCAAAAGCAAAAGACTAGCTTCCCCTTAAGAAAAATTTGCAGACCTATGAAAAGGACAACAATACTAATAAAAAAAATTGTATTTACTTAGAAGCATTCAGAATGTCAACAAAACAGCTGCAACTTTTTTTCTTTTTCTTTTTTTGCAATTACAGAGTGGTATTCAGTTAACAGAACAACAATTATTCGTATAAGCTGCATCAGAGACAACTGAAGATGAAAAAACTACCATCCCCATATATAACTAATTTGTGCTGTGCACCAACAAGAACCTGCTTTAAATTTCCATGCCAATTTACAACCCCCATACTGTACCAGGCAAGGTTAGTGGCTATTGAAAATACCACCAGGACAGGGCTATCTAAAGACACATTCGGTAGTGTGTTAACTATACAAAAAAAGACACTGTACAGTTTAAAAACAAATCTTACACAGCCTTACATTTCAATTTTTTTCTTTAAAAGGAGTGAGTTGTGTACAGGGGGGTTAAATGCTTTATAGACAAGAAAAAAAAAAACTGCGCTAGAACCAACTTATTCATCATCATCATCTTCTTCCTCCTCCTCATCCTCTTCATCTTCTTCCTCCTCCTCATCCTCTTCATCTTCCTCATCTTCCTCCTCTTCCTTCTTTTTCTTGCTTTTTTCAGCCTTGACAACTCCCTTTTTTGCTGCATCAGGCTTCCCTTTAGCTCGGTATGCAGCAATATCCTTCCAAAATAAAGGCAGGAAGAAAGTGGGACAAAAAGACAAAACAGTTAAGTAAGGGGAGAAATAAAAGTAACATGGCAAAGCTTTATGGAAAAAACAAAGACTCAGATACACTAAAATACCATATATCTGCAGATTCACACCAACTTGGACTTTCACAAACATTCATAAAAATATTATGAGATAACTGTATATAATCCAGAGCTCACAGTATGAGATTGTCTAATATTTGCATTGCTATGCCTCACTGAAGTACAACTATGTACCACATCCAAACTTTACTTTATTATAACTAGAATGTAGAGACTGATTAAAGGGTAGACACTGCCACCTTCTGAATGCAAAAAAGCATTCTACAGGTTTATACTGACAGACCCTAATCTGTAGCAGGAAATCTTTCCTTTAAAAAAAAAAAAAAGTTATCTGCCACCAAGCATGCAATTAGGTTCAGAAACATCTAGAAATGGACATATTTCTCCAGAATGACTAACCTAAAATCTAACTTTACTTAATATTTCAATTAAATGTATAAGGGGGGGGTTATAGCTTTTTCTTGTATCAATTTATTATACAGATCAAAATATTTTAAACTTTCTAACTTAGTCTAAGTTTTTATATTATATAGAGTACATAAGTGTTTCAGGGTGTTTATGAACAATATAGATCTGTATTACTTGGTCCAGCCTATTTTTATGTTGTGTGCCTGAACATTTAAAATGATGACATTATCTGACTCAAAGTGACTACTGGCATTTTCATAAATTCACATGGTGGAGAATAACAAAACCAGCTTAAGTGTATATGGCCCTTGCCCAAGACAAATTATGTTAAGTCTAACAACTTGAACAATTTATTTGATCTACATTCTTTGAGAGATGGAAAGGGACTTGCAGACTGCAGCTAATAGTGCAGTGAATAGTTGTTATACTCAAAACTGCACCACATATATCAGAAATCATAAAATAGGAAAATTAAGCTGCAGTACCAAGTACAGCTGTTCATCTAACATCTAGCATACTCTTTCATCACTACATCAAACCTGCACTGCTTACCTTTTCATATTTTTCCTTCAGCTTAGCAGCCTTCTTCTCATAAGGCTGCTTGTCATCCGCAGCAGTGTTATTCCACATCTCTCCCAGTTTCTTTGCAACATCACCAATGGACAGGCCAGGATGTTCGCCTTTGATTTTTGGACGATACTCAGAACAAAACAAGAAAAAGGCCGAACTAAAAGGAGAGATTTAAGTTTAGCATTGCAGGTTTACCAACAATGGTGTTGTACTGCTATATAAAAGCCGCTTCTAATTTCTACCACATATTTGACAGGGTACAATGTTATAAAATGCTAAATATCCCTCACTAGACTTAATTTACACAATTATTTTAACTTACAACATTACTAGTTGAACATATACTATTTATTAGTGTTCCAAATGAACATTCTGCAATTACTCTTATGATTTCTCAAGAAATAAAAAAGAATCAAAACTACATTTAGGAGACACATTGGGTGAGGTCAGTATCTAATTTCACTGCTCTAACTAAAACTGCCACCCAACAAAAATTTTACAAAATTTAAATATACCAATACCACTTAGCTAAGAAACTTTGATTACAGACTGGAGATACACAGGGTGGTTTGCTAAATTTGTCTACTATAAAATACTTCCTGAAAAATCAAAACAGGCAAGATACTTACGGAGGCCTCTTGGGCGCATTGGGATCCTTGAACTTCTTTTTTGTTTCCCCTTTAGGAGGGATATAAGTTTTCATTTCTCTTTCATAACGGGCCTTGTCCGCCTTTGCCATGTCTTCAAATTTTCCTTTCTCTTTAGCAGACATGGTCTGTAAAAAAAAATTTGTAAACTTAAATAAGTTAACAAAACTTTAACCAGTTGTGAAGTGTGGAAATGAATAAAATCAGTATCCTTTGCTAAATAGTAACCTGTTTCAACATCAACACCCACATTATGCAAATTGTACCGAGGCTTTAAAAAAAAAACACCACAATTTGGAATTCAGCCTTTATTACCTACTCAGTAGGTGTTCAGCCCTCTTACCTTCCACCTCTCTGAGCACTTCTTAGAAAACTCTGAGAAGTTGACTGAAGCATCCGGGTGCTTCTTCTTGTGCTCCTCCCGGCAAGTTTGTACAAAGAATGCATATGATGACATTTTGCCTCTCGGCTTCTTAGGATCTCCTTTGCCCATGTTTAATTATTTTTCCTCCGTGAGGCACAGAGTCGCCCAGTGCCTGTCTGGCTCTCACTTGCCCCGGCGCTATCTCTATGGAGCTCAATGTACTGCAATCTAACCAGCTCTAAGTGAGTGAAAGGTTGCAATTGGAACATCTTTGTACAGATTTCCTCTTGAATCACCATAGATACAAGACCCTTACTGTAGGGGAGAAAAATCACATTGTAATGAGGAAGACTGATGTAAAATATGGATTAATTAGTTGAACAGCAAACAGAGCAGGGCTTGTAGTAGAAGGAGATGAGTGACAGCAAGGGCAGCAGGAGGAAGGAGACAGGTTTGTGTTTTTTAAAAAATACTTATCTGGCTGTGTGGGATCTTCGTTGTGGTGCGCAGACTCTCTAGTTGTGCAGTAGCTGCAGCGTGCTGGCTCAGTTGCTCTGTGACATGTGGGATCTTAGGTCTCCAGCCAGGAATGGAACCTGTGCTCTGCATTGTAGGGCAGATTCTTAACCACTGGACCTCCAGGGAAGTCCCAGACAGGATGCTTTACTGGCCTCAGAATGGAGAGTTTCTCCATGAGCCTGAGTTCTTACCACAGTAGCTTGTTGGAGGCTTCCATGGCCGTGATGGAACAGTGATATTGTTCTGCACAATGTTCATGACCCTGAGTTATTTCTTCATGTTATTTTGGGAGATCCAGCAAAAATAACAGTGGGATTTTTAAAGTGTTGTGGACTGAAAGTTTGTGTTCCCCTAAAATTATGTCTTATGCTGAGACATAATCTCCAGTGTGACAGTATTTGGAGATGGACTTTGGGAGAAGATTAGGTCTTGAGGGTGGAGCCTCCATGAAGGGATTTGTGCCCTATGAGAAGAGGCCAGTGAACCAGCTTGCTCTCTTCGCACCCTGTGAGGACACAATAAGAAGTGAGCAGACTACAACCCCTGCATGTTCTCACCAGAACCCAACCATGTTGGCACCCTGATGTCAAACTTGCAGCCTCCAGTACTGTGAGAAATAAATGTCTGTTGTTTATAAGCCACCCAGTCTATGGTACTCGCTGTGAACTAAGACAGTAAGCTTAACAAAAAGACTGAGCAATTAACATGGAAAATACTAATGCCCAAGTAAACAAATGAGCAAAATTTATTTTAAAAATTGCACAAGGAAGTCTAACTAGCCAATAAACATTAAAAAATTTCAATGTAATTAGTAATCAAAGAATGGTAGATAAAAACAGTAATTCTTTACCATTTTTACCCATCAAGTTGACAAAGATTTTAAAAGGATAGCACTTAATTGTAATGAAGGGTAAGATGAGTACATTCATACATTTTTGGTGAAAGGGGAAACCCCACACCTTTCTAGGAAAGCAACTTGGCATTATGAATTAAGAACCTGACCCCATTTAATCCAGGATTTCCATTTATAGGAGTCTATTAAAGAAATGGTTTATGAAATTTTGAGTGCAAAGCTATTTATAAAATAAAACTGTTGGAAATAGCCTG
Organism: Oreotragus oreotragus; assembly: GCA_006410675.1. NCBI lineage: Eukaryota > Metazoa > Chordata > Mammalia > Artiodactyla > Bovidae > Oreotragus > Oreotragus oreotragus. The sequence continues at coordinate 58,553 of SJYX01018446.1, forward strand.
AATGCCCCCAGACAAGGAAATTGTTCATTATTGAATCCTTCCAGTCTCCCCCTTGCTCTCTTCACTCAACGATATTGTCCCTGATGCTCTTTCCTGGGCATCCATACTGGCTCCAACATGAGGATGATTGAACTTGCTGTTCTCTCTCTTTGGAATACCCTTTCCCCAGATATCTGCATGGTTTGCACCCTATCTCATTGAGGTCTTTATTCAAACCCAGATTCTTAGCGACATCCTTTTAAAAGTGCACCCCCCTACCCATACTCATTTTTCCCTGGCTTCATTTTTCTCCCTAGCCCTTATCACCATCTAACATTCTGCATAGGACTTTGATTCCAAGTCAGTCTATCTACAAATTTCATCATTGTCTAGTAGCCTTGAAAAAGATTTTAAATTTTAAAGCCCAGTTAAATTCTACATTCCATTGCACTACAACTTATTGCCTGTTTCTAAAAATATGACAGAACAAAGAACCTTGAGTCAAATCAAGATTTTAAAGGGTAGAGAGACTCCAAAATGTGAAACTGGCTAAGTGAGAGGCTCTTTCTTTGTAAGGTGATACTGCTGTAACTGGTTAAACTAACTGCAGTCTAACTTAGACCAAATGACTATTGGAGCTGGAACTTTAGGAAACTTGGTAGAAAAATACCAGGATGCCAGGAAATATTGGCTGTTTTGTATGTCTCTGTTTATTAAGATCTTTTAAAACAGAGAGCTTTATTTTAAGCTGAGAGGGTTGAAAGCAAAAAAGGGGCAGTGCAGAGACCCCTCTGCCAGCATGCTTCTCACAGTATTGCCAAACTCAGGCTCTCTGCCCCTTCTAAAATTAGCACAAAACATAAGCAGGTGGGAAATCAGCTGGGAGATAAAATTGGGACACCTAAAAGGTCTGTCTAGTCAAGGCTATGGTTTTTCCTGTGTGGTATGGATGTGAGAGTTGGACTGTGAAGAAGGCTGAGCGCCAAAGAATTGATGCTTTTGAACTGTGGCGCTGGAGAAGACTCTTGAGAGTCCCTTGGACTACAAGGAGATCCAACCAGTCCATTCTGAAGGAGATCACCCTGGGATTTCTTTGGAAGGAATGATGCTAAAGCTGAAACTCCAGTACTTTGGCCACCTCATGAGAAGAGTTGACTCATTGGAGAAGACTCTGACGCTGGGAGGGATTGGGGGCAGGAGAAGGGGACGACCAAGGATGAGATGGCTGGATGGCATCACCAACTCGATGAATGTGAGTCTGAGTGAACTCCGGGAGATGGTGATGGACAGGGAGGCCTGGCGTGCTGAGATTCATGGGGTCGCAAAGAGTCGGACACGACTGAGCGACTGAACTGAACTGAACTGAAAAGGCCGAAAAATGAAGGAAGCCCGATTTCCTGGACCCTTCCCACATCCATGCTTCCTTGAACTCTTTGATTTAAGCAGTCCTTCTTATAAGGAGCTGGTGTGTGGGCAGCAGCCTGGTCACAGGTACGATTATTGCCTTACCTATTCTTTCACAGTTGGATTTAAGCAAAGGGGCAAAGGGCAAAGTTCCAAGTCTTATGGCTAAGAGGGAGAACAGCAAGGGCGGTGTCCAGATCTGTGAATACACAGTTCTAAAGCACAGAGAAGGCAGAGGGAGTTGACTAGCAGTGAAACCTCAAGCCTGGACAACATGGGGGCCTATGTTTCTTTAGCCTCAAAGGTGACCCTAAGCCCCCGCCTCTCATAACTGTGCCAGCAGGATGTGGGCTACTGAAAAAATTCAGACTCTAATAGGGATCTTTTTGATGACTCTCCTCTATTTCCCTCTCAGCCATGGAGTGCAATGGACAAAAGAGGTCTTTGAGTGGGTGGGACAATGGGCAGTGATACTGGCTGACTAATAAACTCCCCCCATTGCCAAGATAAGACCTCCATCTTACCTCTGCCCAGAAATATATACTTTGAATTGGTGACTAGTGTTTCCCTTTCTTTTCCAGATTATGACTTTTTTATTAATTAATTAAAAATGTTTTCTACTTCCCTCCATCATTTTTTTTTTATTGGTCAGGAGTGGTGAAATGTATCAGTCAAAGTTTGCATAGACGAAAAGAGTAAGATATGAAAGCAAGAGTGACACACGTATTTCAAGGATCTGGACTTGGAGCTGGATGCAATAACTGGATATGGCACTCGGTTATTTCTCAGCAAATGGTGCATTTTCATTTGTAAAGGAGACAGTTGCATTAAGTAGGAATCTTTTTTATTTTGTACATATGGGAAGAAGGAATGCTAAGCAGTTAAGGTGTGGAATATAGTAGACATATATTGTTTCTCTACCCAGAATCTCCTCTTTGGGAGAAACACCCTTCCCCTGCATATAGGCTATGCAATTAGAACACTCCATCTATCTGGCCACAGGGATTGGTTTAGGGATGGGTTCATGATTTAAGATGGTCCAATCAGAATTCTTACTGGACTTACACTGAAGCTAAGATTTTTCCTATTCTTCTGATTTTATAATTCTGAGAGTATTGAAATGGGGTAGCTATCTACATGCTTCTTGAAAGAAGTCTATCTGGAGGAAGAGGCCAACACACAGATTTAAGCAGAGCTGAGAGAAGGCAAGAGAAGGAAGAAAAAAGAGATACAGAGACAGAGATTTGACTGTCTTCTGAAAAGCAATTTCTGAGTGTCCCTGGATCTATGAATAACTAGGACAGAAGCTTATTCTATTCTGTACTTTCCACTGATATGACACAATAAATCCCTTTCTTGTCAAGCAAGTTTGAGTTCTGTCTCTGACACTTGAAACAGAGAGGATCCCAACTTGTATAGGAACTAACCATTCAATCTTGCATATGTGGCAACCTAGCTTGTCTCCTGACTCCTCTGTAACTGCTCTTGCCATTCACTGTCAACTTTCTAGTTTCTAAATCTGATGAGCCCTTTTCAATCTTTATCTTCCTGGTTTCGAATTTGATGCTCTTTATAATGGCTCTTTTCCTTGAAGTTTTCCTCCACTGCCTTTTAAGAGACACGGTTCTTTTTGTTCTTCCTAAATTTTTGTTTCTCCTCAATTTATTTTCCAGACTAGTGTTTATCTCTAAAATGACTTGCTCCTCAGTGTTATATTCTTGACCCTCTTATGGTCTCATTATACAACTTCTCCGTGGGTAATCCATTTACTTTCAGAGCTTCTATCGATACTTATACACTTCAAGATCCTATCTTTAGTCTAGAGTCTCTTATCTCTCCACTCATATAGCCCATGGCCTACCAGGACATCTTTTCTCACATGTGCTTCAGACATCTCAAAAGGAGCATCTTCTGTATCTGTTCTCATCATTCATCTAGGGTTCCAATCACAGTGATTGGGACCACATTTTAGTATTTGCCTCTGTTAGAAATCTAAGCATTACTGCTGACTCCTTCTCTTCTTTGCTCTCTCAGCAAATTCTGTCAATCATATCTCACGAATTTCACAATTATATTTCTCAAATCTTTCTCTGCATGCTGTACCACCTTGGCCTTTGTTGGGTCCAGTACTCTGTAGGTGCTGCATTGCATGGCTCCAGGAGTAACCACCCCTTGACCTCATGGGTAACGGCCCTGGCGGAGGCCCTCGTACTTTCTCACTTAGCTTACTGCTGCGGCAACTTTCTAGGATGCTCCTCACAGCCAGGCTCATTTCTCTTCAATCTTTTCTCTAAACGTTTCAAAAGATTTCTTCTAAGTACAACTGGGAGGATACCATTTTTCTGCTACAAGTCTCATTGCTTGCCTGACCTTTCCACCTTAATTTTCACCACTTTAGCTCTCTATATTTTTTCCCTACTAAATATTTGGACTTCCCCAAATGTGCCATGTTTTGTCCTGCCCTCTATATTTGCACGTATGCCCCCTGTGTTTTGAAAATATATCCTTCTTCTTCTTTTTTTCTTTTTGGCTACACTGGATCTTCATTGCAGCCTGTTGGCTCAATAGTTGGGGTGTGTGGGCTTGTTTCTTCATGGCATGTGGGATTTTAATTCCCTAAACAGGAACTGAACCCAATTGGAAGGAAGATTCTTAACCACTGGACTACCAGGGAAATCCCAAAAATATACCCTTTTTTATCTTGCAAACTGATTTATCCTTCCAGAGGCAATCTAGGGTTAATCTTTTAGACCACCCTAGTCTGGGCTGGTACTCTTTCCTATGTCTTATAATCACACCTTACATTCATCTCTATCACAGCCCGTATTACACCACATTGAAATATGCATTTACTATCAGTCTTGTCTATCAGATGTGAATTTCTTAGGGGAAGAGACCATGAGTTATTTATCTGTGTATTCTCAGGGCTTGGCATGTCACTGCCTATTAAATGCTCAATAATTTTAAGAAAATGGCAAAAAGAAAAACAATTTTTTAGCATCTGTCAACTGCCTCCCAGCCATTCCAGTCACATCTGCCAGAAAGATGGAAGGAAAGGAAAAATATTACTTATTGATTGCCATTCACTCCCTCAATGTTTGGCGAGCACCTTCCATCTTCAGTCACTATGCTAGGCACTTTCATGTGATTAAATCATAGTCATGTGGACACAGTGGGAGAGGGAGAGAGTGGGACGAGTGGAGAAAGTAGCATCAACACATATACACTATCATGTGTAAAGATGGAGAGCTGGCGCGAAGCTGCTAACACAGGGAGCTCAGTCTGGCTCTCTGTGGTCACCTGGAGGGATGGGCTGCGGGGAGGGGAAGGAGGCTCAAGAGAGAGGGCATAGATTACAATTATGGTTGATCTGAGTTCTGTATGGCAGAAACCAACACAACATTGTAAATATTAAAAAACAAAAAAGAAAAACAAATCACTTTGTCAGTTCAGTCACACTGTTCAGAAAGCTTTATTTACAGAAATTTTATGCAGAAGCATGGCTTTTGAAGTTAAGCTACTCAAGTTTTAAGTTCAAAGACTTGGCCATTCAGCTAATGTTGCTGGGCTTACAACTAGGCGACCTCATTTCAAAAGCCACGTTGCTATCAGAGGTTCATATTTTTCCAACTCAGCTTGAAAACCCCCCCCTTTTTTTTAATGGCACTTCCTGCTCAAGACGGAGGGCTCAGTACACATGTTTTTCTCCACTGACTCTTGAGACATCGTTGAAATAGCAATACAGAAGCACAGAAAGCATCCACATAGCAGTGAAGTGAGTAGGAGGCAGAGGTCATCAGTCGATCGTGTCAGTTACGAGTTCACTGTCTTTCTCCTCCACACCCACCTGCTGTTGCCCTGCCTGTGGGCTAAAACACTGCCCCCTTGCCAGCTGCCGTGTTGTTAGACTTTATCACAGGGCACTGGAGTGACACTGGAGGAGGAAGGGATATTTCCTCCTGAGGCCCAGCACCTCCCCACATACACCTTATCCCGAGACTCCAAAATGCAGTTTTCCAGTGAGTTCCGACAGTGTGGAACCTCTGTACACATATGGCTTCCACCATCACCTCCTTGATGGCTTTGCAGTGAATTTTGAGACTCAGAAATTCCCTGAGATGGCTTCCCCTGGCACCCTAAAAGGTGACTTTTCAGTAATACTTCCTGGTGTGGTACCTCAGCCAATTTCTTCATCCATTGGACCAAGAGCCACACTCTCTCCACCCATATTGTGATCACAGTCCTGGGGGAGGGGACCCTTTCCCAGATTTTTTCCTTCCTTGGGGGCTCTGCTTTGGCCCTGGGGTAGTGGCGGCTCCCTGTGTCTCCTATCCCTGTATAACCTCCAAAGACAAGTGAGCGTATCTATCGTGAAGAGCAACAAGGATATACAGTAGTCAGAATGTCTTGGCTTGCAGAGGTTTTGGCAGGGGCTAACTGATCACAGTGTTTATAGGAACAAAAGAGATGGACATCTCATTAGAGGATTGCTTGTTCCATACGACAGAAAAAACTCTAGTCTGATAGTCAAAAACCTGACTTGAGTCACCACAGTGGATAGTCATGATCTCTTGCTTGGTTTCCAGATTTAGGTCAATTTATAGATCCAGAGTCCTTTGATTGAGAGGGGAGGTGGGTCTCCTTGACAAACAGCTCTGCAGGATTTTCAGAAGTGCTTACTAGCATTTCCACACATACATACCATAAATCTTCTCCCCTAAAGTACTTGTGATCATATTTTAGGTTAGTGTTAACTGGAGAGAGATAATACCCAGACATCTCAAGGGTCACTAGACACTAGCTCTGAACTGATGCTGATCACTAGGGACCCCAAGTACCACTGTGCCTACCAGTTAAAGCAGAGGCTTATGATGGTCGAATGACCAGTGGAGTCACTTGTGTGAGTTCAAGTGTGACTCACTGTAGGTCTCCGTGGCCCACAGACTCACTCTGTTGTTATTTTCCTAGTCCTAAATGTGTAATTGCAAGAGACATAACTATTAACCTGCAAAATCTTCACAGTGACTCTCTAATCCATGAGTGGAGGGCTAGTGGGATATATATACATATATATATATATAGCCCATAAAATCTAAATGTGGGCAAAATCAAATTTTAGAACAATATTTAGGCATAATCTTAGGATAGATGAGACATTCTTAAGCATAGCCTGAAACCCAGAGCTTATATATGAGAAAGATATATGGAAAAGATAAATGCATTTGGCTACACAACAATTTAACATTTTTGCCTGGCAAAAGGTACCATAAACAAAGTCAAAGACAACTGATATATTGCAGCAAATATGTACAGCATGTAAGATTGATAAAGTATAGAGAATGCCTATAAATTGATTTCTCCCCCAAACCCCAAAGAGTCCAATAGAATAATAGGAAAAATATGAATAGAAATTTACAGAAGGGTATAATCAAATAATCAATAAATGTGAAAAGATATCTAACTTCTAGTAGTAAAGAAAATTCAAATTTAAACAAGTCTGCAATAACATTATTAGTGTTAATAATATTATTAATGTACCTCATAACAGCTTTGGACTTCCTGGTGGTACAGTGGTTACAACACCGTGCTTCCACTGCATGGGGCGTGGGTGGAGGGAGGGTGGTTAGGGGCCACGAGTTCAGTCCCTGGTTGGAGAACTAAGATGTCACATGCCAAGCAGTGCTGCCAAAAAATAGAAAAAAAATTAAAATTGACAGCCTCTTTTCTACATTTTTGTTATTCTCTAGACTAGAAAATACATACAAAATATGATTACAAATATATACAGTTTTGTTGTTGATGTTTGTTTATATAAAAATGATATATATTTTTCTATAACTTGCTTTTTTCTCACTTGTTAATATGTAAGGATCGTCCATTCAGGTAGATAATACAGACATGATTCATTCTTCTGAAAAGCTGCATAATAATCTGTTGAATGGATGTGCTATAATTTATCTAACTTTTAATCCATTTTTCATTGCATAGAGAGTAAAGTAGGTAATATAAAAAAGAATAAGAATTAGATTGGCATCAGATTTCTTGTCAGGGGTAATGGATGCTAGAAGACAAAGCATTTAAACAGAAATGTTTCAACTGATACAGTTTTATATTTCCTAAAGAAGATACAGTAGTCATAAACTTTTATGTTCCAAATGCAATGGCAGCTTGATGACTTTTGCCAGGCCACATAACCTAGACATGGCCATACTGGGTTTGCACACTTTCTTTGAATTTCTATACACATTATTACCCAAATAAGAAAAATTTGAGTAGCCGATGTTACCAACAGCAAAGGAAATGGGCCCTTACATACTGTTGTCTGGAGGGCAAAATGGTACAGACTTTTGAAAAGCAGTTTGAGAGCTGCAGTTTTCAGTCGTAACTTGCGTCCAACTCTCATTCAGAAGAAGCAGTCATCCCAGTGAAGGAGTTGAACCATGCAGTGTCGGAAATACAGATAAGTATGTTATCAACTGAAACATACTTTCCAGGCAGCACAGTGGTAAAGAATCTCCTGCCAATGCAGGAAACAAAAGAGATACAGGTTCGATCCCTGGGTTGGGAAGATTCCCTGGAGTAGGATATGGCAACCCACTCCGGTATTCTTGCCTGGAAAATTCCATGGACAGAGGAGCCTGGAGGACTATAGTCTGTGGAGTGGCAGAGAGTCAAGCACAATTGAGCACACACACACAGCTAAAACATGTTACTGTCATTACAAATGTGCATTGGGTAAAATGGGTATTTATGAGTCACTGGTAAAATTGAGTAAAATGAATCATTTATGTTGGTGGCTTAAATATCAAATGGCGCTCGATGTGGGTCGACATACCTTCTAAAATCTCCCATGGGTGCCCCATTCTCCTCCCCTAGCTTTTCACCCATTCCCTCTTGGGGCTTTCCCACCACTGTAGGTCGTATAGGCTGTGACCCACACTTCAGCCTCCCTTCTTCATACCTCCAAAGATGAATGCCCTGAGTGTTGGAGCCAGCAGTAGACAGCTTCAGAAGGCTGACATTCTTGGGGTCTGGGCTGTGTCCATATGTATGATTTGTGCTTGGATGAAGTCTGTTCTCATGCTCTAGTGACTCAAAGAGAAGCCCAAGAGGTAGAGGAGTATTCTGAAGGAGGAGGAGAGGGGAGGTGACAAGAGGGGCTGGGGTTAAGCTGGCCTTTAAACATCTGTGCCTGTGGGAGACAGTGTCTGTGACTCTACAGAGAGGAGCTGCTGAGCTAAAAAGCGCCCCAACCATACATCACAGAAGGGTCATTAGGACCCACATCTCAGGAGAGGTTCTGGTCTCTCCAGAAAGGCACCTTACCTTCTAGGAGGGTCAGTGGGAATATCCCCCCAGGGCTGGGACTGCAGACAGAAATTTTTCTCTGCTGACTTACTCCATCCTGCAAGATGCTGGGACTGAGCTTTGGGAGCACAGAGGTGAGGGATTTGCCCTGGTCACCACTGTGAATGAGCAGAGTACAGCCAGGGAGGAGGTCCTCATAGACCACCCAGACTGCAGTAGGGGTGTGTGTGTGTGTGTGTGTGTGTGTATGCCTGTGCCCTTCCAGGGACTCTGTTTTTGTCCTGGCTGGTTACCCCCTGGGTATTAGATATCCAAAGTATTAGACATTAGGAATCCAAGGGAATGCTGACTTTCCTCCTTCTTTCCTTACTCCCTCCCTCCCACTTTCTTTCTTCCTTCCTTTCTTTTCTTCCTTTTTTAAATTGACATACAGTTGATTTTAAAACCTCTTTCATTTTTTTTAATCCCTGAAGATAAAAGGCCAAATCTCAAGTCCAGGCTATAGAATCAATAGCCTCTGGTCAAGGAGGCACTACTGTGTCAGCTACGCTTTACTTTTAGAGTCTCCAGACTTTTCTCTCCTCAGAATGCAAGGTCAGGCAGGGGCTTCACAGGATTCTGCTCTGGGGGAGAGGAAGCCTGATCTTAGCCCTTAGGGAACTCCTTCTAGAGTGTTCCTACTGATCCCCATGTCTAAGAAGTGTGGCTGTAGTTTGCAAAGCTGATTAGCACCATGGTAATCATTCCCCAAATCTAAGAACCAGCTTTCATACAATTTAAGTATGCAACTTAGCCAAAGTCATCAAACTTAAAAAGCAGATTTTACTTCTGGAACTTTAATGTGTTTGCCATTTGAAGATAAATGGTCTTTCAAAATCCCCTGTGGTAAGCGTTACAAGACTTTTTCTTTAAAGAAGGTTTTTGTATTATAAAAGCAATACTTTTCTTAGAAATCTAGCAAGAGAAGTAAAATAGAAAGTAAGGGAAAGAGAATACCTGAAACTCACCCGTCAAAGCTCCATCAGAAGAAAATTCCTTTTGATGTTTTTGGTAAATTTCACTTCAAATTTATTGTTGATTTGCTAATTTCAATCATTTCTGCCTTTAACCATTATAATGTCTTTTATATTTTGAGTTTATTTGCTATCCTTTTAGTAGCTTCCTGGGTGGAAAACATACTTTTATAATTTTCAGTTTTTCTTAAATTATTTCTAATTACTGTATCTAAATTTATATATCTATATGTTTTTTCCTGAGTAGTGCTTTAACCATATCCAACACACTTAAATAAATATGGCATGTTCTCTATATTTATAATTCATGTTTTAATTTCCTCTTTAAGTGGAGAATTTTTGATACGTGCATTTTGATAAAATTTGTTGCATTTAATTGTCTAATACAGCAGCCACTAGCCACACATGGCTTGTGAACTCTTAAAATATGGTCAGTCAAAATTGAAAATTTAAGGATAAAATATACACTAGTTTCAGAGATTTAGTGTAAAATTTTTAATTATTTTATATTGATTACATATTTAAATGGTAATATTTTTATACACTTGACTCAAATGAAAAAAATAAGGTTATAGATTAACACAATTGAATGGAAATATTATATGAGTTACAACTGCAAGCCATATATGTGATTTAAATTTCATCTGTTTATTTAATGTAGCTACTGGAAAAATTAAAATCACATTAAAAGTACACATGCATTTGTACTCATAACTTTTCTATTCAATTGTGTTAATCTATAGCCTTATATTTTTATTTGAACTATTCAGAGGCAGGTGTATCAAATTCATCTACCAAGATTGGGATTTGACAATCCTGAAGTTACACTGTCAAATCTCAAAAGATTCATGACATACTATCTTGGTGGAGTGTGTAGCTACTGGAAAAATTAAAATCACATTAAAAGTACACATGCATTTGTACTCATAACTTTTCTATTCAATTGTGTTAATCTATAGCCTTATATTTTTATTTGAACTATTCAGAGGCAGGTGTATCAAATTCATCTACCAAGATTGGGATTTGACAATCCTGAAGTTACACTGTCAAATCTCAAAAGATTCATGACATACTATCTTGGTGGAGTGTGCTGCTGCTAAGTCACTTCAGTCGTGTCCAACTCTGTGCGACCCCCTAGACGGCAGCCCACCAGGCTCCCCCATCCCTGGGATTCTCCAGGCAAGAACACTGGAGTGGGTTGTCATTTCCTTCTCCAATGCACGAAAGTGAAAAGTCAAAGTGAAGTCGCTCAGTCGTGTCCGACCCTCAGCGACCTCATGGACTGCGCCCCACCAGGCTCCTCCGTCCATGGGATTTTCCAGGCAAGAGTACTGGAGTGGGGTGCCACTGCCTTCTCCATTGGTGGAGTGTACCTTTTATCAATATTAAAAACTGTATGCTTCTTTGCCTTTTAAAATATTTTTTGCCTTAAATTCTCTTCTGCTCCAATTTTAACGTTTCTGCATTTGCTTTCTTTAGGTTGACATTTTGTGTAGTATCTTTATTTTATTTTCAAATGTCTTGTATCATTTTGTCTTCGGTGTGTCTTTTGTAAGCTGTATACAACTATTTTTTTAAATACAATTTGAAACTCTTTTTCATATATTAATTTAATTCATTCACCTTTGTTGTGATTATTGATATTTCACAAATGGCCCCTGAAAAGTGCTTGTGTGTTTCTAATTCTGGGGGCATTGTTATCTCTTTGCTGACTTCTGATGTGCAGAATCAATGGCCTTCCATTCTTCTCATCCCTACTTGCGGTGGGAGTGAACACCCTTATTCTCAGCTGCCTGACGGACGGGCAGAGACTGAAGAGGCCTCATCTAGGGCAGCATCTGCAAACAGTTGTGCCACCACTGTCCCCTCCTGCTGCCTCTCTGCATTTGTTGGCTCACGGCTCAGAGCACCATTGCCATTCTCACCTTTTGACACAATGCCTCTTCCAGGACTGGGGGATATAGTTTCATCTTTTAAGATGACTCCACTCCTTACAAATTCTAGTCCCTCAAGGACACCGCTTCATATTTTCATGGGCTGCTATTGATTTGTTTCCTTTTCCTTTTCTTTTAATCTTTTTAACAGTGATATAGTATGGAGAAACAGGTAAAAGTATGGCTTCATTTATCATCTTTATCTCATTATGGTATATTCAAGTTCTGCTTTTTTTCTCTATGTATTTCTTATTTTGGTCTAATATTTGCATATTTAATTTTGTGTCCTGATTTTCCAACTAGTATTTTAACTTAAGCAATTGCCCTGCACTATTATAAACTACTTAAAAACTTCACTTTTATTGTCTGTATAATATCCCATCAAGGAAAGCGTTCTAGCATTTCCCTGTTATTAGGAATTTAGATTATTTCTATTTCTCTGCTGTTACAAAGTTACTTGTACATATGGCTCTATTTTACATTTGGAATTATGGCCTTGGGTGGGGGTACTGTGGTTCTTATAGATTATTAGTTTAGGTCATTTCATTAGGTTTACTCTAGGTTCAGTAGAACAGTACATGTGCTTCAGTTCAGTTCAGTTCAGTTCAGTCGCTCAGTCGTGTCCGACTCTTTGCTACCCCATGAATCGCAGCATGCCAAGCCTCCCAGTCCATCACCAACTCCTGGAGTTCACCCAAACTCATGTCCATTGAGTCGGTGATGCCATCCAGCCATCTCATCCTCTGTCGTCCCCTTCTCCTCCTGCCCCCAATCCCTCCCAGCATCAGAGTCTTTTCCAATGAGTCAACTCTTCGCATGAGGTGGTCAAAATACTGGAGTTTCAGCTTTAGCATCAGTCCTTCCAATGAACACCCAGGACTGATCTCCTTTAGAATGGACTGGTTGGATCTCCTCACAGTCCAAGGGACTCTCAAGACTCTTCTCCAAAACCACAGTTCAAAAGTACCAATTCTTTGGCGCTCAGCTTTCTTCACAGTCCAACTCTCACATCCATACAAGACCACTGGAAAAACCATAGCCTTGACTAGATGGACCTTTGTTGGCAAAGTAATGTCTCTGCTTTTGAACATGCTGTCTAGCTTGGTCATAACTTTTCTTCCAAGGAGCGTCTTTTAATTTCGTGACTACAATCACCATCTGTAGGATTAGGAAGTCTATTTTGCCTTGTGTTGCCAGACTCGTTGCTCTTGTTCCTCGTGTCCATATACTCATTCTTCAAGTATTTTCTCATCTCCTGATCAAGATCAAATGACCAGAAATTTTCAGAATGTTGTAATGTTTGTGACATTTCTTAAGCAAGTTGATCAAGATGTTGTACTCTTCAGCATGTTAGGGGCAGATACGTCAGGATGCATCTTAAGGAAAAGGAGATGGAGCACAGCAGAGCAACACAAATCGTGGCCACACCCAGACAGTGGAATGGTATTCACCGGCAAAGACTGCACCCAGAGGCCAGCGGTCCGGGTGCCAGCAGTCCGGGTGCAGGAGCAGGGCCAGTTCCGGGTGGTGAAGGCTCTATGCCTGCTACTCCTGATCCCTCTTGACCAGCCTGGGAGGGGGTATTTGATCCACAGTTTTGTCTCTTCCTCACCCTCTGTGCTACCCTCTGTCTCCCCTAGGCCCTAGAGTGCCAGGGGCATCAACTTCCTGGTGTGAGTGCTGTGGGCAGCCCCCTGTTGGGAGCTCCCTGGAGCAGTGAGCAGGTGGGGAACAAGGTGAGGCTTGGGAAGCACAGAGCTGTGAGGTTCTCCCTGACTCCCAAATCGACTCACACTTCTGCACATGTTCCCAGGTGCCCCTGTTTACCTTGGAGCCACAGCCTTTGGTGCCATTGGGTAGAGCGCACCTAGGTCAGTCCGCATGATGGCCAGATACACTGCAGCCCGCCCCTACTCCAGCCCTACTTGAAGCCCCAGATGTGAGGGACACACCCCCTCAGGGCCTGGTCCTCTCTGGCTCAGAAACCTGAGGCTGTTGCACTCTGGACTCATTGGCACCCACTCTGATCCTTACAGTCAGGCTGTCCCAGGGATGCCTCATGCCTGCGTGTGTGCTAAGTCACTTCAGTTGTGTCCAGCTCTTTGTGACCCCATGGACTGTAGCCCACCAGGTTCCTCTGTCCTTGGGATTCTCCAGGCAAGAATGCTGGAGTGGGTTGCCATTTCCTCCTCCAGGGGATCTTTCCCACCCAGCGATCGAACCCACATCTCTTACATCTCCTGCATTAGCAGGCAGATTCTTTACCACTAGCGCCAACCGTGCCTCACCTGTCCCCGGATGGTTGAGAAAAGGAACTCTGCCCACCATCCCAGATGCAATCTACCAAGCACTGGGGGGCTCCTGCTGCCTCTGCAGAACCCCTGCCCCTGCTGTTCGGAGGGCACGTCCTGACCCCTCCCCATATGGACAGAGGTGGGTCCTGTGTCGGGGTGGGCCATTCCCTCTTTGGGGAGTCTTCTTTCACTCAGCACCCCTACCCTTCTCTTCTGCCAGCCTCTGCCGCACTATCTTTCTCTGGTTCTCGCATTGCTGGCCTTCTCGGCCAAGTTCCTCTCCCTCCTTCCTTTGCCCAGCCTCAGGCTTCCCTAGGAAACACAAATTTCAGCATGTTTACCCTGTGTGAATCCTCACCTCTCCTCATTAACACAGGCACCAATGCCAGCTTCCCTAATGTCCTCTCCTGATACTATCTCCACTGAACTGGTTTTCTGGAGGGTTGTGCCCTGAGGAGAGTCTATGGGTGAAGGACAGTGAAGGCTTCATGGACCAAGTGCTCCCGGTGGGTGGGCAGGTCCCTTCTCCACACTCTAGGAGAAGGGCACCCACACCCCCGCTCCCCACCATGGGACTCCAGCAAGCGGAAGGGGCTGCCTCCTCACCCAGTTCTGATGGCAGATCCTGCGTGTGAACGTGAGGACCCGGCCGTGCCGATGCTGCCCCACGTGGAGGACGAGGAGGGAAGGGAGGCCGGTGGAGTTGGGGTGACTCTGCCTTGCTTGCCTCCATGCCAAGGGGACACTCGGGGAAGGAGTCCCAAGTGGAATACCCTAAGGAGAGCAGGCAGGAGTGTGATCCAGATGCCAGAACCTGCCCCCCGTCACCTCCTGAACCACCGCTGCAGGTTGTTTGGTCCCGGGGAATGTGGCCAACACAGCGAGAGGGACCACTTGGAGGGAATGTGGCCAGCAGACTCCACACCCTCAAGGAGACCAGACAGCCCCTGATGGGTTCTGTCCTCTGAGCGTGGCAGGGCAGGTGCCCAGCACAGGGCCAGGTGGTGTCACCCACCTCCCCACCAAAGGCCAGAGGAAGCCCCTTCCCCTACCTGAGGTCTCTTGTAGCTGAGCTTCTCCCTCTTTTGTTTTTCATCTCTTCTCATCTGAATCAGAAACAGTTCCAGGTTTGCAACTCAGGGGACTCTAAATGCGTTATCCCGCTATGGGAGTGGCCGTCCCCAGGTTGCACCAACCTCTTTCTGACCGCTGCCTCCAGGCTCCCAGACTGTCCTCCAGAGACCCAGCTGGTAACTGGTCCCACCTTTGTGGCCGTTTCTGGGGAGTCCTGGGCTTTTCCAGCAGGAGAGGCTGTGTCAGCTCCCCCAACATCCCCAAAGGTTTTCCTTCTTCCGGGAGACTCCCGGCTCCATCCCCACTTTCCCTCTTCCTATAGCTCAGCTGTGTCTCCTCATCAGAAGCCCAGGTTCTGGGAACATCTGGCTTCTCAGTTGTGCTCCCCTTCCGCCTCATCGCACCTGCCTGTCTCCTCACAGGGGAGGCTCTGGGGGGCCGATTGCCACTGCTGCCATCTATGTGTCTCACAGAGTGAGAAGGGAGCTTTGGAAGAGGGCAGAGGAGTGGATTCCAGGGTGTCAGGGAAGTGGGTACTGACCCTGTGTGATTAAACAAAGTTCTGTGTACAACACTGAGCATCTTTCTGGTCTACATTTAAAATCACGCTCATCTTTACCTCATTCAATCCCCACGCCCTTGGGGCCACCGTGGATGGTTGTACAGAATGGTCACTGTGCAAAGTCACCAGATCCAGGGACAAATGAGAGCTGAGATCCAGTCCACGCTCTGCTTGCCAAACCATGGACCCTGGAGAGGCACCCTGTTCTCCTAAAGGAAGGGGGCCTCTTGAACAGGCATTCACCAAGCCAGAGGGGCTGTACAGGCTCAGAGGAGAGCTCTTTTAAAAATTCACACCAGAGGGCAGTATAGACTATCTGGTGTTCCTTACGTGGCATTCCTGTGACTGTAAATGGGAGAGCTTATAAACGGAGACCTAGAGATCTTAAGTGACTTTCTCAAGGTCGACCAGGTCGTTGTAGAGCAGAGGTCAGGCCTTGGGTTCTTCAGTCCCATTTCCTGACCCTGCACCTAAGTTCTCTCTGGGTCGAGCATAGGCAGGCACAACCTCTGCCTCCCTGACTTCTCATTAAGCCTAGGCTTCATTCTGCTCCTGCTCCGATTTTGCCCCTTGGTAATTCCAAGGGGTGGAATAGGAGCATGAGTGGGGTCTAAGAGTGAACAGATCCATCCTCTGCAGCCCTGGCGCCCAGGAGGAGCCCCTGCCTTCACCAAGAGAGTGCATGCCCGCGTGACAAGTGGCTTCAGACTCTTTGCGACCCTACTGACTGTAGCCCGCCAGGCTCCTCTGTCCATGGAATTCTCCAGGCAAGAATACTGGAGTGAGTTGCCGTTCCCTTCTCCAGGGAATCTTCTCGACCCAGGCATCAACCGGAGCCTCCTGCAACTCCAGCATCGCAGGCGGGTTTTTTACTGCTGAGCCTCTGGGGAAGCCCCACCGAGAGAGTACTTTTTAGTTTCTTTTCCTCTTAGATGCTGGACCTATACCACGAGCAAACTGCCTTGCTGGGACTTACCAAGTCCTTGGCCATGGAGCTGACATCACAGGGCATCTGGGTGCATGGTGTGTTTCCAGGACTCATCAAAACCAGCTTAGAAGTGGTTAGAATTCAGCAACTGCTAGCTACTCCCACGTCAACTATACTGTGTTTTCCCAAGCCCAGCAAGCCCCTCAGGGCTCTGAGACCAGCAGCCTCTCACTTCTCTATAGCAGAATCAGGGCTCTGTCCTCTGAGAGAAGATCCCCAGCCCCAGTCCTAAGCAGAACCATCTTCCCCCAAAGACACACATCTGCGAAGAGCAGCATCTCTCACCCTTCACAATCCTGTCTAGCACTGACTCTGAATTTTTTCAGCGTGAATATAATCTAGCAGTACAAAACTCTAAAAAAATTTCTGTGGATGGTAGAGGTGGGTGGTCTCCCCAGAACATGGATTGCATCCTGACTTACTGATAATTCCTCACACCGAGTCTGGGGTTGTGCAGCCCAGGAGCTGGAATCTAGAGGACAGGAGGAGGCTGGGAGGTGGGAACAAGGGATGGAGGTATACTGGGCCCTCCAGCAAGGTCAGCAAGGCCACAGGTCAGAGTTCATTAGCACATGAAACAGGAGACCACAATTCTGTCCTCCTTTCACACAGGGCAGGGCAGCCAGAGGACCTCTGTGGACCTCTGTTCCTCCTGTGTTCTCCAGATGTCAGCTACATCACTGTGGAGAACGATGTGTTGACTGGCTTTTCCTTGAGGCTCTGATGTCCACCATGAGGACTGGAGGCTGTCTCTCTGGGTATAGATATTGCAGTTCACCCAGGGAACCAGATGATGACTGGATAGGAGAATGAAGGTCAGGCCTCTTGGAAGTGTTGTAGGTGAGTTCTAAGACAAATCTAGAGTAAGGAGGTGGTGGGATAGAGTTGCTGCTGAGCTGACGTCTGTTTGATTTTTTTTTTTTTTTTTTTACTGGCAATGAACTTGTTCTGAAACTCCTAACCATAGCTTCTGTGTGAAGCTAGCAAATAGGGGAAGCTGCTTTGCCTGCAAACAGCATCTCTACATCAGTGGTCCATCTCTTCACCAGTGCCTCCTTCCTCAGTAGATGCCCCTTCATATTTGTCACCAGCCCTCGAGCATCCTGAGATGCTAGAAAAGACAAAGTCTTTTTCTGGGGAGTTAGGGAAGTGGCATTAAATGTCAGGGCTTCCCAGGTGGCTCAGGGGCAAAAGAATCTGCCTGCCAATGCAGGAGACATGGCTTTGGTCCCTGGGTTGGGAAGATCACCTGGAGAAGAAAACGGCAACCCACGCTAGTATTCTTGCCTGGGAAATCCCATGGACAGAGGGGCCTGGTGGGGTACAGTCTGTGGGGTCTCCAAGAGTCGGACACGACTTAGCAACCGAGCACAGCACCACCACCACCAATTAAAAATATGCCCAGTGGCCCAGGAGCACACCCAGGAGCCCAACCCTCAGGAGGCCCGCGGCTGCAAGAGCAGATGCATCGTCTCTTAGTTGCCTCCCTGCCCACCTCCCTGCCTGGGAGCGTGGACATAAACTGCGTTAGGAGTGGACCCTCTGCTAAGAGTCCCTCCTTTGCCACTGTCTTACCTTTTCCGGTCCTCATTTTCCTCAGCCATTAAAGAAGGAGTGGGACTCGTCGCCCCAGCCCCTCCCTCTCTGCTTTCGGGGAGATTCACTCTGTTTGCTGGCCCTCTAGCCTCCAGGCCCGGATGGCCTTGGGGGCTCCAGCTCCCCCTTGTCACCATCACAAGCTGATGGCCTCTCATGTAAACAGCTTCTTCCCAGGAGCGCAGGAAGCTGGGGCCCTCAGGGGCCCTGAAGGGGCAGTGTCTCAGACAGACCCCCAGCTTCGTCCCGCGCAGGGGGTGCCCTTCCAGTCCTACAGCTGTGACACTCTAGTCCTCGTCCGTGTCCTCTGCGCTCACGCCACTACGTCCTCGATGTCAAGCCATGACCCACCACCCTCCCCTCAACCCCCTCCACAGCTGGCCCAGGTCCCCAGGTCCCTCACTAGTTTCCCCCAGTGGGCTTTGAAAGCTAGCACCACTCTTTCCCTACAGTTCCACCTTTATTTACCCTGAGCGAGGACCTTGCTGCCCACTTCATAGAGGGAACAGTGGCAATCAGCTGGTTTTCATCACCCTTCCCCGCTCTGATCTTACAGTGAACTGCCTTGTTTCTACTCCTCCCTGAAAGCCCGCACATCACATCAGTGAAGGAGGTGAGTCTTCTCTCACCAGGGAACTCTTTCCCCATCCGCTTGGGATCTCATCCACTCACACCTCATTCCTTGAACTTTCTTCTCTCTTATCCACAGCTTCAACCTCTCAGAGGTTTAAAGAAAAAACAAAACCATCCAACAAACAAAACCTCAAGCTCCTAGCTCCAGTCATCCCGGGGCCATCATATGATTTCACTGCTTCCCATGACAGTCCCCCTCCCTGCTCTCTCGTCAGGTTTCTTCATTACCAGTGCACATGCTGAGGTTTGCTTCTCTTGCCTTGTGGAGTGTTTAGGCATATGACATGCAGACCCTTGCTGCTCTCCGCATGTTCATATATGCAGCAAGGTCTTCAAGGATTCTTTCCTGGTAACAGAGGTAAGACTTTAAGTGTGTCCCTATCTTACTTTTTTAAGAATTTCTTTTCTGTCTCAGAAATTGTTTGTCTCTGCCATGTGCCTGCTCTTGTGGCCTTCACTGCCTGCCTAATGACCTATTCGATCATTTCAATAGGTCTCTGGGGGTTGGGGATGGGGGCAGATATCTGCCATGGATTTCCTTTCTGGTTCTGGAAACAAGTTAGTGTCTGCAGCTGTCATCTTCCACATAAGCTTCCTGGACACATTCATGACCTTTCTCAAGAGAGGTGAAAGTGCACTGCCCCCTTGGACAGCTCGCAGTGGAGCTGGATGGGCTCTCTCTGCATCACATTTTGCAATGTCACATTTTGGGACTTTGGTGGGCCATCCTCATGTAATGGCAACCTACTCCAGTACTCTTGCCTGGAAAATCCCATGGACGGAGGAGCCTGGTAGGCTACAGTCCATGGTGGGGTTTCGAAGAGTTGGACATGACTGAGCAACTTCACTTTGACTTTTCACTTTCATGCACTGGAGAAGGAAATGGCAACCCACTCCAGTATTCTTGTGTGGAAAATCCCAGGGACAGAAGAGCCTGGTGGGCTGCCATCTATGGGGTCACATAGAGTCGGACACGAGTGAAGCAACTTAGCAGCAGCAGCAGCCTCATGCTTCAACCAAGCGCAGTAGTTTCCTCCACTCTTCCCCTGGTTCTCGAAGTGGTGATCTTTATTCCATGGCACCAGTCAGGAAGCATTTGGCCACCATGTAAGGAGCCATGCCTGGATCCGAGTAGTGGAAAGCCCCACACCCATCTGGGGCACGTGGGAGTTTTCAATATTGGAATCCTTACAGTAGGGCCTCTAAAATGCGGATGGGACTTCCAAGCTATTTATATGTGTGTGTGTAGAAGAGGGTCATAACGAGTGTCACAAATCACTATTTCTTTGGCTCCACCCCATCAGCTCCCAAGGAACTCCATAGACTTCTGCAGGAGGAAACTTTCTCTGCACATTCTTGGTTCTGCTCATAAAAAAGACACTTTGTACCATAGTTCAGCCCTTTCAAAAGTGTTGCCTTCGCTCTGCATGGTTGCCTTATTCACTTCTCCCTGTCAGCTGAGGCTTCCCAGGTGGAGCTAATGGTAAAGAATCTGCCTGCCAATGCAGGAGACGTGACTTCAATACCCTGGGGGAGACAATGGCAATCCACTCTAGTATTCTTGCTGAGAGAATCCCATGTACAGAGGAGCCTGGTGGGCTACAGTCCACGGGGTCAAAAATAAGTTGGACATGACTGAGCGTCTGAGCACAAGGTAAGCTGAGGAGTGGATAAACAGATTGGTCCACTTTGCCAACGGGGGCTTACAAAGGCAAGATGATGTCCCCTGTCTCTTCTCTTTGGGCCACTGCACTTAGGTGTGGTGGGCTTAAATGACCTTTCTAGTCTCTAGTATGCAAGGCTTGCTTTTGTCCAACTAAGCCAGGGCTCTGCTCTGAGTTAAAGATGTTTGACCTGAAATTTGCTGGGCACATTGGTTCAGCTCTACCCTGCCCGTTACCTTTCATTTAGAGGGGAGGTAGTGGAAAGGCCCATTCTTCAATTTAGCATTAACAGCATGAAGGTGACGCTGACTGTGACTCCATCTGTCCCCTTCCATGTAATTCTCAGAGCTCGGTAGGGAAGGAGGTGAGTGATAAGCTCCTTCCATGACTGTCCCGTGACAGGAAACATCTTGTTTCTCTCCACTTTCTTTTAATGTGGTGAGAACTCTGGCTCTGCCAAGATTGCCCAAAGGATGAAACCTCCGCTGGTGCCACCACTGCCTGCCCCCACAGATGTCCGCACAGATGCGGAGTAGGCATGTCTGTGCTAAGTGTGCGTGTATGCTAAGTCGCCTCAGTCATATCCGACTCTGTGTGATCCTTTGGACTGCAGCCCGCCAGGCTCCTCTGTTCGTGAGATTCTCCAGGCAAAATGCCATGCCCTCCTCCAGGGGATCTTCCTGACCCAGGGACTGAACCTGCATCTCTTATGTCTCCCGCATTGGCAGGCAGGTTCTTTACCGCTAGCACCATAAGTGTACTACACGTCACTTGCTGCCAGACTGTCTCAGGCTATTTCATATTTCTGCAAAAGTCAAAGGTCTTGACTGCTGTTGCCATGCACCCGTTCTTGGGAGGGTCTGTGTTCTCAGAGATACAACACTTCAGTTGTTTGTTTCTTTATTTCTTATCACATTACTTTAAAATTTTTTACAACTTCACATACATCAACTATACCTCAGTAATAAATAAATATTTTATAACTTCAGTTTTTGTAATCCCCCGTTAAGTAGTCACAAGTCCTTGAGATTGAACTGGAGGAAAGCTAATGACTGTGTCAGGCAGGGTCCCTGGGAAGTCAGGATTCTTCTAAGACTGGTTGGGCATAATCATGGTGTTTTAGATAATGATGGGTGGGTCTGATCCTTTCCAGCTGGCCTCCTTGCTTTCCCAGAATTATTAAGAAATGCCTGAATATATCATTGCTTTTAACAATAAGATGTCCCAGCTCCATCTTGATTTTCTTGTTCTGTGAGGCAGCACTTAAAGAAGCTGAGGCTCCTGTGGTGAACGAAATACAGTGAAATGCAATGTCATAAGGCGTACACACAGCCACGGGGAAACACATGCTGCTGAGTACAGGAAAATCTACATCACAATACCATTTGTGTTAATCTAAAAAGTATGCACGCAAAATGACAATGCATATTTTAGTAAGAATGTGTATAAAGCACGTGTGTATACCTGTGAGGGGAGGGAAACTGGAGAGGAGGTTGGGGATAAAAGAGAATACATAAGTAAATAAATAAAACAAGAGTGGAGGCTTGGACACACCAGTGGTAAGAATACACTATGAAGTGAGGAAAATAAACTGAAGCTGCTGTTCCCATGATTTAAAGAAGCTAGAACACTGCTTACATCTGGGAAGTGGCGAGTTTAGCTTAAGGAAGCTGAACCAATTGTTCCAATGGGTGATGGAAAGCATAAGATATCAAGAAATTTAAAACGATATGGGTGAAGTCTTACTTGGCATCCTGTGGTACACTGCCAAATGTGATTTTAAATCTCAAATATGATATTTAAGTGGAGAATAAGTGAGTGCTTCCTTCCTATTTAATTAAGTAAAAATAGAAAAATAAATAAGCTAGAATGACAGAATGATGGTTCTGGGATGAATGTTACAGCCAAGTCAGGTTCCGAAGAGTGGAACCAAAGAACTTGTAACTCATTCCCTCTCTCTCTGTAGAAGGAAGGATCTATGAAGCACCACTATCCTGTGAGGCTAAAGGGTGGAAATGCAGAATGATTAAACAAGACAAGCAGACAGACTTCTTCAGAAGAGAGCGATAGGAAGGGAAAAAAGCAAGACCTTGGAGTTGAGAAAGTGACGCAGAGGGGGAGAAAAGAGAGAGAGAGTCCATAGGTTATATGTACGTGAGAAAGTGGTGACATGTGGAAACAGAAGGTTGCTGGGGCCCAGACAGTGAGCAAATTTGCATAAGAAGCCCAAGGAGTAATCTGGGAGGAAGTCATTAAGCCCCTTCTTGGGGCTTCCCTTGTGGCTCAGCTGGTAAAGAATCCACCTGCAGTGCAGAAGATCTGGGTTCTATCTCTGGGTTGGGAAGATCCCCTGGAGAAGGGAAAGGCTACTCACTCCAGTATTCTGGCCTGGAGAATTCCATGGACTGTATAGTTCATCGGGTCGCAAAGAGTTGGATATGACTGAGCAAAATCAGATATCCTTTCTTGATAGGTTTAAAAATCAGGATGACTGTAGGGGACAACTTGACTAATATAAAACTACTAACATAGACTATAGGAGAATATGTTCAGGATTTCCAAGCAGGGAAAGAGTTCTTTAACAAGATGCAAGAATATCAGCCATACAGAAAAGAGTAATACATTTAACTACATTAAAATTAAGAATTTCTTTTTAGCAAAAGACACTGTTAAGATAAAAAAGTAAGATCATAGTGTGGGAGAAAACACAGCTAACAAAAGAAAATGGGAGACTCCAACAGACATTTACAAAACAGGCTTTCCAAATGATCCATAAACCTGTAGAAAAGGTGTTCAACCACATTAGTAATCAGGGAAAGTAGAAACAAAAAGTGATGAGATACACCAGAAAAAAACCCCAACAATATCAAATGTTGGTGAAGATGTGGAGCAAGAGGAGTGCAAACACGTTTCCACTGTTGGTGGACATATAATGGCATGCTCTGCAGAACTGAAAATATATATAGTAACATAGATTGTATAAACTCAAGCACGATAGTAAATGGAATTAGCCAGTCACAAAATAGTCCATACTGTATAATCCCTTTTATGTGAGCTTAAAGGGCTTCCCTGGTGGCTCAGACAGTAAAGCGTCTGTCTGCAATGCAGGAGACCTGGGTTCGATCCCTGGGTTGGGAAGATCCCCTGGAGAAGGAAATGGCAACACACTCCAGTACTCTTGCCTGGAAAATCCCATGGACAAAGGAGCCTGGTGGGCTACAGTCCATGGGGTTGCAAAGAGTCACTTTCACTTTCAAAGGAAAAAAATGCAAAAATAAACCATAGCATTTAGGGGTATACTGAGTACTTAAGTGGTAGAAATACAAAGAGAAGTAGGTGGTGATTTCCATGAACAGAATATTGGGGGAAGGGTAGTGGAGAGAAGTGTTGCATGGTGTTGGGGGAGGAGATCTTTTGGGGTGCTGGCAATGTCTGTTTATTGGCCTGAGTGATGGCTGTGTGGGTACTGATCTTGAGATAACCATTGTGCTTGCTGTACATTTTTGTTTTAATCTCTCCATTGTATGTGCACTCGATGTCACAATTTAAGTTTAAAAAGTGATGCTACCTATATAACAAAGGAAATACAGATGTTTGAAGTGAACCTGTTTGCAAAAACTAGTTTTTTTTTTTTTCCCCTTGCAATTGATGGAGGAATTGGTGACATTTTATTCTCCAGTATCGAAGCTGGAGCCACTTTTCCTTCCTTCATCTTTCTGTTAGGACTTTTTTCATGCCCATTTGTCAACTGACGCTGGAAAATCTGGCTCCAAAGATAATTCAAGGACCTGGATATCCATCTAAGGAAAATCATTGAGTCTGATCAAGTTTACAGTATACATTAAGGATTCAAGTTCTCTAGAAGTGACATTACAGTCCATAAATGCTGCACCAAAAAGCCTGTAGAGACACCAAAGCCATCTTCCCAGAACTCAAGAATAGCAGTGTGTGGATACAGAAGTTTTCTGTCTTAGAGCAGGCTGCAAATGTTGATTTGTTTGGTACAGACTGGATCTCAGGTCCAGTGCTCTAGGGCAATAAGGAATCGAAACTGCTCAAGATGAAGATGGTAAACCATTTTTAAAGGTTGGATGGTCTAAGATTCTTGGAAGTATGGGCTAATTTTTCATGTTTGTCCAACATGATAAATTGTAGAACCCAGATATGGAAAGAAGGGAATTGATTAGGTATAACACTTACCATACATCATTAGGAACCATTGACCAAAAAGAAATTCCTTTGTGTTTTTATTCCGGTTATATCATGTTTATATAGTATTTAGGGGAAACTCTGTAAGAGAGGATTGTGATCAATTGTTTATACATTTTAACTAATGATCCAGAATACTGGTATTTCAGTTTGGGAGAAAGTGATAAATAATAACTGTGAGTCCATGGGGACAGATTAGCTCAAGCCAGTTTATAAACCATAGTTTATGAGCTATTTTACAAAACCCTAAGACGTACTTATGGATTAAGACAAAATATCTCATCTGTACCTAAGTGGTGCATACGGTTTCACATAGTTCAATTTCTGACGGTTCTGTTCTGCTGGGGGTTTTACTGTAACTGTCTAGGTGGGAGCAGGTTAGGATAGGAACTGTGGCATGAGTTGGCTGTCACCCATGCTGATACTGCTCCCAGAGACGTGTGCCCTTCTCGTTCTTTTGTCCTTGATCTCCTTCAGACCATCCTTTCCTTCTAGAAAGAGGCACACAAGTGCCCCAAATAACTGATATATTGTTAAAATAAATATGGTAATTGGTCTGTACATTCCTAAGTCACCACCGCTATCACTATCTGCTTTTATGTCTACCTAGGTGTACATATTGCTGTCCATCAGTCATATCTAAATGTCTATCTTTTTATTTGTCTAGATAACCGGACAGTTTCCTATGGTTCAACTGTGTCCTTTCATCCATCTTGCAATCTGTTCAGTAAGGATCTGTCCTCTTTAGAACATCTGCTCCAAAGAGTCATCTCCCCCGTTTCTAAAGGGGGTTATGAAGGTGGGTGGTGAGGGGCCACCGGAGTTGAACTCTAGGGCTGCTCCACCTGCGCGTCTTGCATCTCACCCTGCCAAGCATATGTCTGGTACTGAGGGTGACATATACTGGACTAGGAGTGCTCAGAACACGCAGGGGTTCACAGGCTGGTGGTTCTGGGAAGAGGAAGCGAGAGTATGTGTGAAATGAACAGGAGTGGATAGGACCATCTCCAGACTTCAGTCGTCCTTTTGGTTTTGCGCTGCTTGGCTTGCAGGATCTCAGTTCCCGGAGCAGGGAGTGAACGTGTATGGTAGTGCCAGCTCTGAGTCTTAACCACTGGACCACCAGGGGACTCTCTTCCAAACCTTAGTCTGTCCCTGAGGTGTTTCCCTCCAGATCCAGACCCTTATCAAAGGCCACTTTCTCTTCCTTCTCGTATGTTTTTGGCTACTCCAGGGGCAAGCAGCAATCAGTCAAACAAACAAGAGCTACCCTCTCTTCCCCTCACGATAGTCCATGTCTTCCTCGTGCCTGGTGACAAGTCAGGCTGCCCTGGGGCTTCCACCAGGCAAACACTGGAAACACTATGGTTGCATTTGGGGTGGGGACACCTCGGTCTTAAAGCCTGCTGCTAGCCTTCTTGCTAGACGTGAGGTCAAAGATTCCATTATGATTTTGAGTCAGAGGCAAAAGACTAGCCAACTGGCCAAAAGGCAGAGCTGCTTCAAAAGCCCCCAGATTTAAGGAACACATGTTTCTCAGCTTTACTAGAATAATGTTTACAATTGTAGCCAAGTTTTATGTGTAGTCGAGTGGAGATACATACTTTAAAAAATTTAGGTGCTGTGACATTTCTAAATTTTTTTTCAATAGGAGTAAATTCAAAAAACCTTTTTAGGTGAGATGCTTTGTTAAATACACGGCTGTTTATCATGAACTTAACACATCATTCAGGGCCAGAATTGAGTATTTAACAGCAGTCACACTTCCTTAAACAAAACAGAGACATATGGCTTGAAAATATATGCTTATTTGTGGGGAAAATGGAACAAACACTTGAAAGTGGGACCTTCCTGGAAAATCTGGGTCATAGAGTTGTGTCTTTTTAAGAGGATCCATGTGCCATCAGCAGAACCCAAACTGTTTAAGAATTTAGCCTTTCCACTTTGTTTTGTGTTGAACAATCTCGAGCACCTTGGTGGTCCTGAGCTCAGGTCCAGCCAATGTTTGACTGAGGCAAAAGGAATGGATATTCTTTACCAGCTCCTGGAAGTGAAAATCCAATATAAGTTATTATGATATACATTACAAGTCAATTTTAGTTGGTAGTGTTTTTGAACCTAATATCTGCAAATGCCAAGAGTAAAATAACTCTTCAATATATATAGTTATTGTTGTATTCATTAAGCTGTGTGTATGCTCAGTTGCTCAATCATGTCTGATCCTTTGTGATCCCATGGAAGTTAGCCCACCAGGCTCCTATGTCCATGGGATTTCCCAGGCAAGAATACTGGGGTAGATCGCCATGCCCTTCTCCAGGGGATCTTCCCAAGCCAGGGATTGACCCACATCTCCTACATTTGCAGGTGGATTCTTTACCACTGTGCCATCTGGGAGGCCCCATTAAGTCTTCCATTCACATTAATTCACAATTTCTGCTAAAAGCCAAATAAATGCCAAGTATGCCATAGGGTTTGAGGGTATAGAAAATTGTTCTGTGACTTCAGGACGTAGCCAGCTGGATAGGAAGACAATATATTGATACATCAGAACACGACAAATGCTGTAACTGGGAAACGAGCTGGGTTTATGGCCACACGGAGGATAAGCATGTCGAGGAGTATCACCTCCTAGTCTAGAGGGATAAGAGGAGGTGGAAAGAGTTAAGCCAGGAAAGTAAGAGGGAGAATAACGTTCCTGACCAAGGAAATGACCTGTGTAAAACTGAGACAGACATTCAATGGTCTAAGTTTCAACACAAGTTTAAAAAATAAGTGTCTAATCTGGGAAGGATTGGAGACAGTTTGTACAGTACAAAGACTGTCGTTCTAAACTCAACACAGAGTGACCTTGGGCAAGTCATTGAACTTCTTTATGCTTCATTTTTTTAATCTATCAAATGAGAGACTGGGTAAGTTTCTAAGCTCCTGTGCACAGGAAGAAACAGAGATGTATTTGCAAAAACAGTTTCAAGTCACCCAGAGCTTGAGGACAAGCTTTGAGCTTAGGGAGTTGCCCAGTGGGCATATGCATAGATGGAGACAACTTCTATTAAAGAGCAGTCTAGGGACTTCCCTTGTGGTCCAGTGGGTAAGACTTTGCCTTCCAATGCAGGGTATGCAGGTTCGATCCCTGGTTGGGAAGCTAAGATCCACATGCCTCTTGGTCAAAAAACAAAACTTAAAACAGAAGCAATGTTATAACAAATTCAATAAAGACTTAAAAAAAAAAGCAGTCTAGGCTCAGACTATCCCCCAGAGCATTCACTGAAGTCTGACTTGCACTTGGTTAGCCCTGGGCATGCCCCTGCTGCGCTGTCTCTTTCATTCACTGCTGGTGAAGACAGTGGTGGCTAATAGCTGAAAATAGGAGCAAACTTGCGGGCGTGGTCTGCTCCTGATCCACCTCCGCCCCACCTTCCAGTCTCCCCAACTCTCTCCCACTCTCCAGAAGATCTTTGTTCCTTCAGGTAATTTCAGCTGTTGAGTGCTTGAAACCCAGACTTACATGACATGGTCACCTTTGAAGATTATCTTCAAGCCCCACAACGGAATTTCTCAAAAGTGAATCGGTGTGCAATGATAAGACACCAGTGACCTTAGTCTTAACTATAGTTGGGGGAAGTTTACAGTTCTGATTAAGGATAAAATGTCAAAATAATTTCTCCCATCTAATCAGTTACCTACCTGTTGTGGAAAGCAGCAGAAAAGTAACAACAGGATGTTAGAAAAGTGGGAGTCTATTTTAAAATGAGTGAACTTTAGTAACTTAGCGGCAAGTGAGGAACTTAGAATTCTAAGTATATGGAGATGAACTCCATGCAAACTGTTTTCCTCGATGGAAATAACTTTACTTATGTTCAAAATGTTTTGAAGGAGTGGAAATGCAGCAACACCTCCCAACATCCTGTGCAGAGGAGTCGTGGAGACTAGAAATCCAAAGCTACATAATTTATTGGGCTTCAAAGGAGAGAATCTTTGATAAGAAAGCAGAGCCTAGTAGAATCGGGATTTGTAAAGAATGAACAAATGTATGTGTTGGGAGCCCCAGTAAGTGCAAGATAAACAGGACTGTTTAGGGAGCTGGTACTTCCTTTGAAGTCACACTTTTCTTTGAAAGAATTTATTGTATGACTCTAACAAGTGGAAAGAGATATATCATTGATGAAGTCCTCAAGAAGATCACTACACCAAATACAGTATCTGGTTTCATAATCTCCAGTCTAATCATATAAGGGCCAGATCTGAAGCCTAGACACAGAAAAGACCTGTGATTACTGGAAGGCATTTGTCAAACAACTCTGATAGAGAGATAAAATGAGGAAAATAGGTCCTTCCATACTCATAAACATGGCCATTGTGCTCCCAAAGGCTTCCATGACTCAGCTTCTGATGGCCAGCGCCACTGACGTGCCACCTACAATCTTAGCTCAACCCTTGTTTCTATTTCAGTCGCCACTGAGGCAAGTACAGCATTAGTGATCTCAGTCTTAATTCATCCTCAGGCCCAAGCATGACCACTCCTTCCTACTTCCCACATCTCTGCCCCTGCCAATCCACACGAACATGGGGCCAGCCCTCCCAACACCTCCTTTCTTGCAGGCTGACACAGCCCATCAGCCAGGGCCTCTGTTAGTTTCCAGGCCTGCTCTCCGAACAATCACATGCCCAGGATCTAGGTCAGGGCTCAAATAAGTAGAGATCGTGCTGACTGTGGATGGATACATTAGTCACATATCTGCCCCACGGAATCTTTGGTCCTCACACAACCAGGATCATGCTCTCCCTTTCCCCAGATGCTGTTTTGAGGCTTGGTGTGACTCATTTCTTTGTTCATTATGTTCCTCACACACTTGACTTCCCACTCTAAGCTGAATGTCTGGAGCCCTCATGTCTCCTCATGTCAAGAATTTACCACTATTGTCTTTTAATGGTATCTGACATATTTGGCAGATTACGTGAAGAATTCCTCAGACTGTAGAAAAGAGGGCACTCTGACAGATTCTCTTGCTTTATGTTTAACTGCAGTTGCTACCACATTCACCAAAAGAAGAACCAGTAAATCCTCTAACTCTATTTGAAAATGGGCAAGATGGCCCAGCTGCCGTCCTTGTCATTCACCCAAACAGCTGTCAGCTGGTCTTATTAAAACAAGACCTCCCTGTTTGACAATTGCCATTGTGCATAGTTTCTTTACATTAAAAAGAAACTGCTCAGCCCTTCCTTTTTCATAATTTTAGTATTTAGAATTTAAAAAGAATAAAAATAAAGTAAGAAAATAATTCAGCAGAAGTTGTTAAATTTGGAGATCTGATTCCCAAATTAAAAGGATTTCCAAAGGTGAAAAAACAAACGAAAGGATCAAAATCAATACTCAGAGAAAACATATTATATTTGAAAAAAGACTATAGTGAATATGTCCAAAGTTCCAGGCAAAATCAATAACAAAAGCAACACCATGACATAGTTTCATAAAAATTTTAAACTATAAGGGGAAAAAAGAGAATTCTGCAAGTTTCCAAGTAGAAAAAGTAGGTCATTTTCAAAGAGCAAAATATCAGACTAGCTTTGGCTTTTTCTGCTGCTATGAGCAATGCCTGATGACACTGTGCTGACATCTTCTATGGAAGAGATAAGCTGCGACTCGGGAATAATGGGCCACGCCAAGCCATTGGTATAGGGAGGCAACAGAGAGACATTCTCAGACCAACCCAGCTTAAAAAAAAACAAAATATGTGGCAGCCAGAAACCTCTTTTGAAAAGTGCTCAAAACCACAATATACAGTATGCAAGGCTAAAATTAGAGATAGAAATTTGAATGGCTAATGGCTAAAAATGAACCTCTGATAATTATTGACACCAACTATTGTTAAAGAAGTAAGGATAACTCTGAAAGAGTTATTTATGACACTAGCTTAATTATTCGAGGGAAAAAAAGCATAAAAGAAACATGAAAGAGAAAAAAAGTGAGAAATAATTATGAATGAGAAATCAGTATAGGTAACAAGAAGCACAGACAAAAAGAATAGTAGCCTTGTCTTCTATGAAGGCGAGTGGAACATACTTTTGATTAGGGAAAGAGATCATTAGAATGCTTATAGAGTGGTTTAAGATATTCATGGATGTCTTTAAAACAGGGCTTTTTGTCTCTCAAAACTTTTTCAAAGATAAACGGGATAATATAGTTCATAGAATCAAAGACACAAATCCTAAACATTGAAAGAATTAAAAACCAAATGTACCAAATACGAGATTTAATGTAAATCATCTAAACTCACCCTTAAAAGGCTGTTTCTGCCTAAATCAATAAGCAAAATTAATATTCCAAAAGGTTAAATTCAGTAAGGTGGGCCAAGATAGGTCATTTAAAAATAGTAAAAACAAATTAAAACAGAAAAAGGGAATTAAAATTGATCAAAATTAATATCAGATAATAGAGTTGGAAATAAAATTAAGAATAATACAAAGTTTCAATAATAAAAAACGGCCAATATTCAATTAAATGTAACTATGAAACAACAAATACTAAGAATATAAGTTTTCCATTGCTATATTTTCTTTAATCTTAGAAGAGAACAGAACCAAGACCAATAAAAATTATTTTTCACTCTCATTGATCTGTCATAGATCTTTTTTTCATGATTCTATGGACAACAGCTGGTTATATAACAAGATGTGTATTCTTGACTATTAATATTTCTGCAAACTTGTATGCAAACAATATTACTGTGAGGGTCAGGAGGTGAACATACATAAAGCCTACAATTGGGTAACATTGACCAGAGAAGGTTAATCTTGATATAAACTATTAAAACATCATTGGATAATGTTCACTAGGCCTTTGGTGAACTTTGAGCATTTCATTCAACAAACTCTGGTTCTTTTAGTGTAATGGTGGATGTGAATATTAATGCTGAAGATAAATCTTTCTTATGCATCATTATATGGGAAGTAATGTTTCATTTGGGTTAATATTAAGGTAACAGGATTTTTGTACAGGAGAATAATATATTCTCAGAAGACCCTGATGCTGGGAAAGATTGAAGGCAGGAGGAGAAGGGGACGACAGAGGATGAGANTGTGAATATTAATGCTGAAGATAAATCTTTCTTATGCATCATTATATGGGAAGTAATGTTTCATTTGGGTTAATATTAAGGTAACAGGATTTTTGTACAGGAGAATAATATATTCTCAGAAGACCCTGATGCTGGGAAAGATTGAAGGCAGGAGGAGAAGGGGACGACAGAGGATGAGATGGTTGGATGCCATCCCTGACTTGATGGACATGAATTTTAGTAAGCTCCGGGAGTTGGAGATGGACAGGGAAGCCTGGCATGCTGCAGTCCATGGGGTCGTGAAGAGTCAGACGTGACTGAGCTGCTGAACTGAACTGAACTGTTGAGATATCAGGCAGGCACCATCTTAGCCAAGTGATCTTAGCCAACATCACCAGTAATAAGACACAGTAACATCATGAACCCTCTGCTAAGCTGCACTGTGGTGGGCACAGCATCCTATCTGTGGGATACTTGCTATAATGCACAACCTCAGTCTAATCAAGAGAAAACATCAGGCAAACCTGATAGACATTCTACAAAATCACTGAACAGAACTCTTCAAAAGTATCAAGGTGATGAGAGATCAAGGAAAACTGAGGAGTTACTACAGCCTGGAGGACATTAAAGAGAAGATCAGTTAAATGCCATATGGGATCCTGTGCCATGAAAAACCAGTGAATTTGGAATAAGGTGTGTACATTAGTTAATAGTATTGATTTAATGTCAGTACTTTGGTGTTGATCATCATACTTCGATTGTGTAAGAAGATATCCTGGAAAGCTAGGTGGAAGGCATATGTAAACTCTGTGGATACTAGCCTTGCAATTTTTCTGAAAGTCTGAAATAATTCCAAAATAAAAATCTAAAAGAAATCTAAAGTAATAAACATCTCTTCTAATTGGCTTTTAAAAACTATTAATAAACGGGGAGAAACAAGAAATTCCAAAGATGTCTAAAAGTGTTTTTCTACTTCTAGGTCTTTAGGCCGGGGAAGGCAATGGCACCCCACCCCAGTACTCTTGCCTGGAAAATCCAATGGACGGAGTAGCCTGGTGGGCTGCAGTCCATGGGGTCGCTAACAGTCAGACAGACTGAGCGACTTCACTTTCACTTTTCTCTTTCATGCATTGGAGAAGGAAATGGCAACCCACTCCAGTATTCTTGCCTGGAGAATCCCAGGGATGGGGGAGCCTGGTGGGCTGCCGTCTATGGGGTCACACAGGGTCCGACACGACTAAAGTGACTTAGCAGCAGCAGCAGCAGGTCTTTAGGCAGTCACTTTCAGTTATTAGTGGACAGTCTGATTTTCTAGGTATTAAAAAATTTAGTCCAATTTCATATTAAAGCTTTAGTCTCATGCAATTTGCACCTTCTCTGCAGCCTCTGGCTCAGTCCTGACTCAGCTCAGAAGCTTGAAGCCTGCAAACGGGGTCTTGGTCGGCTTGTCATTCTTGTACCGTGTTCTTTTCCCTCCATTTCTCCATGACCCTGTGACCTCCAGCTCCCCGAGGGCTGGCATCAGGGAAAGAGGGCACACAGGTGGAAAAGGTCTTTGGTGACTGGGACAGTTGTAACCTGGCTTTGGTGCCCTCTGTGTATGACTGGTACCCACACGCGCATCTTTTATGGAACAGTTTTGGGACTCACTGGAGATCTTCACCTGAGCATTGCTGACTCCAACAACACACCCTTCTGCTGATGGTCCTGGCTCCCAAGTTCAGACCTTGGCACCCTGTCTGTTTCCCCAGCCCAGCACCTCCAGCCTGTTTTTGGTGGGATCCTTTTCAATTCCGGCTCCCTTCCACAAGGGGCACAGCAGGTCCCAGGAAGCACACGCCTTTGCCCCACTGTCGGGGCTGGATACTGCTGCTCCCGTAGCAGCCTCCTCTCACTCTGCCACAGGTGGTGGTCTTCACACACTTTTCCCAGCAGTGACTCATGTACCCCCACGTCCCCCAAACTCCACAGGACATGTGACAAGCTCTCTGAGCTGAGCTGCTCTTATGAACCGGCCTTAGCAACTTGCCTTAAACTAAGAGGGAAACTTAGGAAAGGAGAAACAGCACTCTGCTCTAAATACTCTCCAGTTTCTCACTCTAAAGAAATCCTCTCTTCTAATATCCACTGTGCCTCTCAATGAATTCCTAGGCTTCTCTCTTACATGACCCCGAGGCAGAGGTGAGGCTAAGGGTGGAAAGAAAACACATATTACCATCTCTTCACAGGTCCTGAATAGGTGGTTTGTGACTTAGTCCAATAGGTGGTTTGTGACTTGGTCTTTGGGGCCATTGTTGAAAATCTAAGACAACAGGAAAAGTCACGTCTAACTCCGTCAAAATTTAAAATGTATGTTTCCTAAGGAACCCACCTACATTGTTAGTGGGAATGTAAATTTATGCAGCCACTATGGAAAACAGTATCAAGATTCATTAAAGAACTAGAAATAGAGCTACCATATGATCTAGCAATCCCACTCCTCGCTTATATATCTGGAGAAGACAAAAACTCTAATTCAAAAAGATACATGTACCTCTATGTTCATAGCAGCACTACTTACAATAGCCAAGGCATGAAAACAACCTAAGCGACTGTCAGCAGATGACTGGCTTAAGGAGATGTAAATATATGCAGTGGAATATTACCCAGCCATAAAAAAGAATGAAATGCTACCATTTGTGGCAACATGGATGGACCTAGAGAATATCACACTAGGTGAAGTGAGTCACACAGAGAAAAACAAATATTATATAACATCATTTACATGTGGAATTGAAAATGTGACATGTACGAATTTATATACAAAACAGAAACAGACTCACAGATACAGAAAACAAGCTTATGGTTACCAAAGGGGAAAGGGAGGCAGAGAGAGGGATAAATTAGGAGTAGGGGTTAACAGACACAAACTGCTATACATAAAATGGATAAGCAAGGATTTACTATATAGCATAGGGAACTATAGTCGATATCTTGTAATGATCAATAATGGAAAATAATCATATATGATAAATTATTATTAATCATACATATTATATATATCTGAATCATTTTCCTGTATACCTAAAACTAACACGATATTGTAAATCAATCAACTATACTCCAAATAAATAAATGAGTAAATAGATTTTAAAAACCTCACATTTCTTCCTACACAGTAGTTCTACCTCTATGTATTTCTTCCATATGTACATGTATAGAGAGACATATATACAAAGATATTCATTGCAGCTCCATTTGTAAAAGTAAAAGTTTGGAAATAATATGAGTGCCTATTGAGCAAGGATATATTGCAGAGCATCCATTCAATAGAATACTACGTAGACTTTGAAAAGAAAGGCAGCTTCCTAAGATATAGTTTTAAATGGAAAAAGCAAGACACTAACAGGCAAAATTTGGTGCAATATACACCCTGTGTATATGTGTATGTTAGCAAATGTACAGAACATTGTTGGAAAGATAAAGAATTTGATAACAGAGTCTCTCACTGAGAGGGGAAACTAGGAAGCCGGTGGAAAGGTGGTTTATTTTTCACTGGGCATTGTGTGCATGTTTTGACTTTTTTTTTTGTACCATGTACAGCTCTTCCAATATAGGAATCAATAACTTTCTTTCTGCCCCTTGCTAAGCTATATCTTGTAAGACCCTGAACTCTATGCAGCAGCAGAGCTTTGTGCTCATGATCCCTGTCTGTTTTCCTGCTCTTTAGACCTGGGTCAAGATATGGAGAAAGTGGCCCTAACCTTCACTTCTCCCTTCTGCCTAGAAGCCCAGGTTCTTGGACAATTATAAACACCCCAGCTGTTTGGTTCCTGGTGCCTTCTGTAGTCCTTCAGAACCGTGCATCCCTAAATTGTCCCCACTTTCCCCATCATACCTTATCATACCTTGTCCTCTCACACCTTATTGCTCCAGAAGTTAAAGAGAAGGAAAGAAAGTGGAGAAGATCCTTAGAATCCCTCACTCTGAGGATTTCCCACCCTCCTCTCTCCAGGTCTGGGTCATTGTCCACTGGTGACTTTTCTGTAGGTTCTTGCTGCCAGAATAATCCTTTCCTCTTTTCCCGGGGCAGGAACCTGAAGGATGCAGAAACAGAATATTAAGTTAACCCTTGGCTCCAAGCCTGGCTCTGCCTTGAATTAGCCGTGAGACCTCATTACTAGTAGAAATAATACTATGTCATCACGGAACCCCACTGCAGACCAGGCTATATGCTAGGCCTCTTATATACTGTGCTCTTCAAATCCTCACATTTACCCCATGAAATAGGTGGGCTTCCCTGGTGGCTCAGATGGTAAAGAATCTGCCTGCAATACAGGAAACTCAGGTTTAATCTCTGGGTTGGGAAGATCCTCTGGGGAAGATCCTCTGGCAACCCGCCCCAGTCTTCTTGCCCGGGAAATCCCATAGACAGGAGCCTGGCAGACTTCAGTCCACAGGGTTGCAAAGAGCTGGACACAACTGAGCGACTAACATTTATTGATTCCGTTTCATAGATAAGTTGATAACCTTGCCCAAAGTCACATGGCAGAATTAGGGCTCCATAACCTGCCAAGCATCTGAAACTGTTTACTCAAGCTTTTCTGTACTCTCGTCCCTTATTTGCATGATGCAGGAAGATGAAACGAGGTTTTCAGGGTCCCTCCCAGCCCCAGTGACGCTCACACTTTAATGCTGTGACTCTCTAGAACCTGAGCCTTGCCCCGCTTCTCTGTCCCCAGGGACCTCCCTAGTGTTAGACCAGGCACTATGCTGCTCAGCCCAGAAAACTTAGCGGCTCCTCCAGACCTGGCTTCTCTGACACTTGCTTCTCTGCTTCTAACTCCGTTACCTCTGAACCCCAACTCAGCCTCTGTGTTAAGTGTGTCTTGATAAAGTTTCTCCCTTTTCCCACAAGGTCTGAAGCAGAACATCACACTCTCCTCAAGTCCACTTGCCCCTGCACACGGGGTGCCCCTGTGCACTCCGGCTTCACATTCCTCCTCCCCTGATCTCCTCTGTGATCTCCCTCCCCTGATCTCCTCTGTGAATGTCTCTGATTCCCAAGGCAGAATTCAGGGCCTCTTCCTCTGACACTAGGCACCTCTACACTTAGTAAGGAGGACCCCAGAGATCATACCTTACGTTGCAGTGAATTNCCTCCCCTGATCTCCTCTGTGATCTCCCTCCCCTGATCTCCTCTGTGAATGTCTCTGATTCCCAAGGCAGAATTCAGGGCCTCTTCCTCTGACACTAGGCACCTCTACACTTAGTAAGGAGGACCCCAGAGATCATACCTTACGTTGCAGTGAATTCGAACTGTTTGTCTTTGTCTTCAAAAGATGATGAGATAATTGAGGGCAGAGACAAGGTCACATTTATCATTGCCTTACCAGCAAGTTAGCACAGAGCCTGACACACGGCACAGCCTCCATAGATGCAGTGAGGCTTTAAGCAGGGTAAAAGCTCAGCAATATGCTGTTTGGGTTTTTTTTTTAACATTCTAGCAGCAACCTAGCGGAATGAGAGGCGTGAGATGAGAAAAAAGAAGCGTTAAAAGGCAATGAAGATGAAGAAGAACAGCAGAGACTTGCGTAAACTGAGTTCTGGGACCTACAGTGACATTGAGGATGAGAGAGGTGGAGATTTCTGTCCTGACTCTGCGGTCCTTGGTTTAGGCATTGGTGGATGTCACTGTCATTGATTGAAACCGGAAGAAGTAAATTTACCAAAAAATATTAAATTAAGTTTTCGGTTGATTTTTGAAGTAAACTTTCCAGCAGAAAATTAGCTATTTGGATTCAAAACATAGACGAGAGGTTTGGGTGAAAGATATTTGAAAGTCACCTGTATCTGCAAAAATAATCATATCAGTTAGAAATTCAAGCAGAAGAAAGCAAAATCATGAAGTGAGAAATGTCAGTATTTGAGGCAAAAAAAATGTAGGTTCTTAGGAAGAAGGGTCTTCTGAGTTTCTTGGATGTTCTTCCATTTCTACAAAGCTACAGCATAAGCTATCTATTGATAGAAACTACTGGAAACTATACCTCCCATGTGAAAGAGTTTTCCAGGGACCCGTGGTGCCATTTTCTTAGCTGGACAGTAACCTGGGCCTTCAATGAACACGGCACTTGTTACTAGAAGCTCAAAGACTCACTTACAAAAGGTAGGAAGCCAGCTTCTGATAGGAAGCTAAAATACTGTCCATAAATGCAAAGAAAGGATATTTAAAATAAATCCTGGCATTCAGAGTGCTTGCTTTGCAATAATAACACAATACAGCAGCCAGTGGGTTTTCCCAGATGTTTTGTGTACGCTAGACGGCTGCAAGCTTAATTTCCTCAGATAACTTAAATTTCAGTCTTAGCAAGTCTATCTAAAATCAGGTTCCTCATTTAAAAGTTGCTGGGAATGGATGTTTTCATCAGTTTTATCTTGGTTCTGGTGCGGCAAAGGCTCAGTGAGGATTTGGCTTTGGCCAAAAGGACCAGTGAAGAAAATATCCATGACATTTTTTGGTGCATGCAGGCCAGACCCCCGGATTTCCAGAATCTGAAAATCAAGAAGAAGAATAGCTGTGGAAAGACCTCAACATATGCAATTGTTACCGTTTCTATACTGATAGTTATTGATCTCTCCATCCTCAACAAACGGAACTCATCAGTCAAGAGGAAATGATACAAAAGGACTTATTTATAAAGCAGAAATAGACTCACAGAAATTAAACTTACTGTTACCAAAGGGGAGAATGGGAGGAAGGGAGAAAAATTAAGAGTTTGGGACTAACACATAATACCACTATACATAAAATAGGTAAACAACAAGGACCTACTGAATAGCACAGGCAACTATATTTAATACCTTGTAATAACCTGTACTGGAAAAGAATCTGAAAAAGAATACGTACACACACACACACACACACACACACACACACACACACACATATAGGTTTGTATAACTGAATCACTTGCTGTACATTTAAAACTAACACAATATTATAAATTAGCTATAATAAAGAGAAAAAAGAGGAAAGGATCCTGACCAGCTAAGAAAACTGATAAAACTAGAATTCTGAAGAGCAAAAACTGATGTGATTATGGACCCTCTTGAATCGTGGTGGTGGGTTAGTCGCTAAGTTGTGTCTAACTCTGTGACCCCATAGAGTGCACCCCACCAGGCTCCTCTGTCCATGGGATTCTCCAGGCAAGAATACTGGAGTGGGCTGCCATTTCCTTCTCCAGGGGATCTTCCTGACCCAGGGTCACACCCGGTCTCCTCCACTGCAGGCAGATTCTTTACCCACGGAGCTACCAGGGAAGCCCAGTGATGGATAAACTGCTAAAAGCCAAATCATGAATCAAGATGAACTGCTAAACACCAAAGCAGCTCTTGGCATTATCTGTAAAAAGCTGGGGACAGAGGCTCATTAAGGAGACAGTATTTAGAAACTCTAAACAGTTAGCCAGCACGTATGACCTTGTGCTTAGTCACTCAGTCGTGTCTGACTCTCTGCAGCCCCATGGACTGAAGCCTGCCAGGCTCCTCTGTCCATGGGGATTCTCCAGCGAGAATACTAGAGTGGGTTCCCATGCCCTCTTCCAGGGCATCTTCCCAACCCAAAGATCGAACCCAGGTCTCCCTAACTGCAGGTGGATTCTTTACCATCTGAGCCACCAGGGAAGCCCCTTCCATGACCTTGATTTTATTATTATAATGTCAGTTGACTAAGCAGCAAAACTTGGAAAAATGAGAATGTGATGCATCAGTAGGTGAGGATTTTGGTGGAAAGCAAAACATGACAACAAACGGATATTGTTAAATTATTGTGAGAAGAAATTTCAGAAGCAGATCATTTCAACTTGTGTTTCAGAACAGAATAAACAGTGCCTGGAAAGAAATGGCAAATATTGTTCTATAGACAAACGTAGAAATTGCTCCAAGGAACAAAGGCTCTAGGAGAACGTCTATTTCTTTAAAATCACAAATTTCTTGTAAGGTCTCATGCAAACCAGTTCAAGACCTATTCGTGCAGGCTAGCCGCCAAGCCACACAGGGACATACCTAGCTTGAGTTGCTGATATTTTACTACAAAAAAGTTTCTCCATCTAAAAGACCAAACTGGCCTCCATCTTTTTACATTCTGTATACACAGACAGTGCTGTACAGGATGTTGGCTTAAATTTACCAAAAAAGGGAATAAAGGCAAATGTATCATTTTGCAACTCATTTATAAAATATTTAGTTACATGGATACTATGAGTTACCAAACCTTTCTCCCATTATTAAATTTCCATGTTACTTTTTTTGCTAGTGCAACAATGCTACAGTGAAAATTCCTGGACCTTTTGCATTACTGAAGGATGAATTCTGAGAGACTACTGAATCATATGTTAGCCTTATAAATTCTGACGCAAAATAATTGAGTAATATTTGTTTTAAATCCTTTAGCTAAGGATTTTTGCATTCCTTATGCTTTGCTTGTACGAGAACCATGCCATTCTAATGGTTTTATTTCACTTCCACACTCTGGTTTTGATTAATAAAGAATTATATAAACTTTTTAATTGTATGCTCAGAAATATATAAAATGTAAATTTTTATTTCATTTTTCTTTAAGAAGTATTTAAAACACAAGGCTATTATAATGATGACAGAGATATGATCTATCATTTGGGATTAATTTTAGTCTGTTGTGTTTCGTGTTTAAATGGGGAAGAGAGAAATAACAGCTTTTGTTACAGATGCATTAATTAAATCATTCTCCAATAAGGAGTTATAACAAGCTCTAATAGTCAAACATTTTTCTCTAGCTTTAATTTGCCAAAGCTGTATACAGGTGATTTTAAAATAAATAAATAAATTCAGAGGAAATATGAGTATTTAGGCTGTAAACAGAAGTTACAAATATACAAATATTGTTGACTGTTCCCATCAAGAATAATTAAATTACTTTCAAAAAAGTATATTATCCTGTAATAAAATTGAAAAACAACTCTATTGATATTTACAAAAAAGTGACTTTTCTAATAGTACTTTTGAAAGGAGATCCTGAAGAGATCACGTAAGCTGATAGGCATGTGAATATTACAGTGTAAAAATATTCAGTTGCTTAAATTCATCTGTCCTTGTAGAGTAAATGCATATGTGAAATTAAGTTATTTCATACTTAAATTTCAATAAGATGGAGGAGCTACACTTTTACATGGAAGAAATCACGTGGTAAAATTTTGTTTTAAAATATTCAAAACTTTGTATGTCAAAAATCATAAATAATAAAATAGTCTGATATTGCAAAGTAAAACTATCAGAACAGAGAGTCAAAAAACAGCTTCAAGTGTGTATGGGGATCTAATAAATGATTAAGGTGGCATTCTAAATCAGTGAGGAAAGAACAGAGTCTGTGTTTGGGGAAACTGACTACTAAATGGGAAAATCAATAAAGTTAGATCCTTGCCT
Source organism: Oreotragus oreotragus (assembly GCA_006410675.1). Classification (NCBI taxonomy): domain Eukaryota; kingdom Metazoa; phylum Chordata; class Mammalia; order Artiodactyla; family Bovidae; genus Oreotragus; species Oreotragus oreotragus. The sequence goes on from SJYX01018446.1 coordinate 99,704, forward strand.
GACATCAGTGGTACAAATATATCCAAATGGATTGAATATTTAAATGTGAAAAATAAAATGATTGAAGTGCTGGGTCAAAATATAGGAAAATGTTTTTTATAATCTTGAAATGGTCCAGGAATGTCTAAGTATAACTCAAACCCCCAAAACTACAGAAGATCTATGGGTTTGATTATAATAAAATTGAACACTTCTGCCCAGGAGAAAATAAACAGGCAGAGTAAGAAGACACAGCCAATGTGTAACACATGTTGAGTGTCAGTTGATATTAGTGTCAAAGGAAGTCAATCTCTTCAGGGCTCACAGCGTTTAAAAGGAGGCATGCAAGTTCATTCCAGTTTCCACGCACACATGTGTACAGGGTGTGTGCTGGATGCCAGCCATGGGCCAAGGCACTGGTGATACACAGCTGAACTTTATTGTCAGGGCAGGAAGCTACCACTGAAGTGTTTTAAAAGTTCAGAGAGGTTCATGCTGAGATCTGAATTTTAGAACAATTGTTCTGGCTATAGTGCAGAAAACCAGTTGGGGGGTATTTAGGTACGTAGATTTCAAGGTAAGAAAACCAACTGGGAGGCTGGTGTGGCAGTCACCCAGGTGGAGATGCTGCTGGTTTGTATGGGTGCTAAGAAGGATGTGAGATAATGAAAGAGAAAAATGGTGAATGAGCTACTTAGATGGTAAACTAGATAAGATATCATCGATCACATACGTGAGTTGAAGTAGATATAGGAATAAAATATGATGTGAAAGTTTCTGCCTGAGTAATGGGGAGAAAATGGTACCAATTTACTAAGATAAGGAAGCCGGTGGAGGAGAAGAGAGTGGATGGAAGACAATGAATTCAGTTATTGGCATGTGGAGTTTTAGGTAACATGGTACATCCAAGTGAGATGTGCAGAGCACAGCCTAGCAGAGCAATCTGGGCTGAAGGGTTATGTACCCCAGGTGTCTCAGGTTTCAGCATCCAGGGACAATAGATTCAGTTCCACTATTATTATTCCCCAAGTTTCCTGTGTTCAGATCTACTGTTATATGACTAGGAATTCTAGTATCCTACATCTGCTCTTTCTCCAAGAATTTCCAAGAGTTCTCATGAGATGCATAGAAGTGTCCAGGAATTTCACCCATCCTTGTTTTCCAGGATTAGAATTTCCCATCACTCCTGTCTCACTTATGTTTGGCTGAGATTGGACATGACACACAAGGCTGGAGAAACTGATAACACTGAAGGCCAGGACATCCCACCAGTCACACTCAGGTTTTGATGAAGTATTAGAATGAGTCTATTTCAGAGTCCACAGCCCCTCTCTCTTATGATGCATACACTCTGAGGAGTTTATCAGGTCCCAGGGAGCCCAGACCCAGACCCACCCTCTCATCTGAGGCATTACTACTGATCCTGGTTCTTTTAGCCTAACTCTGTCCCATACAATGAATTCTCTTCTAGGTTCCTTGATGTCTATTCCTGCAACCCACCTCCTTGGATGTTCCTCCAGTCACTGCACATTTAAGTCTGAAACTTAGGGACGCTTCAGCCCTTATGGAAATAAATAGCTACAAATAGATAGGTGGAGAAGTGTCATTCAGTCTTCCTCACCTGTAACATCTGAGCTCCACTTGTTGCCAGTACAGGATTCTATTATATATTCAACATGACAATGCATTTTTTTTTAAAGCTGAAGGCCCTGTTTTAAAACTTAGGAACCTCTGAAAAGTATCATTCGAGACCCTCCACATTCTGGCAGGGGCCTATCTTTATAAGCTTCCATCCATTTCATACTACCTGTCATCCATTGACACCAAATCATGTCCCCTTCCCTAATGAGCCTCACACTCTGCTGACCCCTCCTGGATCATCGTCCTCCCATGTCCATCTCTCTGAGTCCCATCTGCCTCCCAGGGACTGAAGGCATCTGAAAGGCTACAGCAGACAGCTGTCCACGGAATACAGCTATCTCATTTGATAGGCCTGTTGCAGTCTGCTTGAACTTTAGTATAAACTTCATTGTGGGTTTTTTTGTCACAAATATTCTTTGGACAAAATTATTAAAAGACAATATATAGAGCATAGTAAAGAAAACTAGAATCACATTGTCTGGGACCACAGCCTGGATTTGCCACTTACTAGTTGTATAATCTCTGGCAAGTGACTCCATCTCTCAGTGCCTCAGTTACTTGATATGTAAAAATGGGGATAATTGAAACACCCCTTCCTTAGGGTTCTTATGATAATTAAATCAGTGCACTCGTGCAAAAGGTCTTCCCTGGTGGCTCAGTGGTAAAGAATCCGCCTGCTAATGCAGAGGGACGAGGGTTTGATCCCTGGGTCAAGAAGATACTCTGGAGAAGGAAATGGCTACCCACTCCAGGATTCTAGCCTGGGAAATCCCATGGACAGAGGAGTCTGGTGGACTACAGCCCATGGAGTCACAAAGAGTCAGACAAGACTTAGTGACTGTACAACAACTCATGCAGAATCACTTAAACCAGTGCCTGCACAAGTAAGTGCTCAGTGCTTTTTAGTTATTATTATATATTTCATATTTAACATGTAGCATGGTGCCTACTACACTAAGTTGCCTCTTGGGCACTTTCTTTGGGTCTGCATAAAGGACAAACACAAAGCTGAACGTCTGCCTCTGATCATATCGTACCTGACAAGCTTTATTGAAAATGCTTTGACATCTTCATTTTTGGTAATTTTTTTCCAGCAGAGAACTGTCCCAGAATACATAAGCGGAATAATTTTTTTTGTCCTGACTGCATCAACTTTTCTTGGCTCCGATTGAATGATAATTATTTGAACTCTACTACATGCCGGGGCTCTGCTAGCACTAGATATGCCATTATAAGCAAAACACATATGGCCTTGGCCTCGATAAAACTTAAGGGAGACAAATACTCAATACACTTTTTAAAATGCACAAATACATGTATAATAACAAGACGATAAGTGCTTGAAGAAACAGGGTAGGAAGGAGGCAAAACCAGAAGCTCTCAGTTTACATTGACAGATTAGTAAAGATTCATTTAAAGATTACTGGATTCATTGTGGGTTTTTTTGTCACAAATATTCTTTGGACAAAATTATTAAAAGACAATATATAGAGCATAGTAAAGAAAACTAGAATCACATTGTCTGGGACCACAGCCTGGATTTGCCACTTACTAGTTGTATAATCTCTGGCAAGTGACTCCATCTCTCAGTGCCTCAGTTACTTGATATGTAAAAATGGGGATAATTGAAACACCCCTTCCTTAGGGTTCTTATGATAATTAAATCAGTGCACTCGTGCAAAAGGTCTTCCCTGGTGGCTCAGTGGTAAAGAATCCGCCTGCTAATGCAGAGGGACGAGGGTTTGATCCCTGGGTCAAGAAGATACTCTGGAGAAGGAAATGGCTACCCACTCCAGGATTCTAGCCTGGGAAATCCCATGGACAGAGGAGTCTGGCGGACTACAGCCCATGGAGTCACAAAGAGTCAGACAAGACTTAGTGACTGTACAACAACTCATGCAGAATCACTTAAACCAGTGCCTGCACAAGTAAGTGCTCAGTGCTTTTTAGTTATTATTATATATTTCATATTTAACATGTAGCATGGTGCCTACTACACTAAGTTGCCTCTTGGGCACTTTCTTTGGGTCTGCATAAAGGACAAACACAAAGCTGAACGTCTGCCTCTGATCATATCGTACCTGACAAGCTTTATTGAAAATGCTTTGACATCTTCATTTTTGGTAATTTTTTTCCAGCAGAGAACTGTCCCAGAATACATAAGCGGAATAATTTTTTTTGTCCTGACTGCATCAACTTTTCTTGGCTCCGATTGAATGATAATTATTTGAACTCTACTACATGCCGGGGCTCTGCTAGCACTAGATATGCCATTATAAGCAAAACACATATGGCCTTGGCCTCGATAAAACTTAAGGGAGACAAATACTCAATACACTTTTTAAAATGCACAAATACATGTATAATAACAAGACGATAAGTGCTTGAAGAAACAGGGTAGGAAGGAGGCAAAACCAGAAGCTCTCAGTTTACATTGACAGATTAGTAAAGATTCATTTAAAGATTACTGGAATGGGTTACCATGCCTCCCAGGGATCTTCCTCCAGGGGATCTTCCTGACCCAGAGATCCAACCTGAATCTCTTGTGCCTCCTGCATTGGCAAGTAGATTCTTCACCACTTGCGCCACCTAGGAAGTCCCCCCATTTAAAGAAGGGAGATTTAATGAGAGAGCTGAAATTTGAGCAGGGCTTGCCTGGAGCATCCCAGAGACGGGGAGGCCTGGTGGGCTGCCATCTATGGGGTCGCACAGTCGGACACGACTGAAGCGACTTAGCAGCAGCAGCCAGTGAAGACTGAATGGAAGAATCCAGGTGTGTGCAAAGACCCAGTGGAAGAGAAGAGATTGCTGCTCAGTGAGATGAGATGAGAAGAAAGTCGGTGGTGAGGTTGGGTCACCTGGGGGCTCGTAGGCCACGCCAGGGATCTGAGACTCTGCTGCAAGAGCACTGGAAATCCAGTGAAGGGTTGTATGCAGTGGGGTGACAAATAATTGGATTTATGTCTTTAAAAGATTGCTCTGTTGCATGTGAAGTGTGGCTTGGAATGCAGTGAAAACAGATGAATTACACCTTCTTGTAACAATGGAGCTGACTCCCAAAACAGATTGCTAAGCTAAAAAAAAAAACCCCGCAAATCACAGAAGAATGCATTTAGATTGATTTCATTTATATAAAGGTCAAAAAACAGGCAAAACTAAGAAAAAAAACATTAAGAATCTGTACATATATGTTAAAATATAAAGAAATGCAAAGATACAGTTATTTCAACATTCAGGATAGTAGGAGGCATAACATAGCTTCTGTTTAGAAGGGGCATATGGGAGGCGGAAAGGGCATTTGAAAATATTCTATTTCTTAAGCTGGATGGTGCATACATGTTCATTTACTTTACATATATCCTTCCCTATGTACAATATACAGTTGACCCTTGAACAGCATGAATTTGTATACACAAGTATTAGTATTTTTTTCAATAAATATGTGTATTATATGCATTTTCTTTTCCTCATGATTATCTTAATAACATTTTCTTTTTTCTTGTTTACTTTATTTAAGTAAATAGCGTATGATACAAAATATGTGTTAATTGACTATGTTATTGGTAAAGCTTCTTGTCAACAGTATCCTGTCAACTTTTGGGGGAGTAAAAGTTATACACCAATTTAAGTATTAGTATTTTTTTCAATAAATATGTGTATTATATGCATTTTCTTTTCCTCATGATTATCTTAATAACATTTTCTTTTTTCTTGTTTACTTTATTTAAGTAAATAGCGTATGATACAAAATATGTGTTAATTGACTATGTTATTGGTAAAGCTTCTTGTCAACAGTATCCTGTCAACTTTTGGGGGAGTAAAAGTTATACACCGATTTTTGACTGTGCCCCTAACACCTGCATAGTTCAAGGGTCAGCTGTATTTCATAACAAACATTTTGATGATCTAAGTCCAAAAAACTTTCAAAAATGTTAAATTATGAGAAAGTCTGATCATTGATGCACGAGTGCATGTTATGTTACTCTTCGTATTTTTCTATTTGCTTGAAACATTCCAATAATAATAATAAATCACAAAAGGAAAATAGATTCAAAGAAGGAGAAAGAAGGAGGGAGAGCAGTAGGCAGGCAGCTTAGCAAGACTTGCAGGGCCTCTCCTTATTGCAACAAAGTGAGCGACTGAACTGAACTGAACTGAGAATAGTGGCGTGCTGGGGGTGGGGGTGCCTACATAGGCTGCTTGAGTAACGTTCTTCCAGGAGCTCCGCTATGATGGCCATGGCGTGGCACTGGTGAGGAAGATTCTGCAGGTAAACGATGATCTGCGTCAGTGCAGAGACAGTGGGGATAGGGAACAATAGACGTTTTCCAGTTATATTTGGGAGGCGGAGGAGTGGACTTGATGATGCATTGAACATTTCACTGTATCAGAGAGATGGGAGAAACACCTGCTCTGTGTCATTTGGCTTTTCACAAAATGCTGTTCCAAGAGCGGGAAGTCTGCTGGGTCTCAAATGCATCATCAGTTCAGTTCAGTTCAGTCACTCAGTCGTGTCCGACTCTGCGATCCCATGAATCGCAGCACGCCAGGCCTCCCTGTCCATCACCATCTCCCGGAGTTCACTCAGACTCACGTCCATCGAGTCCGTGATGCCATCCAGCCATCTCATCCTCTGTTGTCCCCTTCTCCTCCTGCCCCCAATCCCTCCAAGCATCAGAGTCTTTTCCAATGAGTCAACTCTTCGCATGAGGTGGTCAAAGTACTAGAGTTTCAGCTTTAGCATCATTCCTTCCAAAGAAGTCCCAGGGTTGATCTCCTTCAAAATGGACTGG
>SJYX01018446.1:107542-120932 GCA_006410675.1 Oreotragus oreotragus
GGACTCTTTTGTTGACCATGATGGCTATTCCATTTCTTCTGAGGGATTCCTGCCCACAGTAGTAGATATAATGGTCCTCTGAGTTAAATTCATCCATTCTAGTCCATTTTAGTTTGCTGATTCCTAGAATGTCGATGTTCACTCTTGCCATCTCTTGTTTGACCACTTCCAATTTGCCTTGATTCATGGACCTGACATTCCAGGTTCCTATGCAATATTGCTCTTTACAGCATTGGACCTTGCTTCTATCACCAGTCACCTCCACAACTGGGTATTATTTTTGCTTTGGCTTCATCCCTTCATTCTTTCTGGAGTTATTTCTCCACTGATCTCCAGTAGCATATTGGGCCCCTACTGACCTGGGGAGTTCCTCTTTCAGTATCCTATTGTTTTGTCTTTTCATACTGTTCATGGGGTTCTCAAGGCAAGAATACTGAAGTGGTTTGCCATTCCCTTCTCCAGTGGACCACATTCTGTCAGCCCTCTCCACCTGACCCGCCCATCTTGGGTTGCCCTGCAGGCATGGCTTGGTTTCATTGAGTTAAACAAGGCTGTGGTCCTAGTGTGATTAGATTGTCTAGTTTTCTGTGAGTATGGTTTCAGTGTGTCTGCCCTCTGATGCCCTCTTGTAACACCTACCATCTTACTTGAGTTTCTCTTACTTTGGGCGTGGGGTATCTCTTCACAGCTGCTCCAGCAAAGCACAGCCACTGCTCCTTACCTTGGATGAGGGGTATCTTCTCACTGCCACCCTTCCTGACCTTCAGTGTGGGATAGCTTCTCTAAGCCTTCCTGCCCCCATGCAGCCACTGCTCCTTCAACGTGGGGTTGCTCCTCCCAGCTGCCGCCCCTGGCCTCGGACACGGGGTGGCTCCTCTAGGCCAATCAATAGAAGAATCATCTCTCCTGGTGCCTTCAAAAAATTATTATTTCTCCCATGAGAGGCACTGGGTCAGACTTGATATGAAAAATGAACAAGATAGTCAAAATACCGCTTACTTTGTGAATGTATATTGAGTGTTCTGAGATCTAGTTTGAATAGTCACTGTCTTTCCTACAGGCTCTAAATTTTTTTACTTTCCTTAAAAGTTTTGCTTATGTAACAGTCTTTTATCCATTTTACCAGAAAGGTTTATATTCAGTTAGTCTTTATTTTTAGCAATGGAATATTACTAAGCTGATTTTCAAAAATCAATGGGATATTTTCCATCCAGCAAGTACTTCCACAGGGAGTTTTTTAAAGCCTATGATCTTAAGCTGATGCTCATGATCTGATGGTAATTTTCCTGGCTTGTCTAACTTATGGCAAAGGAATATTAATGATGTTTGTTCTTGGGCTTCTGTATGTAATGAACAGGGAGCTAAATGTGAAACACCACAGTAGCCATATTCAGTTCAGTTCACCAGTGTGTATTGAGCAACCTACAGTGAGGAATATTACAGTTTATAGTAAGGCTTTGATACTAAAATCTGACAAAGCAAGCAATTGAAATGAATATCATAGACCAATTTTACTTGTGAATATAGATGGAAAAAATAAAATGTTAGTAAGAGGAGAGTCAACACTATGTGAAGAGAATAATGACCGAGGAGTTTTGTTTCTGAAATGAATATATAGTTTATATAAAGAAATGTATTATATTTGTAAATTATAAGAGAAAAAAACAATGAAATCACCTCCAAAGATGCCAAAAAGGGGCTTAAAAGTTATTAGTATGTTACAATAAAAAGAATATAAGAGAAACTAAAAGCAACATTAGATTAACTGTGATACTCTAGCAGCCATTCCATTAAAGTCAGAAAGAAGATGATGATACTATCACTGCTATTTAAATCATACAGGAATTCAACTTAATAGGAAAACTAAAAATTCTAAAAATAATAGAAAAGACCCACTTTTCACTCTTTTCAGATGTTATCATTGGCTAAAATTTTTAAGAAAATGTGTTCAGAAATTATTAGAAAAATAAGAGTGTAATATAGAGTGCTTGATTTGGGAATGGTGGCTCAGAGGTTAAAGTGTCTGCCTGGAATGTGAGAGACCTGGGTTCAATCTCTGGGTCGGGAATATCCCCTGGAGAAGGAAATGGCAACCCACTCCAGTATTCTTGCCTGGAAAATCTCATGGATGGAGGAGCCTGGTTGGCTAAGAGGTCGCAAAGAGTTGGACACAACTGAGAGACTTCACTATAGAGTGCTTAGTTGCTCAGTTGTGTCTGACTCTTTTTGATCCCATGGACAGCAGCCCGCCAGGCTCCTTTGTCCATGGGGATTCTCGAGGCAAGAATACTGGGATGGATTGCCATGCCCTCATCCAGGGGATCTTGCGAACCCAGGGATCGAACCCAGGTCTCCCCATTGCAGGCAGATTCTTTACAAATTAAATATTCTGAAATAAATGGCTTTCTATTATATATACTGCCAACACACAGATATAAAGCTGAGAAGAATCCATACACAGTTTTGCCAATAAAGCAGTCAAATATCTAAGTGTAAATTGAAAATAAATGTATAAAATCTACATGAATAAACCTTTTCAATGTTGCCAAAGAAGAGAGAAGAAAACTTGAACATGTGGAGTGACATATCATGTTCATAGATGAGATAATTCCATATTGTCAAGATGTCAGTTTTCCTCTAAGTATTTTTTAAAATTCAAACTTATTCCATTAAACATATTCTACATTTGAAATTGTAAAAATGTATAATCTACATAAAAGTTGAAAACAGTATAATAAACATTTGTACACCCTTCACACTGGTGGTTCCGGAGAAGGCAATGGCACCCCACTCCAGTACTCTTGCCTGGAAAATCCCATGGGCAGAGGAGCCTGGTGGGCTGCAGTCCATGGGGTTGCAAAGAGTCAGACATAACTGAGTGACTTCACTTTCAATTTTCACTTTTCACTTTCTTGTATTGGAGAAGGAAATGACAACCCACTCCAGTGTTCTTGCCTGGAGAATCCCAGGGACGGGGGAGCCTGGTGGGCTGCTGTCTATGAGGTCGCACAGAGTCGGACACGACTGAAGCGACTTAGCAGCAGCAGGAGCAGCAGCCCCGTGGTCCAGTGGTTAAGAATCTGCGGGCCAATGCAGGAGATGCAGGAGATTCAGGTTTGATCTTTGTGTGGGAAAGATCCCCTGGGAAAGGAAATGGCAACCTACTCCAGTGTTCTTGCCTGGGAAATTCTAGGACAGAGGAACCTGGTGGGCATCAGTCAGTGGGGTCCAAAACAGTCAGACATGACTTAGTAAGTAAACAACAACAACACCTCAATTTACCAGTCATTAGCATCTCAAATACTTTTATTTTCTGAAACTTTGAATGAAAGTTGCAGGCAGCCATGTCACTTTGCCCCTAAATACTTCAACATGCATCTCCTAAGAAGTCAAGCATTTTGACACAGCCATGCTTAGCAGGTTCACATTAAGACAGTTAACAATAATGCTGTAGTTCCACCAAAAACTGTGCTTATTAGATTTTACAATGCATGTGAGCCACTCAGGAATCTATCCTAATTCAGCAGATCTGGAGTGATAGCCAAGATTCCACATTTCTAACAAGCTACCAAATGATGATGATGCTCATCTGGCAGAACACAGTTGGAGTTTGAAGGATGAAATGTTGCTCCTTGCATGCCCCCTTTTCAGCTATCACTCCCCTCTCCTCTTCTAATAAAGGAACTGTTATCCTAAACTTGGTATAGTTTATTCCTATGAATGTCTTCATACACTTCTTAGATATATGTATACCTTAACTATATACAGTATGTTTTCCATATTTTTAAACTTTACACATGGTATCCCATTGAATATATTCTCGGGCAACTTGCTATCTTCATTCAATATTATATGAGGTTTTCCATGTTGATAAATGTAGCTCAGAGCCATTCATCTTTATCTCTTTCTGACGACTTCAGCTATTTGTTTGGCTGCATGGAGTCTTAGTCGTGGCACACAGGATCTTGCATGGTGGTGCTCAGGCTCCTTGCAGCTCCCAGTTTTCTCCAGTTGTGGCGTGAGGGCTGTGGAGCGCCAAGGCTCAGTAGCTGTGGTGTGCAGGCTTAGCTGCCCTGCAGCTTAGTTCCCTGACCAGAGACTGAGCCTGAGTTTTATGCATTAGAAGGCGGGCTCTAAGTCACTGGACCACCAGGTAAGTCCCCTGAGCCACTGATTTTTAACTTCAATAAATCTAAAAGAGAAAAAGGAGTGATAACTGAAAAAAAAAAGATCATGTATTATTTTTGTTCAGGCTCTGTAATAAAACACCAGAGAAATGGGAGGTTTATAAGCAGAAATTTATTTCTAACATTTCTGGAGGATGGAAGTCCAAGATGAAGATGCCAGCATGGTCGCCTCTGGTGAGAGCCCTCTTCCTGGGTTACAGCCAGTGCCTTCTGCCTTCTTGCTGTGTCCTCACCTGGTGGAAGGGATGAGGGACCTCTCTGGGGTCTGTTTCATAAAGGTACTAATTCCATTCATTAGGGATCTGCCCTCATAATAATAATTTTAAAATATGAACAAACTATGAGTGAGCTGTGAGACTTCAGATGATGTATCTATCAAAGGCTCCACCTCCTAACATCACTATGTTGGCACTGGGACTCCAACATATGAATTTAGGGGGGACACAAACATTCAGACTGTAATTAAATGTCCATGAAATCTTCAGGCTGCAGAAGGGCATTGCAACCTACTCTAGTGTTCTTGCCTGGAAAATCCCATGAACAGAGGCGCTAAGAACTTAATATTTCCTTGTGGTGTGATTGGGTTTAATGTTCATTCTTTTATTCACTGAGTATTTACTAAGGACCTAAGATTAGCCAGAAACTGTGTGAGACACTGGAAATACAATGATGAGCAAAACAGACCAAAACGGTTCTTTCAGGGAAGGTGTAGTTGTGAAGTAAGGGTCACACATTAATCAAGTAGTCAGGGAATCACCCTCATTTGTTAATTAAGAACTATGATGACTGTGGTCTCTGAGTTGAGGAGATGGAACTAAGAGCTTGGAAAGAACAAACCAGCTAGAGTTTGCAGGAAAAATGATGGAGCGGAGAGAGCTGCAGAGGAGAACTTCACAGATCTACAGAAGGTGTCTCTTGAATATTCAGAAGAGTGCTGATCAGCACATGCATGTGAGAAAAGTCACGAAGGTCAGAGAAAGAACCACCAGAAAAGGGCCTAGGTGCTCTCATGAGGCCAAGAACATTACCCATTCCCATCAGCAAACTGAAAACCTTATCAACCTTAGGGCTCTGGGCAGAGTGCTCAGAGGGGTCTCTCCTCAGTAGTAGAGAATAACCGTCCCTAGACTGACCACTGCTCTGATCCTATCTAACAAACCCTCAAAGCAAGATGCTAAGTAATTCAACTGCATCCCAGAGCAAAATTCAAGAATATTAATAGGAATGCAAATGTATCCAGCATCTAAGAAGGTAAAACGCATACTGTATAGTTTCTAATCAGAAATTACAAGGCAAAAAAAAAAGAAGAAAGAAAGAAAAGAAATTACAAGGCATACAAAGAAGCAAGAAAATCCAATCATAATAAAGAGAAAAATAATCAATAGATTCCAACTGACACAATTGACACAGATGCTAGAATTAGCAAAACAAAGACATTAAAACTGGTATTATAGATGTACTCCATATGTTCACAAAGTTATGTACAGACATCAAAGATTTTTTTTTTTTAAGGTCCAAATGGAGCCTCTTGAAAATAACACTAATGCAGGAGATGTAAACTACACTGGGTGGGAATAACAATAGATTAAACATTGCAGAAGAAAAAAATCGGTGAATTTAAAGGCATAGAGACTAAATGAAACACAGAAATAAGAATTTTAAAATATGAAAAAACTATCAGTGAGTTGTGAGACTTCAGATGACATATCTGCATAATATTGGAGTCCCTAAAGTGTGTGTGGGGGATGGGTAGAAACAGAAAAAAATTTTGTAATATTATTTTTAAAAATAATATGTTCTCCCAGGTGGCACAGTGGTAAAAAATCTGCCTTCCAGGTCAGGAGATGCAAGAGACTCAGATTCGGTCCCTGGGTTGGGAAGATTCCCTGAAGTAGGAAATGGCAACCCACGCTAGTATTCTTGAATGGACAATCCTATAGAACAGAGGAGCCTGGTGGGCCAAAAAATTTCTGAATTTAATGAAAATTATAACCCCACATATCCAAGAAGCTCGATGAAGTCCAAAACACACACAGAGTGAAGAAAACTATACCAGGGTTCATTCTAGTCAAAATTTTCAAAACCAGTGATTAAGAAAATATTTTAAAAGGAGCTAAAGAGGTATTTCTCTGCTGGTCCAGTGGTTAAGACTCCAAGTTTCCAAAGCAGGAGACTCAGATTCAATCCCTGATCTGGGAACTAAGATCCTGTATGCTTAAGTGGCCAAAAAAAAAAAAAAAAGTAGCTAAAGAAAAAAGGGGCATGTTATATACAGAGGAACAAAAAGCAGAATCACAGCACATTTCTCATGAGAAACAATGTAAGCAAGACAATGGAGCAACATCTTTAAGTAGCTGGGTTATAGGGAGGAAAATAGTAAGAATATTGTTTGAGAACAAAGGTGATGTACTATATTAGACAGGGCAAGGATGTCTCTTCTTAACCACTTCTATTAAACATTGTATGGGGTTCTGGGCACTACAATAAGGTAAGAAGAAGAAACAAAACGTATCCAGATTTGGAAGGAAGAAATCATCTAGGTTGGAAAAGAAGGAGTAAAACTGCCTTTGTTCATAGGTAGCATGGTTATCTAATGAAATCTACTATAAATCTATGAGAAGTGCTAACTGAGTTTACCAAGGTTGAAGGATAAAGGACCAACATACAAAGATTAATTCATTCCTATATACTAGCAATTAACAATCAGGATTTTTTAGAAAACCACTTAAATAGTGTTAGAACATGATATATTTGGGAATAAATCTGACAAATATGCATGACACCTGTACACTGAAAACTCTTAACACATTTCTGAGACAAATTAAAGACCTAAATAAATAAAAGTCACCATGTTCATGGGCTGAAAGACAAACTGTCTTTTCTCTTCAGATTGACCTAGAGTCAGCACAATCTAATAAAAATTTCAACAGCTTCTTTAATAGGAATTGACAAGCTGATTCTAAAATCTATATGGAAATCAAATAACTTAGAAATTCAAAAAGAACAGAGCTGGAGGACTAACACTGATTTCAAGATTTATATGAAGCTACAGTAATTAATACAGTTGGTATAAAGATAGACAAATAGAGAGTCCGAAAAAAGACCCACATACATATAGATGCTGATGCTTGACAAAGGCGTAAAGGAAATATAGAGGACAAAAAATAGCCTTTTCAACAAATGGTGTTGGAACAATTGGATATCCATATATGAAATAATAACTTCAACCCATACTTCACAAACTAATACAAACATTAACTCAACATGGGTCTTAGAGCTAAGTGTAAGACCTAAAACTATATCATTCTATATCATTTATATATGATATTCATCAAATCATATTGTATCTGTTTACATCTCTCTCCTCCTGAACACACCAAGAATGAAGATCACATCTTAATTATTTTAATATCTACAAAATTTGATAAATGTTAGTTATATGATGTCTCTAACTCTGAGCTTAATCAGGGAGAAAAATTTTTCCTAGGAGCCTCCCAGCATATTTCTTGATGTCTCATTGGCCAGAACCTGTCTCTTATACACATCTAGATGTGTATAAGAGACAGGAAAAAAAAAGTAGCTAAAGAAAAAAGGGGCATGTTATATACAGAGGAACAAAAAGCAGAATCACAGCACATTTCTCATGAGAAACAATGTAAGCAAGACAATGGAGCAACATCTTTAAGTAGCTGGGTTATAGGGAGGAAAATAGTAAGAATATTGTTTGAGAACAAAGGTGATGTACTATATTAGACAGGGCAAGGATGTCTCTTCTTAACCACTTCTATTAAACATTGTATGGGGTTCTGGGCACTACAATAAGGTAAGAAGAAGAAACAAAACGTATCCAGATTTGGAAGGAAGAAATCATCTAGGTTGGAAAAGAAGGAGTAAAACTGCCTTTGTTCATAGGTAGCATGGTTATCTAATGAAATCTACTATAAATCTATGAGAAGTGCTAACTGAGTTTACCAAGGTTGAAGGATAAAGGACCAACATACAAAGATTAATTCATTCCTATATACTAGCAATTAACAATCAGGATTTTTTAGAAAACCACTTAAATAGTGTTAGAACATGATATATTTGGGAATAAATCTGACAAATATGCATGACACCTGTACACTGAAAACTCTTAACACATTTCTGAGACAAATTAAAGACCTAAATAAATAAAAGTCACCATGTTCATGGGCTGAAAGACAAACTGTCTTTTCTCTTCAGATTGACCTAGAGTCAGCACAATCTAATAAAAATTTCAACAGCTTCTTTAATAGGAATTGACAAGCTGATTCTAAAATCTATATGGAAATCAAATAACTTAGAAATTCAAAAAGAACAGAGCTGGAGGACTAACACTGATTTCAAGATTTATATGAAGCTACAGTAATTAATACAGTTGGTATAAAGATAGACAAATAGAGAGTCCGAAAAAAGACCCACATACATATAGATGCTGATGCTTGACAAAGGCGTAAAGGAAATATAGAGGACAAAAAATAGCCTTTTCAACAAATGGTGTTGGAACAATTGGATATCCATATATGAAATAATAACTTCAACCCATACTTCACAAACTAATACAAACATTAACTCAACATGGGTCTTAGAGCTAAGTGTAAGACCTAAAACTATATCATTCTATATCATTTATATATGATATTCATCAAATCATATTGTATCTGTTTACATCTCTCTCCTCCTGAACACACCAAGAATGAAGATCACATCTTAATTATTTTAATATCTACAAAATTTGATAAATGTTAGTTATATGATGTCTCTAACTCTGAGCTTAATCAGGGAGAAAAATTTTTCCTAGGAGCCTCCCAGCATATTTCTTGATGTCTCATTGGCCAGAACTGGGTCAAAGGGTTACCTCTAAGCAAATCACTAGTTAATGGAATTACCACGATTTTCTTGGATCAATTACATTTGCTCTTTGGAGATGGGCTTACCTTCCCCAAGGAGCTGTGGCTGTTTGGGTAGGCTGGCTGCAGAGAATTTGCAGAGGTGTGGGGACAGTGGAATTAGTGGCATAAAACAGGCTGCTTCATTTCCATTGTGAAGGTGTAATTCACAAACAACCTAGACTTATACCTAGATTTCAGAAGGAAAAGCTACCATATATTACTATCTTTGAAAATAAAAAGGACAACACAGCTCTGCTACAGTAGGAAGAGTGGAATTATTCATCTGAAACAGCAAGATTCTGCACTGGGCTTTTTATAACTTTTTAGATAATACATCTATAGAAAAAGCTTGTTAAGCTTTATTGCTGAATCATTTACATCAACTCGTACAATTTTGAATATTTATTATTTTTCACAGTAGCCATTGTTTTAGAACATATGTTATTATAGAAACATTCTTCACAAATCTTAAAACTAATTGAAGCATAGCTATCTTTATAGTAAATGCTAGAAGAAAAAAAAAAAAAACCACCAAAAAACTAGCCAGTGTTGTGGATCCCAGGAGTTTTTATTTTCACTATGAATATAGCAGCTTAGAGAAAATAGAGTACAAGAAAAAAAAAATGTGTAAATGTTTCTAACCTAACCAATCTGGCCAGCAAGCAATTCACTGAGAGAAACTGGCTTCTTTTTTTAAAGGAAAAACTCACATTTCTGATTTTATGTGTTTTTATCATTTGCTTGGTTCTGTTTTGTTAGATAAGATCTTGTATTTTTCTTCCACACTGTGAACTGCTGCCAGTGCTGCTAAGTTGCTTCAGTCGTGTCTGACTGTGTGCGACCCCATAGACGGCAGCCCACCAGGCTCCCCTGTCCCTGGGACTCTCCAGGCAAGAACACTGGAGTGGGCTAAGTCACTTCAGTCGTGTCTGACTCTGTGCGACCTTATGAACAGCAGCCCACCAGACTCCTCTGTCCACAGAATTCTCTAGGCAAGAACACATTACACATTATTTGGGCCCATTTCAGGATATGGAAGCCCTGACACAATCGTCCAGTCCAGAGTACATGAAAGGACAGTTTTCAGGTTCTGGAACAAGCAAACAGGGAGAAGAGGAGACCCTGGAGCTGTATTTTCATCCCCTCCACAGACTGTACAATAACTTACACCTTTAGAGCTCCGAGGGAAAAAATGTTCAAAATCTGTGTTCACTGCCCTTCCTCCAATCCATATGCCAAAGGGAAATCTCTCAGCTCCAAGACTGAATTCCCTAACTACCTAGTTCTCCTCAAACCAGTCTCGCAGTATGTCAAAACTGCCATCAGATCCACCCTAGCTGATCCAGGAGGATTGACTCCTTGTTTGACTGGCAGAGAGCCAGTCCCCAGAATTCATCAATTATCAGCTCTGTTCACTGATCAACCAGGATTGAGCAATGGTAGACTGACCATATCATTTTCTCCAGGTGCTTAGAAGGCATCACAGAGGTTGCCTTTTCCTACAAGGCTCTAAGGTTTGAGGATGTAGTGCTGCAGGATTCTGGAGGAAAGATAGACTAGACTATGAGTCTGGAAGGTCCTGGACAATGATTATGGTTTAGTCACTCTGTCATGTCAGACTCTTTTGTGACCCCATGGATTGGGATTATCTAGGCAAGAATACTGGAGTGGGTTGCCATTTCCTTTCTCCAGGGGATCTTCCCAACCCAGGCATCAAACCTGAGTCTCTTGCATTGCAGGCAGATTGTTTACCATCTGAGCCACCAGGGAAACCCTGGACAATGATACCAGGGCAAATGAAGTTGGTTGTAATTGTTCTGCAGTATGGATAGAACAACTATCTTAAATTCTCTGTGATGCGCAAAAGCTCATTGAAAATAATTTGCAGTATTTGCATAATACAGATCAACCTTATATTCATTGGACAGACTGAAGCTGACGCTCCAATACTTTGGCCACCTGATGTGAACAGCTGACTCATTGGAAAAGACCCCGATGCTGGAAAAGATTGAGGGCAGGAGGAGAAGGGGGCGACAGAGGATGAGATGGTTGGATGGCATCACTGACTTAGTGACATGAGTTTGAGCAAGCTCCAGGAGATGGTGAAGGACAGGGGAGCCTGGTGTGCTGCAGCCCACGGGTCACAAAGAAGTCAGACCCTACTGAGAGNTGGAAAAGATTGAGGGCAGGAGGAGAAGGGGGCGACAGAGGATGAGATGGTTGGATGGCATCACTGACTTAGTGACATGAGTTTGAGCAAGCTCCAGGAGATGGTGAAGGACAGGGGAGCCTGGTGTGCTGCAGCCCACGGGTCACAAAGAAGTCAGACCCTACTGAGAGCCTGAACAATAACAACCAAGACGCAAGCTGAATTGAGTCTGCCATTTCAGAGGAAAATAAAATAATATTCAGGGTCATAGCATAAAAACTTTCCTCACTACTTAAACTATGGTTTCATAAAAGTGACTCTATAAATAAGTAAATAATAAAAAACTTCCCTCAAATCCTTGACTGTGCCTGAACAGAGCAAAACTCTAAAAAATTCAGTAGAAAGCAACAGCTGGGTTTAGTGGAAGAGATTTCAGTAGCCGTCTGGCACTCTGGAAAGGCGCTCTCCACTGACTTCTGTGTCTTAAGAATAAGGATCATGTTCAAGGACTAAGGACTTCAGGATAAAGGATGAGAAACTAAAATAGCCCCATTCTAACACAGCTTAAAACCAAACCTCCATAAGATCAGGGTAATCTTCCAATGATTTAACTGCTACTGGGACAAATACAGGACTCTTCAAAAGAAGGTGAAGACAATCCATAATCTCTTACAATGTATCATCCAAAATGTAGAATAATGTACAGCCAAAAGTCAGCAGATATGTGAAGAAGCAGGATTACGATCTATAGTTCTAAACAACGACAACAACAACAACAAAATGGTAATTAGAAATAGACCCACAGACCATCTAAATGTTTCATTTAGCAAGCAAGAATTTTTCAATAGTTGTAAAATTTATCAAAGGATTTAAGGGAAAGCGGGATATAGTGGTGAAAACTGAGAATCCTGAAGGAAAAAAAAAAAAAAACAAATTAAACTCTTAGAACTGAAAAACACAATACATAAATTTTAAAAATCTATTGGATGAGATTAATAGCAGGTAGAACAACCCAGAGGAATAGATTGATAACCTTAAAGATAGACCAATAGAAATCATCCAAACTTAAGTACACAGAGAAAAAAATATTGAAAAAAACTCACCAGACTCTCAAAGATCTGGGGAACAATCTTAAGTAGTTGTAACTGGGGTTCCAGAAGGAGAAGAGAGAATGGGGCAGGAAATATATTTGAAGAAATGAACAAAATTGTTTCCAAATTTGATTAAAAACATCACAGACCACAGATCCAAAAAGCCTAGTAAACCTCAAATAGTATAATTACAAAGAAAACCACATCTAAGCACATCATAATCAAACTTCTGAAAAATAAAGATCAAGAGAAAAATTGAAAAGCAGCCAGAGGGGAAAAAAGACACATTATGCAAAAGAAACAATGGTAAGAATTAGAGCTGACCTCTCACCAAAAATAATGGGGGGGCTAGAAAACGGTCGAATAAACACTTTTCAGAGTGCAGAGAGAAAAACAGTAACAAAACTATCAACCTGTAATTCCATTAAGTAAAAACATCCTTCAAAATTAAAGGAGGGGATGATCCGGAGGGATGATGTGGGGTGGGAGGTGGGAGGGGGGGTTCATGTTTGGGAGTTCATGTACACCCGTGACGGATTCATGTCAATGTATGCCAAAACCAATACAGTACTGTAAAGTAAAATAAAGTAAAAAAAAATTAAAGGAGGAATGAAAACATTCAGATAGTGAAAAGCTGAAAGAATTCATCACTAGAAAGCTTGTACCATAAGAGATGCTAAGGAAAATTCAGGGGGAAGGCAAATGATAACAGGTGAAAACCTAGAATTACAGGAAAAACAATATGATCACTGGAAATTGTAGATATAAACATGAATATAAAGATATTTTTCCTTACTTTTCTTCAATTATTTATAAAATAGTTGAGTGTTCAAAGCAAAAAAAAAAAAACAAACAAACCTTACAATGTAACATGGGATTTATAATTTATGTACAAGTAAAATCAGTTCAGTTCAGTCACTCAGTCATGTCCAACTATTTATGACCCCATGAGCTGCAGCAGCCTAGGCCTCCCTGTCCATCCCAACTCCCGGAGTTCACTCAGATTCATGTCCAACGAGTCAGTGATGCCATCCAGCCATCTCATCCTCT
>SJYX01018447.1:0-30738 GCA_006410675.1 Oreotragus oreotragus
ATATAATTTCTTTACTGAAATTCCATCATCCAGAGACAACAAATGTCTCTCGTTTTTAGATGTTTTATTCTAGTATTTTTCCTCAAAGATACGTATTTTACAAAAGTGGAACCATACTAAAACTGTACAGGATGTCAAATTTCAGCAAATGTGTGTACTTAATCATTCCACAATGGAAGAGAGTGGTTACCCAGATTTTTTTTTAAATAGTGGTTTAGTGGAGAATTTTGTGCTGATATTTATCTGTAATGAATTTTTTGTTAGAGTGAAGATTAAGTATAATTGAAAGGCATTTTGGACAATTAAAACTATAAACATTTCTATTCCTTCTAATTCAGCGTTCAGATCTGTTTCTTATGCAATCAAAAATATACACCATTTTTCTCTGTTACTTGGGAAAGCATTTAAACAGTTGACAGACTGCAGGAGTCCAAGACTATGGTTTGCCTACACTGCTTCTGCTCCCAGGAGAACAGCGAGGCGAGCTGACACTGACCGAATGTGGACAGAAACTTCTTAGCTTGCCATGCCTTATCCCATGGCCTGAGCTGGATTTCATGAGTTGTGTTTACCAAATAGAGTCCAAATTAGATTTTTGTTTATCAGGTTCCTTTTAAGGGAGGCCAACTCTTCAAAGACGCCTCCTGGTGAATCTTTTTAAAGCATACACATACATATATATATACACACACATGCAAAACTCACCAGATTACCTGCCTTGCATGTTGAGATTATCTAGGAACTATATTTCAAACATTTTCTGCAAGTAAAGAGCACAGATATTCTTTGAACTCATGTTTTTGTGCTCAGCAATCAAATCCTGACTTGCATTTCTGCCCCCAGGACTTCCATGTAAGTTCATCTTGGTTGAAAAACTGTCTGAATTTTCTTGCCATTTTCCTTTTTTTTTTTTAGGAGAATTTTGTGCTGATATTTATCTGTAATGAATTTTTTGTTAGAGTGAAGATTAAGTATAATTGAAAGGCATTTTGGACAATTAAAACTATAAACATTTCTATTCCTTCTAATTCAGCGTTCAGATCTGTTTCTTATGCAATCAAAAATATACACCATTTTTCTCTGTTACTTGGGAAAGCATTTAAACAGTTGACAGACTGCAGGAGTCCAAGACTATGGTTTGCCTACACTGCTTCTGCTCCCAGGAGAACAGCGAGGCGAGCTGACACTGACCGAATGTGGACAGAAACTTCTTAGCTTGCCATGCCTTATCCCATGGCCTGAGCTGGATTTCATGAGTTGTGTTTACCAAATAGAGTCCAAATTAGATTTTTGTTTATCAGGTTCCTTTTAAGGGAGGCCAACTCTTCAAAGACGCCTCCTGGTGAATCTTTTTAAAGCATACACATACATATATATATACACACACATGCAAAACTCACCAGATTACCTGCCTTGCATGTTGAGATTATCTAGGAACTATATTTCAAACATTTTCTGCAAGTAAAGAGCACAGATATTCTTTGAACTCATGTTTTTGTGCTCAGCAATCAAATCCTGACTTGCATTTCTGCCCCCAGGACTTCCATGTAAGTTCATCTTGGTTGAAAAACTGTCTGAATTTTCTTGCCATTTTCCTTTTTTTTTTTTCTTTTCTTCAGTAAGTATGGGGTTATTACAGAGGTTCAAACCAAAGAGATATTTTTTAAATATTTATTTTGTTTAGCATTCTCAAAAATATTCCTGTCACTGGGTAAAATTCATAATTTAAGTTTATATTTTCTTAATACAGTAAAGAATCTGCCTGCAATGCAGAAGACTGGGGTTCAATCCCTGGGTTGGGAAGATCTCCTGCAGAAGGGAATGGCTACCCACTCCAGTATTCTTGCCTGGAGAATTCCACAGACAGAGGAGCCTGTCGGGCTACAGTCCATGGGGTCGCAGATAGTCAGATAGAGCTATTAACACTTTCGCTTTTCTTAATTTAATTTTACACATAGTATAAATTTTATGTGTTATATGTATTAAAATTTTTTATAAGCTATCTACGTACAGAGTTTTGCATAAGCTTTTTTTCCATTTCAGGTTCTTAATTATTTTCAACCTTTTGTTAAAAGGGAAGATTAAATTTTACCTATATTAAATTAGTTTTCTCTAGTTCTATCTTTATTCTTCTCCTGGGAAATTCCAAAAGCTTGCAGTGAAAAAAAATCTTTACATGCTTCAGGCTTTTACTTTGTTTCATTTTAGATGAGAATCTGGGAACTTATCAATGAAATATGGCTTTATCGTTCTCTTCTGCACCTTTGTCTTTAGAATCAAAACTTCATTCATAAAACCAAAACCACTTATGAAAACGAATGCAATACTAAGATTTGTTTTCTCCCCATTATTTTGACCTGTTTTTAATACGAATAGTGTTTTTAATAAGAATAGTATTGGCATGGGATTTTCCCCTTTAAGTTTTAAAACTCCTCCAGAGTAAGCAATGTGCTTTCTCTTTACAGAGTTAACATAAATCCAGATGGCAGTGAGGCACTCCCATGTTGGGACGTGATGAGAAATTAAGGTTCACTAGTGGAGCAGGAAATGGCAACCCACTCCAGTGTTCTTGCCTGGAGAATCCCAGGGACGGGGGAGCCTGGCGGGCTGCCATCTATGGGGTCACACAGAGTCGGACACGACTGAAGTGACTTAGCAGCAGCAGCAATGCTGATTCCAGCGTGGCCTGCACTCTCTCGTTCAGCTCACATCTTGCTGGGAGAGTTGGAAGGATGATCCTCAAGTTTCTCGGCACTTCTGTGCTTTCTGTCTACCAGGGGAAGCAGAGACGCCGTGGGAACTTAGTAGCAGCAGGTTTTCTCTCCCCATCTGCAACCCACTTTCCGGTTTCAGTAACACCTCTTTGCTGAAGCTTTGGCTTCCATGCAAATTCTGTTTCCACACACAGTGAAGATCTTTGTCATATCTGAAATTAGTTGAGTCTTGACCACGTGCCAAGACCTTTTTACTCTTTCACTGGCACTTCTTGCAAATCCTAGGAGATAGGTAGTATAGTATTATCTCCATTTAGAGGATGACAAAACCAAGACCAAGAGAGGTAAAGCTGGTCATCAAGATCACAACTGTTATATATGGTATGGGGCTTTGTGTCCAGAGCACTGACTCTAACCCTCACACTCTTTTATATACATTATATATTTTTTATATAAATATTTATTTATTTTTGGCTGTGCTGGGTCTTTTCTCTAGTTGCGGCGAGTAGGGGTCACTCTTCTCAAGTTGTGATCTGTGGGTTCTTCATTAGAAGAGATGGTGGCTCCTCATCTTGTGGAGCACAGATTCTAGGGCATGCAGGCTTCAGTAGTTTTGGCTCCCCAGCTCTCGAGCACAGCCTCAATAGTTGGGGCAGACAGGCTTGCTGGTTCCACAGCATGTGGGATCATCCTGAACCAGGGATCAAACCCATGTCTCCTCCACTGGCAGGCAGATTCTTTACCATTGACCCACCAGGGAGGCCCTTTTAAAAAATATTTATTTTATTTGCTTGGCTGCACTGAGTCTTGGTTGCCACACGTGGGCTCTTTAGTTGTGGCATGTGAAATCCTGTTCCCCGACCAGGTATCAAACCCAGGCCCCCTGCGTTGGCAGTGTGGAGTCTTAGCCACTGGGCCGCCAGGGAACTCCCGTTCCTCACANCCACCAGGGAGGCCCTTTTAAAAAATATTTATTTTATTTGCTTGGCTGCACTGAGTCTTGGTTGCCACACGTGGGCTCTTTAGTTGTGGCATGTGAAATCCTGTTCCCCGACCAGGTATCAAACCCAGGCCCCCTGCGTTGGCAGTGTGGAGTCTTAGCCACTGGGCCGCCAGGGAACTCCCGTTCCTCACACTCTTTACTACTTCTTTCTTCCAAGCAAACTTCGATAGAATCACAGTTCAGTGTCATAAAACATATTGAAGCAACTTTGATAGAATCACAGTTCAGTGTCATAAAACGTATTGAAGTAACCTTGCATATTCATTGTTTCAGGATTTGTCCCACATTATCTCTGGGGATTCTCTTAAGATGAGACATAGGTTGTGAATAAAGCTAACACAGAGTGGTTATTACCTCAGAGCTGTATTTCATAAACTGCAGTGACGTACTACAAGCAAACTTCGATAGAATCACAGTTCAGTGTCATAAAACATATTGAAGCAACTTTGATAGAATCACAGTTCAGTGTCATAAAACGTATTGAAGTAACCTTGCATATTCATTGTTTCAGGATTTGTCCCACATTATCTCTGGGGATTCTCTTAAGATGAGACATAGGTTGTGAATAAAGCTAACACAGAGTGGTTATTACCTCAGAGCTGTAGTTCGTAAACTGCAGTGACGTACTCATGCTGTTTCATAGAGTTTTCTTTAAGTTCTGGGGTTCTCCAGGGAGTTGCATGGTATCTCCCTAAAACTGCTGCTCTGTTTGGCCTTGGGAAAAGTTCATCCAGGTTAGATGAGGGAGCTCTTTAAACCCTTGCAAATCTCTGAACCGTTAGATAGTCACAGATCTAGTAGAGGGGAAGACACTGTTAAATTTCATAAGGTGTTTAATTGTGAAAGGACAGATCCAATGGTGTATTTTAGAATACTTGCAACATACTAAGTCTGTGATTTTAGAACATATTTGTAGGTGTCTTACCTCTGATGAAGACTATTCCATGGTCTAGAACACAGTAAATCCTCAGTGAATAGTTGTTTAATGAATGAATTAATTACATTGTTTATATAATTTTGAGGGGAAAAAGTGAGCAGTCTCAGGGTATATAGGAGGACAGTGATGATCATGTTTAAATATACTCTGCACTTGGTAGTGTGTTTGTTGTTGTTTATTTGCTTAAGTTGTGTCTGACTCTTTTGCAACCCAACAGACCATAGCCCGCCAGGCTCCTCTGTCCATGGGATTTCCCAGGCAAGAATACCGGAGTTGGTTGCTGTTTCCTTCTCCAGGGGATCTTCCTGACCCAGGGATTGGACCCACTTCTGTTTGGCAGGTGGATACTTTACCACTGAGCCACCTGGGAAACCCCCTAGAGGGCATGACCGTCTCCATAAAAACATTTTGTATGTTGGTAATATCTTTTATCGAAAGAACTTCATGTTTTAGACATTAGTTACTTCTCAAAGCACTGCTCTGAGGAAGATGAGCGACACACACTTCATTTTTAGATGAAGAATTTGTGGTTAAGCCTGGTTCAGCCTGACTGACTCAAGATTGATTAATTCCGATTGTAGGAGCCTTGTCTCCAGCCTCAGTCTGTGCCCCCACCTGCTCTTTGGCCTTTCAGCAGCTGTGTGCCTCCTACTGTTCAGCACCCTCCCTCTCTTTTTAAAAAAAAAAAAAAACAAAAGCATTTTTAATGTAATAACCCACTTTAAAGGAAATGTAATAATTTAGCTATGTAAGCATGTTTGGTTTCTAAGTCTACAGCGAAAATATTTCTAGCCATTTGGCCCCACACACTTTTTTCTCTTCACACAGTTCCACAAAGTGCACACCAAGCAGATGGCGCCGACAAGCTCATGGTTTATTTACAGCCAGTACAGTAGACGGAGGCATATGTGCTAAGCCCTCTTATACTCGCTCCACGGGAGCCATTAACACATCCATTTAGATGGAAGAGTCTCAGGGCTTTGCTGTGGGCATTTCAGTTCGCTCTCCCGAAGCATCACCATCTGCCCTGCCTCCACTCAGAGACCCTGGCACCCTCCCTTCTTGCCCAGGTGGCCTCAGGCCTGTTCTGAAGAACAGCCTCAGTTCGCTTAGCTGGCGGCAGCTGCTCTATGTTTCTCACTCAGACAAGTTTAACCCTAAGCCTGTTCTCCTTCCCCCAAGGCTGTGCTTGGACCAGGTTCGTTCCCATACAGGTCCACAGACATACCTCAGCACCCTCCCCAGGCCAAGCTGGGGCCTGGGGTGCGGAGGGTCCTCAGACATGTGCCCTGGGGTGTGGCACATGTCTTTCTTCCTTTGTGCTCTAATTTCAAGGCTCCAGCTCTCCTAGTCACCTGTGATGCCTGGAGAACTAGCAGCTGATGGGCTGTAAGACTTCCTGCACCAGATGGACCAAACCCTAGCCTCTACTTTCTACACCACTCACCAGGGATCTTATGTACATGCTTTTCTTCCTTCTCAAATATTCTTCCTGGGCGAGTAATTATTAATTATTTTTAAAGAGCAGTGATTCAGAATGTTTTCTACCCAGAATATCCGGAGGGGTGACAAAACATTTTGTTGCTATCTAGTCTAGTCATTTCTTAATCATTCCTCTACTCCCCACCAAGCTTTTTTTTTAAGGCATTTCAGTTAAAATGACCTGTCAGTTTCAGTTCAGTTCAGTTCAGTCGCTCAGTCGTGTCCGACTCTTTGCGACCCCATGAATCGCAGCACGCCAGGCCTCCCTGTCCATCACCATCTCCCGGAGTTCACTCAGACTCACGTCCATCGAGTCCGTGATGCCATCCAGCCATCTCATCCTCGGTCGTCCCCTTCTCCTCCTGCCCCCAATCCCTCCCAGCATCAGAGTCTTTTCCAATGAGTCAACTCTTCGCATGAGGTGGCCAAAGTACTGGAGTTTCAGCTTTAGCATCATTCCTTCCAAAGAAATCCCAGGGTTGATCTCCTTCAGAATGGACTGGTTGGATCTCCTTGCAGTCCAAGGGACTCTCAAGAGTCTTCTCCAACACCACAGTTCAAAAGCATCAATTCTTCGGCGCTCAGCCTTCTTCACAGTCCAACTCTCACATCCATACATGACCACAGGAAAAACCATAGCCTTGACTAGGCGGACCTTAGTCGGCAAAGTAATGTCTCTGCTTTTGAATATACTATCCAGGTTGGTCATAACTTTTCTTCCAAGGAGTAAGCGTCTTTTAATTTCATGGCTGCAGTCACCATCTGCAGTGATTTTGGAGCCCCAAAAAATAAAGTCTGACACTGTTTCCACTGTTTCCCCATCTATTTCCCATGAAGTGATGGGACCAGATGCCATGATATTCAGATTGATTATATTCTTTGCAGCCAAAGATGGAGAAGCTCTATACAGTCAACAAAAACAAGACCAGGAGCTGACTGTGGCTCAGATCATGAACTCCTTATTTCCAAATTCAGACCTGTCAGTTTAGCAACCCACAACTAACTTGTAAAGCCATTCCATTTTGTAATTCCAGATTCCTGGCAGGGCAGTCTGATTGGCTTATCTTTTTCAGCCAAGCTGCAGAACTTGTAGGTTCCCAGCCAGCGTGTAGGCGGAGCCTCCTTCTGGTCTGTTGTTCTCTTCTGTCCAGTCTTACCTTGCTGGATTAGCTCTGGTCACATGGCTTGTTGCTGAGCTGTTGGCAGGACAAATACCCAGAGAAAGGAACAAAAACAGGCAGACACCCAAAAACACATATAGAGGACAGATAGGTTTGAGAGACACTGAAATGTACAACCACACTTTGCCTTTTGTCCTCAAACAAGTCTCTGTTAGAATGAGAAGCATAGAAACATCTTGACCCCTATTGTCCAATGTTTGCTATACTTATGCTTACAAGTCCAACTCAGCGTTGTATGACCCCTCCCCCCAAATTAACTATTATGGTATGTTTCAAACCATTCCATTTGAATCTCAACTTTAGGACTTAAGTAAAATTAAATTTGTTTATTTATTATAGCTCTAGCACTGAAGCTAAGAAGAAATAATAGTCACCAATGAAATCTTACACCATGTAATAGGATTCCTCTGTCTTATGTGGCTAAAACGAGGTCCCCCGAATTAACAAGTAGTGACGCTTGCACATCCAGCCAGGGCAGGGGCTGAGGATTCTGTGTGCAACCTACAACATACATCAGCTGGTGCTGGGCAAAGCCTGCTGCCTGTGCCAACAACTCAATTATTGTTTGGTAAACACACTTTTATTCATTGAGGAGCAGTTGTTTGCCAATGTATCATACAATTATATAGTGAAGGGAGAACAATAGATGCATTGTAGAAATATTTTTAAAACAAGTCAGCAGCAGACAGCGCATAGGAAAAGGAGCCCAGCCCTAGAGTACCCGCTGCCATGTGGCATTTAACAAAGCAGAGCACTCTGTCTCAAGCACCTCTTTCTGGCATGAGCCTGGCAGCACCCATTCCTGGCTCTTTCTGCTGGATACATTTGCCAGTGGGGACGTCAGGAGCACAGGTGTGCAGATGTGCATGGAAGTGGGCGTGAATACACCCAGACACTTGGCTTTTTCACACTCATGTTTGTAGGAAGAGAAAAAGGCTTCAAACGTTGGTTGGTTGAGTGTCTCTTGAGGTCTTGACCTCAAAGGAACATGGACGAAAATGTAAATTCTTCAGGAGGTTAGGATTTGAGCTTTGGGGGCAACTTGAGAGTTGAACAAGCATGTCTAAGAAATTTACAGTTCGTGTAGGAGGTGACTGTTGAGAGTGTTTCCTAATCAGTACCACGGAATATACAGTTTTTTGTTTTTTCACCAGACTGACATCAGAAGGATTCATGTACCGTGACAGATTGCTTGTAATTTATTCTGCCCGAATGGCCCTGGAATACTCTCAATGAAGGTCTTGTATGAATCAGAGAAGGTTTTGCTCTTCACATTACAGTGACTGCCAAAAACTCACTTGTCAGACCTGATGAGTAGAGTAGTATTTAGCTCTTTCTCCTACTTCGTAATTCATGCTCCCATATTTTCATCCTACAACAGTATATTGCATATAAATCTTTAAGCTTTAATGTTGAATCATTTATCACAGGCATCTCTGTTAAGAACAAGATAGAATTCAGATTACAGAGCAGTTTTACTAAATTTTTATTAGTCTCTTTGAGCTTCAACCCTCTGACCAGAACTACTACTACCTTCAGTGAAAAAATTATTTACAAGACAATAAAATTAGTCATTATTGCCTATTTAATGGCAGTAAGAAATAAAACCTAGGTCTCCCTGACTCAGGAGGTATACTTAGCATTAGATCACTGTTTCCCAAACTTTAGTCATTTGTGTACACCTGTATGATTTCCTCCATATCTGTGTGCCGCCTGTATTACTTAGATATTTTCCCTTAAATTGTTTTTAATGCTTGTTGTTCAGTCGCTAAGTCATGTCCAACTCTTTGTGACCCCCATGGACTGTAGCGTGCCAGTCTCCTCTGTCCTCCACTATCTCCTGAGAGTGAACATGAAAGTGAAAGCCGCTCAGTCGTGTCTGACTCTTTGCAACCCTATGAACTATACAGTCCATGGAATTCTCCAGGCCAGAATACCAGAGTGGGTAGCCTTTCCCTT
Organism: Oreotragus oreotragus; assembly: GCA_006410675.1. Taxonomy (NCBI): domain Eukaryota; kingdom Metazoa; phylum Chordata; class Mammalia; order Artiodactyla; family Bovidae; genus Oreotragus; species Oreotragus oreotragus. The sequence goes on from SJYX01018447.1 coordinate 9,277, forward strand.
CTCCAGGGGATCCTCCCGACCCAGGAATCGAACCGGGGTCTCCTGCATTGCAGGCGGATTTTTTTTTACCAACTGCGCTATCAGGGAAGCCCTAACCATCTCCCGAAGTTTGCTCAAATTTACGTCCAGTGAGTCAGTGATACTATCTAACCATCTCATCCTCTGCTGCCCTCTTCTCCTCCTGCCCTCAGTCTCTCCTAGCATCAGGGTCTTTTCCGGTGAGCTGGCTCTTCACATCAGGTGGCAACAGTATTGGAGCTTTAGCTTTAGCGTCAGTCCTTTCAATGAATGTTAGGGTTGATTTCCTTTAGAATTACCTAGTTTGATCTCCTTTCAGTCCAAGGGGCTCTCAAGAGTCTTCTCCAGCACCACAGTTAGAAGTCATCAGTTCTTCAGTGCTCAGCCTTCTTTATGGTCCAGTTCTCACATCCATACATGACTACTGAAGAAACCATAGCTTTGACTATATGGACTTTTGTCAGCAAACTAATGTCTCTGCTTTTTAATATACTGTCTAGGTTTGTCATAACTTTGCTTCCAAGGAGCAAGCATCTTTTAATTTCATGGCTACAGTTCTTCTTTAGTTCTTCACTTTCTGCCATAGAGTGGTGTTATCTGCATATCTGAGGTTATTAATATTTCTCCTGCAATCTTGAGTCCAGCTTGGGATTCATCCAGCCCAGAATTTTGCATGATGTATTCTGCATAGAATTTAAATAAGCATGGTGACAATATACAGCCTTATTGTGCTCCTTTCCCAGTTTTGAACCAGTCCATTGTCCCATTTCTGGTTCTAACTGTTGCTTCTTGACGTGCCTACGGGTTTCTCAGGAAGCAGGTAAGGTGGTCTGGTATTCCCATCTCTCTCCACAGTTTGTTGTGATCCACCCAACCAAATTTATTTTTACAAGATGCTTTTTATGAGTTGCTCAAATAGAAAACCAGTATCATTTGATATGAATTGATGATACTGATGAAAATAAATCAATGAAAACCAGAGTGCCACTACAGTCTCATAGATTCTCTTGCTAGACAACTCTGTGCCTGAGGCTGTACCTCTCTGACGAAGAAGGGCATGGGGGAGTTAGAGAGAGAGCTGTTGCAGACAGCTTTGGGGTTTGAGAAGGCTTGAAAAGCATAGAAAAAGGAATAAGGTTCTTGTTTTGTGATTCTATAATGTGCCTCTGGGATTACCTGGGGTTCTGAGGAAGCGCATGCTGCTTACCACACAGTCCTCCTGGAGAACTCAGGAGGCGGCATCTTCCTTCACCCATGCCAGTGAAACAGGTAAGCATAGAGACAGGGAGGTGTAAAAGTCATTTATTGGGCACCCACTGAAGTGACCTTAGAGGATGGTGATCAAACGTGCTACTTCCTGAGCACATAAGTTTAGTGGAACTAACATTAGTTGAATAGAAGTTGAAAGATGGGATAAATCCATTCCTCAACCCACTAATTTCAGGTCACTTGGCGGCACATTATGCATGTAATTGCCGGCTAATATAGAGGCTGAAAAAAACATGTATATTAAAAAGAAGAACATAGATCACTTTTGCTATAGCTTCTAGGTACATGCAGTCAATCCTAAAGAAAATCAGCCCTGAATATTCATTGGAAGGACTGAAGCTAAAGTTCCAGTACTTTGACCACCTGATGCAAAGAGCCAAATCATTGGAAAAGACTCTGATGCTGGGAAAGATTGAGGGCAGAAGGAGAAGGAGGCGACAGAGGATGAGATGGTTGGATAGCATCACTGACTCAATGGACATGAGTTTGAGCAAACTCCAGGANTACTTTGACCACCTGATGCAAAGAGCCAAATCATTGGAAAAGACTCTGATGCTGGGAAAGATTGAGGGCAGAAGGAGAAGGAGGCGACAGAGGATGAGATGGTTGGATAGCATCACTGACTCAATGGACATGAGTTTGAGCAAACTCCAGGAGATAGTGAAGGACAGGGAAGCCCTGGCATGCATGCTGCAGTCTATGGGGTTGCAGAGTTGGACATGACTGAGCGATTGAATAACAGCATGAGTATGTGCAATTCAAACTAAATTATTTTCCACTTCAAAAACCTGAGATATTTTTCTTTTCTGTAGTAGTTTTATTTTGACTTCTTTTAGAAAAAATAGCAACAGGGGCTTCACTAAACTATGAACACATTTAGCACAAAAGATGCTGAAAGCTTTACTACAAAGACTAAAGTGAAGTATGGTGTCTTTTCTTGAATAGGTGCTCAGTAAATATTTGCATAATACATTTGTAAGTGTATGTTTGAGATACTTCCCTGAACAGAGTTGTGTCCTTTCTGCAATTACCTGAACTGTCAGGTGCCTTCATAGGCGGGCAAGGTAGAAGCATCAGAGCTTCAGCTTTTGCATGTGGAATGCTTCTGTCTGGGGTGATGGGAGTGCTCTGACACTTCTGAATACAGTTTCTTTAGAGACATGGTGCCAGGCATCTTCCTTTTCCTCCTCTGGGTCCAAACACTATCCTCCTTTCCCCACTCTGTCTATGCCCCAGAAAATGGAGTTCTCTGCTCTGGTGGTCTCTTTGCCTCTGATTTCTAGTTTGGTTCAGCAACGGGAGGGCCCAAGATAGGAGGAAGAGAGGTAGTGAAGTCAGGACGCGTCTTCCCTGTGGGGCTTCCCACACTGGCAGCAGCCCTTCAAGGATGGTCACAGCACCTGTCAGGCAGCTGGCACTCCCCACCAGCATTTCTGTTCTGGTTCAGGTGCCCACCCTCATCTGGCCCCTTTGGGCCTTGGGGTGGGACAGAGCCTGCCTTACCCAATTCCTTCTCGTTCCTATCCCAGGGCACTGCATTAGACGTTGTGGCTTTTCTGCACCCTGCCCACTTCTTTGTAAAGAAGTCCCTTTGTAAATTGTCCCTTTATTAAATTCCCCTCAAATTATCATGATTTGATCCCAGGTTCAATCCCTGGGTCAGGAAGATCCCCTGGAGGAGGAAATGGCAATCCACTCCAGTACTCTTGCCCGGAAAATCCCATGGACAGAGGAGCATGGTACGCTACAGTCCATGGGGTGGCAGAGAGCCAGACATGACTGAGCGGCTTCACTTTCACTTTATCATGATTTGAGGATGCCACCTGTTTCCAGCTGGTACTGCCACTCATAATGGGTGTACATGCTGACTTCATAGCAACACACAGCAACACTGGTCCCGGAGGGACTGACCTCTGACCTCAGCTTTAATAGCAGTGTGGTCTCTACCACTGTGGTTCCCAAACTTGGGGTGCTTTATGGTCACATGGAGAGGCTGTGAAAATTCAGGTTTCTGCCCCCTACCACCTACTGACTTAGGGGTGCTGAGGACAGTTCTAAGGCCCTCGTGATGACTGGCCTTTTGTAGTTCATTAGACATGGAATATGATGCTTCATAGCACCCCAGTGGCCTTGGGAACAGATAACTGGTTACAGGGCACTAGACCCCCATCTCGTGCCATGGCTAACCGTTACGTTAACCATGAGTGGGTGACACACCTGATGGTTGTAAAGCCGACTTCTCCTACAGAAGTACAATTTAATGAGAACGAAAACAACCCGAGAGGGGGGGAATAGCTGCTCTTTCAACTCCCATTAAGAGCAGTGAGCTGATGCAGTGCGGGAGTGGCCAATCCCTTCCTGGCTCACTGTGCAAGATTTGAAAGAGACAAGACTGTCTCTTATTACCCGTGGGAAAGCTTGATGTCTGTTTTGCCATGGAGTTCCTCACCATCACCTGTTTAGAAAAAGAATCTTATTGATAACCAAAGTGTCACTCAAGATATGAAATGTAATTATCTGAAGACTGGACACTGTTATCTTGCAAAAAAAGGTTTTTTAAGTTATAAGTCCCATGTTAAAGTAAATGCCTTTGGTGGATCCCTTGTCATAGGTTCATGGGATGTTTATTAGTTCATTTCTGTGACCACACTCTGAGAAAGCATCAGTATTCACTCTGCCAAGGGAAAATTGTGACCAGGGTTCAAGACCCTGAATGAATCTGGGTAAAGTGTCAGAAGGACACAAGTTCAAATCCTGTTTGCACCAAGGGGTCGGGTTCATTTTTCCTTGTCAGGATGTGGGGCATGTAAGATTCCCTGTTCCCCATCCCCACTGGAACTCTGTAATCATCCAAAAAAATTCATATCCCTCATCTCAGGGCAGAGTCACAAAGATACTACAAAGTTGGTTGGAAAGTGTATTCTGCTGAGTCAGAGGGGCAGACCCCAGTTGCCTCCAGCCACCCTGCAGTGCTGTTTGCAAAACTGTAAGAGAGAATGTCTGATTCCAACGTTAGTAGTAGTAGCAATTCATCTCACTCAGCTGTGAGCCAGGACACGTAGTAGTTCTGTCTTCCCAAAAGACTGAGTGAGGGTCACTCTGCTGAGGGCTAATTGCTGGAGAAAGATCGCAAACTGTCTGTTATATGTTCTACCATTTCATGCATTTTCAGCCTTTTCAATGGTTTGGGAAAGTGCTTTTAGCTGATGGGTTTTGGATGTCAAGATAAAGAGGTCTTCTTGGATGGAATAACCTAGGAACAGAGATCCTTTCCAAGAGGGCAGAGTTGGGCCTGAAGAGGAATCCACTGACCCAGGTGGAGAATACTGAGGCCTGTCCTGTGCTGTCCTGTGGGTTAGCTTTCAGAGCCATCTAGACTGATTTGCCCTGGAAAGAGAGAGGTGGTTCTTAACAGCCCCTGGACTTACTTGGACCAGCATCAGGGAGCCAGGGGTCACAAGCTTGTGCACTTGTGTTTCACCTCTGAACACAAAGTGCTCAAAAAAGGAGAGAGTTCAGTCAGGCTTTGTGTTTTCAACAATCTAAATGCATTAAATGCTGGCACTGAAGGACTCTAGGAACTGAGCTGGTATCCTAGAGAGCAGACCCAGAGAGTGACCCCTGGCTAGATGACCTGCTGCTGCTAAGTCACGTCAGTCGTGTCTGACTCTGTGCGACCCCATAGACGGCAGCCCACCGGCTCCCCTGTCCCTGGGATTCTCCAGGCAAGAACACTGGAGTGGGCTGCCATTTCCTTCTCCAATGCATGAAAGTGAAAAGTGAAAGTGAAGTCGCTCAGTCGTGTCCGACTCTTAGCGACCCCATGGACTGCAGCCTACCAGGCTCCTCCGTCCATGGGATTTTCCAGGCAAGAGTACTGGAGTGGGGTGCCATTGCCTTCTGCGGACCGCCTGCTAGTCCACCCCATTCCACTCCACCCTTCCTTTCATCCCTTATCTATGTATGGGGTTTTCAGCTACCCTGAGAGCCATCATAGGCTCAGAAGACAAGAGAAAAAGGCTAGGAAGAACAGAAAAACACTTTAGAGGAACCGTTGCAAGAGCCAGCAACTAGATGGTACCAACGCTCGCCCACCTCCCACCGCCCGCACCATACCTTCCTGTCACACAGCCTCCATTTTTTTTCACTTCAACATTTTGGTAACCTACAATTCAATTATTTTCATCTGAGGTTATAAATGACCTTTTTTATTTTAAGGCAGTTTCAGAGGAAGTTGATGACTCATTAAATGATCAGTGACACATGTGTGAATTAATTGTTCAGCCAGGGGAAAGGGGGCTGTGATTGGAAAGAGGGGGGCACCTTGGGAAGGGGGCCTGGGTGGGATGTGAGGTGACAGGAAGCCAGTAGGAGGACTAGAGAACGGGCAGTTGTAGGAGTGGGGAGAGGATTAGGCAGAAAAACACTGCAGCCACAGGGACTCTTGCTCCTGAGACCCGGAAGTCAGGCAGTGGTGGTTTTCTTCTTCATAAAGCTTGTCTGGTGGGGCAGCCTAGTACCTAACTCCACCAACAGCAGCATGTATCATGTGGAAGGTTGCAAGATTTAGTGAATAAAAAAAATACATGACACTTGATTAAATTTGAATTTCAGATAAAAAACGAATAATTTTGTGGTGTAAGTATGTCCCAAATTGTTCATTCAAAATTTAACTAGGCATACTGAATTTTATCTGTCAGCTTGCAGAATGGCTGAGTGCCTGACATTCAGTGGTTCTTTGAAAAAGATGCTGTGGTGGTGAAACTGAGGATGAGAGGGGTCGTGGCTTAAAGCCTCTTGGGTGGTACAGGAGCCTCCAAAGCAGATGCTCCTAAGTCCTGAATCATTATCCGTGGCTGGCTTGTGGATCCAATTTGGGCCATCTGATGTTTGTCTTGGGGTGGCAGAAAGGACCCTAGAGGGAGGTGAAGCCAATGGAGAGCTCCATGATAAACCCTTCCAAAAGGCTAGAAGGCTGGGAGGCTGAAGCAGGCTGACAGAGACTCCAGGAGGTATGAAATCCTGAGTGGAATCTGAGCAGAGTGTTGGGAGGGACAGAAGAGTCATCTGGTCTACCTCTTCCATATTATGATTGCTAAGTCACTTCAGTCGTTTCTGACTCTGTGCGACCCCAGAGACGGCAGCCCACCAGGCTCCCCTGTCCCTGGGATTCTCCAGGCAAGAACACTGGAATGGGTTGCCATTTCCTTCTCCAGTGCATGAAAGTGAAAAGTGAAAGTGAAGTCGCTCAGTTGTGTCCGACTCCTAGCAACCCCATGGACTGCAGCCTACCAGGCTCCTCCGTCCATGGGATTTTCCAGGCAAGAGTACTGGAGTGGGGTACCATTGCCTTCCCCGATATTATGATTATTATTTTTTTTATGAAGAAACTGAGGGCTAGCAAGGTAAAGTGACGACTCAAGTCATGGAAAATCAGTGAAGCCTGTGGGAGAATCAGACTTCTCAAGTCCTCACTGAGCTCTTTCCACTGCATGGTGCTGACAGAGCAGACTCTTAGTCAGGCCTCCGTTTCCACACAGTGCTACTTTGTACACAGTACCCACTTAGCCTGACCTTGTGGGAAAGACCGCCTATGAGTCACCACCGCCCTCATTTTCTTTTCTGTTGGTGTAAGAACCACCTCGGTAGCCTTATTACCAAGAGGCTGGGTTATGCTTTATATCCCAGTTAACAAAGACCAAGGACCAAGAGATCCAGGTTTCACCATTCATTTCTTTAGATGCTATTTGGGGCAATTACGCAGGTTTCCCAAATCAGGCTACTCAGTAGAATGAAAGCAAAACATAAAGTTGTGCTTCCTTCTGGCTTAAGGATATATACGGGGGGTTTTGCAGTTTAGTATTCCTTTCCTGTTTAGGACAGAAATATGATAGGAGACTAGTCAGCAGCAGTCGTAGAGAGCTCCCAGAGCCCTCTGTGGTGCCCAGCTGGGCAGAAAGGAATGCTTAGGATAGAATGAAAGAGGGAGGGACACTCCTGAAGTGGAGAAAACCACCGCCTCCATTTCCTCCAGAGGCTGAGTTTTATAGTAACAGGAAGAGTGGCTGTTTCCCAAAGCTGTTTTTTTTTTTTTTCCCTGAATCCTTAAGCATGACCTTCTTGTATTTTTAGGATCATGATACCTCTTCCTGGCTTTTCAACTTGTGAGAATGACATGTTCTTTTTAAGTGGATTGGGTTTACTTTAGAGGCTTTTGATATAAACTGTGGATCTTTGAGGATAAGAATACCTCATTGAACCAGTGGCTGTGTCCACACTGTCTTATCCCCTCAGTGAATTAGCACATGGGAAACTATTTAGAGGGGAGAAGGTCATTTGTGGGAAAGAAGACTCTTTACTTCTTCTCTATTCATGTGGTTTTCTCCCTTCCTGACATGATGGATATTAGTGATGTTTTCTTGGAAAGCAAAATATCCCACATTAACGTATCATGGCCTCTCTGGGAAGCTGAAATTCCACAAGCTCTTCCACAGATTATTTCTTCAGGTAATTCTACATTTGCACTGTTTGCTGCAGAAATGCAATAATCCTAGGCAAATTGTTTCTGTATTATCTCAGGAGTGGTAGTATTAAACATTAGCCAGCCAAAGTCATAGGCAAAGACATCTGATATTTGAATTCTTATATTACCTTCTTTATATTGCCCTGTATTACCCACCCCCCAGGAATCACTGGCTGTAAGCATTATGAAGTGATTACTTCCTTCCCTGACATTAACAATAATTACACTTGACATCACAAATTTGAGAGTGTGAAACTAAAAAACTGAAAATATTTGATGAATAAACTGACTGAGATCTGATCAGCATTGTAATATGTGGTCAATTCACAGTAGCTTGAGAATAAGAAAACCTCTATATGTTTATTAATGTTATCTACTGACTCCAAAAAATGATCATTAGGATGAAACTTCCTTTCAACTCTGAGCCATAAAAGTGGCATAGTTCAAAAAATCACTGAACTAAATGAAGCCCAAATATTTGAAGTGATTGAATTAATAGCTTTTAAAAGGCCAAATAAACAAGTTCCCCTGAAAGGAAACCAATTTAGAAAAATTTTTAAAATAAAAAAGTCCTACCAGTTAGCCAAGAAGAGTGCTCAGAGGGTGATATGGCAGCATACCCTTGGAACACCAGTGGTCACTGGGGAGCCGCTGTTTTGAGGCAGATCAGAAGGAAGATCCTGGGAATAATTCTACAGGCGAGTGGGCCCTTTTCCTAAAGAAGAGTAGGTAAACAGCTAAGCTGCTTAGTTTCTGCTTTTGTCACTTAGAGCTTCAGCTGAATTCTGGTCATCTTCTGGTCCTGCATTTTCCTAGCAAGAAAAGCATGCATGACTGGGAATTGCAAGAGTTTTAGCCAGTTTTCTTTAAGACCCACTCTGCATCCATCTTGGTAAATAGTGCTTAAGTATCACATTGGTAGTTAGCTTGGCATGTGTATTTAGTTATCAGGTGAATGAACTGCAAACGTCTTGAAGATCAAGATGGTGGCTGATGCTTTTTGTTCTCTTCACTAGCCCCTAACCAGCACCTTGCACACTGTTCAGTTACCTGTTACTCAGAAATCTTCCCCTGGTGCCCAGTGTAAGTCATTGTGGGTGCTAAGAAGGGGCAAGGCTTTTTTTTTTGTCAAAGGCTGTGCTCACATTTGGGAGCATTTAAGCTGCCTACAGGGCACTCATATGTGTGTCTCATACCAGTGGAAATGAGAGGAAGGAGTAATCCAAAATTTATACACTACCCAGGCACCATTTGTATCGGTCACAGTCTCAGATGCACTTGCTATTTTTGTAATCGGCTTATGTTTTTCTGGTATGATCTGGACCCTGGGAGAGGCCCCTCGGTTTTCTGAAAATTCATAGAGTGAACGATACATTTACAGATGTAAGTCTTAAGTGACTGGTATGGAAGTTCTATTGAATTTTGGTATTCATTTCTCCAGCCAACAAATTTCTCTCCCTATAAATATTTGTTCAAACTACACGTTGTAAGACTTTCCATGTATTCAGCTTCAGGGAGACTAGGCCGGTGTAACAGGAAAAACGGGGAACTTGTCCAAAAAGCCACCTGGTCCTAAAAAGCAGATGCCCCCACACCTGCCACTGTGCATCTAGTCTTTTATGATGCGGGGGTCTTGTTATTTGATGACAGGTCTTATTATCTGAGAAGCTTTAAGCTAAAGTACAAGGAAGTATAAGGTGGCTGAGGATTGAACAGTAAACTCTGAGATTGTTAGATTAAAATTTTGATCTGTTCTCTTTCCAAATTATGGTGTTTAGGCATTTGCCATTCATCCTTGTCTCTGCTACAACCCCCATGTCATCCCGCCCTGTCCTTGAAGAGTTCAATAATCTGGCACTTGGTTTCCCACAAGAAGAGCTGAGGAGAGAACTGCAGGCCTGGGCAAGGGAGGGTTAAAACTAAAGCTGGGTTTCCAGAAATTGAGGCAGAGCTTTGTGCCACTGCAAAATAACCTACTTATTAGCAATTCTGCTGCATCATCCTTTGAACTTAAATCCCCATTTTTTATCTTGGTGGGGATTTTCAGGAGTCAGTGAGTAGTATTAACTTGTGCTCTGGAGAAATGGAAGGATCCTGTGGCAGAATTAAGAAGCATGATTGCAGCCAGCCCTTCCCGTTTTAGATTACAGTAAATGCCTTCTGCATCAGGCTTGTTTTTTGTGCGTTTCCTTTTCCTCCCTTCATCACATTCGTTATCCCTTGGGCAAGTTGTGTCTGTCCCTCCTGCCACACTCCCCCGCACTCCAGGCTAGAAGCTCTCCTGCAGAGACTCCAACCAGTTGGAGAGCCTTCTCTCTCCCATCCTCCTGTCTTTCCCACCCCCGTGGTTAGACCCATGCCTAATTTTCAGCTCTTCTGGGGCAGTGTGTCATTACTTGGAAGAAAATTAGAAAGCATTTTACACGGCTTATTACAAATCGTTAATTGAAGTGTCACGAAACCCAAGGAATTTATTCTCCCATTGATGTGTGCGTAACTCCTATTAACATTAATAAAGTTGTTTAGAATCAAAGAACCAGCAGGAACCCATAACAGGGGATCCATTTTGATCCTGCTTTACAAAGTGACTCACACCCACAGGGCATCAACAAGCATTTTAAATATAATTTTTATAACTCCTTTTTTTTTCCTTTTTTTAAGAAAAGCGATTACTGAGTATAACAGCACACTCCCGTCCTTCAGTGTGAAGGACGGCAGCTGTTTGTGTGGTTCTGCTCCACCTGGGTTGGAAGTGGGACATGGCAAGCCTGGTCGGTGTGTATGCAGGGAAGATCCATGTGAGTGGTTTCACCTGGGGCCACCATGCATGCTCTTATCGTGGGGGAGCTGCCCGAACAGTGGGAAGGGGACCATGCCCCTCAACACCCACAGACAGAAGTAAACAGAGGTATTTGCTTCACCGGAGCTGTTTCTGCCCTGTCCTACCTGTGCAATTATGACAGGTAACATTGATGAAATGAACAGTTGAAGGGTGGGGATATGTAAATCTTTTAGTCCACATAATTATAAATCCTTTGAACACTCCAAGGACCCCAGAGAATCTGAAGATGTAGAAACAAGTGGAAAGTACCCTTAACCTTTCAAGTGAAGTGCAAACACCAGTAGTTAGAGCTGCACTTTCTCTAACAGTGAGTGAATTTGTACAGTTTGTTTATTCACCTTCTTAGCCAATAAAAGGAGACTTCTGAAGGGCCGGATTTTTAGATCTGTGTCTCTCCCCTACCTTTCCCTTTCTGTCTCCTCTTCCGTCCACTATAGGGCATTCATTTATACAGATGTTATTAATGTTTGGAAAATGGCTTCAATGTGGGTGACAAAGAAGAGAGGTTTTCATTGAGAAAGATAGTTTTCTTTCAGTGTCCTGTAGTCTGTCTCAAAAATGTTAAATTTTATAACACTTAGATTAACACTGGTTTGTTTTTAAATGTTACTTTTAAAAAGAATCACTTCTCCTAAAACAGATGGAAAACTAAATTGCTTTTATTAGGTTTCTGAAGTGCTTGTTATAATTGAATTATTTCCCTTAAGACTGGCAGCACCTCACCAAGGTTTGTCCTTGGAATGTTACCAAACCTGGTAAGAACTTTGAGTTCCCTCTGCTTTTGTCTGAGTATGGGAAATAGGTATTCGTTTCTGAAATTGTTAATTTAGATACTCCAAGGAAGGAAAATACAAGATATCCCTTTAATCACTGAACCTCATTTCCAACCCTTTATTTTTTCTTAAGTTTAAGTGTAGAGTTTCCCAAAAAAGGAAGCAATGCTGGTTATAAACAGGTAGGACCCATCTGGCACTGTGCAGATAAAAACAAGCCCAGAATTCTATTCACTTGTCCTTCACCACAGGGCTGTGATCTGGGTCAGGATTATCCTTGTTTTACAAATGAGGCAGCTGGAGCTGGAGAGGTGGAGCCAGCCTTTCTCAGGGCCACAGACCCAGGGAGGGTTAAGAGCCCAGATGAGGTGGGAGGGTTGAGGGCAGGGGCTGCATGATTACTGCCCAGCCTGCCTGCCCCTGGATCTTGTTAGAGCTGGGCTGCATAGGCTCACTGTTGGCCCAATGGGTAGTTCAGTCCCAGAGACCCAGTTTGACTTACTGATAAGTCAGATTTGACTTACTTATCAGTACCTATCAGAGTGCTTGAAGCATGACAGGCACTCAGTAAATGTCTGCAGAATGACTGTGTTGCCCAAACCAAGGAGTTCACTGTAATTCATAATCTCATCCTGCTCATTGCCCTGGCCACTGCCACATCTATTTTAAACCTCTTTGCAAGTGAGTTTAGACAAATGTGTGTATATACTTTATATATGTACTTTTAAAGTAACATTTCCAGAATCTGCCTCGCATGCCAGTGTGATCAAAGACCAGTAGCAAATCAGCGTTGTGTGTGGAGGTACTAGATGCATTTCTTTGATTTCAACCTATTTCAAATGGTCGTTTCCTGACTTTAACATATGCACTCATATTAGGTATTTGTCTCTCTCTTTCTGATTCACCTCACTTAGTAAGATAATCTCTAGCTGAATCCATATGCACCCATCGTCTCTACCCACTCATCTGTTGATGGGCATTTAGGTTGTTCTCCTGTCTAGTCTATTGTGAATGGTGGTCTTATGTACATAGGGGTTCATGTATCTTTTTGAATTATAGTTTTGTCTGGATGGTATATTCCCAGGAGTGGAGCTGCTGGATCATATAGTAATTCTATTTTTAGTTTTCTGAGGCATCTTCACACTCTTTTCCATAGTGGCTGTATCAACTTACATCCCACCAATAGTGTAGAAGGGTTCCCTTTTCTCCACACCCTCTCCAGGCCATTCTGACTTGAAGGTGGTGGTACCTCATTGTAGATCTGATGTGCAGTTCTCTAATAATTAGTGAGTCTGAGTGAACTCCGGAAGTTGGTGATGGACAGGGAGGCCTGGCGTGCTGCGATTCATGGGGTCGCAAAGAGTCAGACACGACTGAGTGACTGAGCTGAACTGAACTGAATAGTTAGTGACATTGAGCGTCTTTTCATTGTGTCTATTGGCCACCTATATGTCTTCTTTGGAGAAATTTCTCTGTAATCTTCTGCCGATTTTTTTAAGCTACTCAAGATTTATTTAAGCATTTCATGAATGAAACAAATCATATTTACGTATTGTACCTCAAGAAGAGGGCATGGTTTTTGTTTTTATTCTTTTTAATTTTTAGTGGACTATAATTGGTTTACAGTGTTGTGTTAGTTTCAGGTGTACAGCAAAGTGAATCAATTATACATAGATCATTACAAAATATTAAGTACAGTTTCCTGTGTTATGCAGTAGGTCCCTAGTAAAATGACTTTAAAAGCAAATACTATTTTCTTACCAGAGAAAGTTTAACTGGGGATATAGAAGCCTCCTTAAATGTGTTTTTCAAAAGAAGTATTATATTTTGGGGCTTTCTTACTCACTTTAAGTTGAAATATATTACAAGATTGCATGTAAAGGAGAACATAATACACGGTGTCCTGTTGCGTCACTGATGTTTTTGAATAGAGGGTACAGGATCAAAAAGCAATAAAGTGTTATTCACACCCAAAAAAAAGGATCCACAAAACCACTGTTGGTCAGATAGTGGAATTAAGTGTAGAATTAGCATCAGAAACTCTACAGAAAAATGAAGTGTTTGAACCTAAGGGGTCTCCTTCGAGAAGCTAATATTGGGGGAATGGAATCTTCAGGGAAGGTCCTGGGTGTTCTTGCAGCTCAACTGCTAAGGCCAGGCCCCATGCTCATCTCTGAGGATGAGTGAGGACTCCCTCATAGGAACCCTCCACAGTCCCCTCACACACAATCCTCTCCCAGCTCAGAGAGGGGGCTGTAGTGAGACCCTTTCTCACTTCCCCTGGGGGTTCCCTGCACCCCAGGCTGCTGTATAAGTGCCCAAATAAATCTCCATAGCAGAGGGTCCAAGAAAACAAAGCATCTGAGAAGAACAGTCTGGCCGTATGGTTTCTATGTCCCCAGGGATGTGTTTCAGTGGTGGCTGGAGCAGTTGTGTGAAGCCCATGGTCTGATGGTGATGAGCCAGCCCTGCACAGACTCTGACCAGCTGCTGAGGTCAAGCTGCCCCCCCGAGACTGGGGACAGAATTCTCTCTCCATGTATGTGATGCTGGCTGCTCTGACGAAGGTCAGGAGTCTGCCTCATGACCATGTGTATCCATAATGGAAATCTGAAGAGCCTGGAAAAGGACAAAGGCAGGAATGGTGTCCTAGGAGTTATTTTCAATATTCCATACTGTTGAGTGGGAACTATACATTAATCCACAGCAAGACTCAGGCAAGGTGAGCTGATGTCTTGGGGTAACTTTGAAGCGGGGGATGTGGAGCACAGACTGTACCACATAGAGAGACCACCTCTATGCTTAGGGCTTTTCCCTCCAGAGATGCTGTACTATAAAGCAAAGCCCCAGGAAGCTTTTTTAATAGATGTGAAAAAATTAGGCTTGAACGTCCAAATTTTCACCTTAAAAATCAATCAGATCAAGTTAAAATGATTTGTGTTACTTTATTTTGAAGCTGTTTACTTCATGCTGTCCTAACATACAATAATAAAAATAACTTGGGCATGACAGTCATCTTAAGTGAATAAAAAAAACCAACGAAATGAAATGGTATTTTTAAGCTTTTAGCAAAGTAAATTTTTGAATTATCTTGCTTAAATTAAATTGCTGCACTCTTTTACTTTCGGCACTTATAAGAGCTCTGAATTGTCTCTGGTTTCACTGCGTTAACCACTGAGTTTTTGTTTTTTTAATTGAAGTATTAACATTCATATAGAAAAGTGCACACTTTGTTAATTGCACTGAAAATGAATTTTCATAAAGTGAACACACCCCTGTAACCAGGAACCAAATGGAGACAGAACGTCACCCAAGCTGCAAAGCCCCTTAGACCCCTTTCTAATCCCAAAATCCCACCAATGGTAACTATTATACCATGATTTCTAACATAGGTTGAGTTGTGTTTTGAATTTTATGTAAATAAAATCTTAAGCATGTATTTTTGTATTTCTCTCAACATTACATTTGGGAAATTAATCCTTGTTGTTATTGAGTAGTAGTTTGTTCACTTTTATTGCCATGTAATATATTGTATAACTCTCCCAAAGTTTATTTAACCCTTCTGTTATACACGGGCTTTGGGCTGGGTTCAGCACAGTGCTGCTAGGAACACTCCTGTACATGCCAGCGGGTGAGTACCTGTAATGTTGCTGTAAGAGAGATTCCCTGATGGTGAGATCCTGGATCATGAGACATAGGTGTGACCAGCTCTGATAGATCCTGCCAGGTTTCCACAGCGTCTTTATCAATTTACACTCTCATCAGCGTAGTATGAGAGTTCCCGTTGCTCCATGTTGTCCCCAAGACTTGGCAATTTTTGTTTCTGTCATTTTGCCATTTGTCTCTGCCTCTCTGGTAGGTGTGTGTTGGTAAGGCATTGTGATTCTGATTTACTTCTGATGACTAAACTAGTCCAACTGGTTTAGTTCATGGACTGCAGCACGCCAGGCTCCTCTGCCCTCCACTATCTCCTGAAGTTGGCCCCACATGTCCACTGAGCCAGTGATGCTATCCAATCTGTCATTTTGCCATCTGTCTCTGCCTCCCTGGTAGGTGTGTGTTGGTAAGGCATTGTGGTTCTGATTTACTTCTGATGACTAAACTAGTCCAACTGGTTTAGTCCATGGACTGCAGCATGCCAGGCTCCTCTGCCCTCCACTGTCTCCTGAAGTTGGCCCTACATGTCCACTGAGCCAGTGATGCTATCCAGCCATCTTATCCTTTGTCACCCTCTTCTGCTTTTGCCTTCAATCTCTCCTAGCATCAGGGTTTTTTTCCAGCGAGTCAGCTCTTCGAATCAGGTGGCCAAAGTATTGGAGCTTCAGTTTCAGCAACAGACCTTCCAATGAATAGTCAGGATTGATTTCCTTTAGGATTGACTGGTTTGATCTCCTTGCAGTCCAAAGGACTCTCAAGAGTGTTCTCCAACACCACAAGTCAAAAGCATCAGTTCTTCGGGGCTCAGCCTTCTTTATGGTCCAACATCCATACATGACTACTAGAAAAACCATAGCTTTGGCCATACGGACCTTTGTCAGCAAAGTAATGGGTGCTTTTTAATACACTGTCTAGGTTTGTCACAGCTTTTCTTCCAAGGTGCAAACGTCTTTAAATTTCATGGCTGCAGTGATTTTGGAGTCCAAGGAAATAAAATCTTTCACTGTTTCCCCATCTACTTGCCATGAGGTGATGGGGCCGGATGCCATGATCTTAGTTTTTTGAATGTTGAGTTCTAAACCAGCTTTTTCACTGTCCTCTTTCACCTTCATCAAGAGGCCCTTTAGTTACTCTTCATTTTCTGCCATTAGAGTGGTATCACCTGCATATCTGAGATCACCTTCTTATATGTTTATTGGCCATTTAGATTTCCCTTTTTGTGAAATTTCTTCTCAAGTATTTCCCCAGTTTTGTATTGGGTAGTCTGCCTTTTCCTTATGGGCTTGTAGGAGTTCTTTGCTGGATATATATGTTGCAATTACTTTCTTCACTGTGTGCCCTATCTTGACCCTGTTGAGGTGTTTTGATAAAGAATTCTTAAATTTAATACAGTCTAAATTATCATATTTTTTTCTTCATGGTTAACATTTTCTTGTGTTTTATTTTTTGAAACTCTTTACCTGTCAGAGGATCTAAAGGTATTCTTTGTTTCCTTCTAAAAGTTTTATTATTTGACTTTTCGCATTTATTTCTACAGTCTGTCTGGAATTGACTTGCACATGTAAAGTAGAGATTAAGGTTCATTTTGTTCTTACAGATACACAATGTATTCATTTCCTAGGGCTGTCCTAACAAAGTACCACAAACTGGGTGGCTTAAGACAACAGGAAGTGATCCTCTCAAAGTTCTGGAGGCCAGACGCCTGAAATCAAGGTGTGGGCAGAGTCATGTTCCCTCTAAAGGCTCTGAGGACGATCCCTTCCTCACTTGTTCCTAGCTTCTGGTGGTGGCTAGAAATCCTTGACATCCCTTGCTTTGTGTCTACAAGCTCTGACCTCTACTTTCATTGTCATATTGACTTTTTCCCCTTGTATCTCTGTGTCTAAATTTCCCTCTTCTTAAAAGGGAATCAGTTGTACTGAATTTAGGGTGCATGCTAATCTGCTATAATGTCATTTTAACTAATTCCATCTTCAGTGACCCTATGTCCAAATAATGTCACCTTCTGAGGTACTAGGAGGGATTGGTTAGGACTTCAGTATATCTTTTGGGGGAGCACAATCAACCCATATTACCCAGTAAACCAGCTCGGTTCCTTGAACTTCAGTGTCATCTTTGTTATAAATCACCGGATTATCTATGTAGGTCTATTTTTGAACCTTCTTTTTTGTTCTGTTGGTCTAATTATCTATGATACAAATAACACACTGTCTTAATTATTGTTATTTTATAATGAAATTTGGTATCTGATGGAGTAAGTCTTCCAGCTTTGTGGTTGTTGTTGAAGATTATCTTGGGTTTGGGCACTTTGCATTTCCATGTGAATTATAGAATCTGCTTGTCAATTTCTACCAGAAAAAGAAAACTATTTAAATCAAAATTGCACTGAGGATGCAATTTAGGGGAGAACTAACATCTTTAAAATACTGAAACTTTTAATCCAGGTACACATCATAACCCTTTATTATTTAGGTATTTAATATCTCTCAGTTCAGTTCAGTCAGTCATGTCCGACTCTTTGCGACCCCATGAATTGCAGCACGCCAGGCCTCCCTGTCCATCACCATCTCTCGGAGTTCACTCAGACTCACGTCCATTGAGTCGGTGATGCCATCCAGCCATCTCATTCTCTGTCATCTCCTTCTCCTCCTGCCCCCAATCCCTCCCAGCATCAGGGTCTTTTCCAATGAGTCAGCTCTTCGCATAAGGTGGCCAAAGTACTGGAGTTTCAGCTTTGGCATCATTCCTTCCAAAGAAATCCCAGAGCTGATCTCCTTCAGAATGGACTGGTTGGATCTCCTTGCAGTCCAAGGGACTCTCAAGAGTCTTCTCCAACACCACAGTTCAAACGCATCAATTCTTCGGCGCTCAGCTTTGTTCACAGTCCAACTCTCACATCCACGCATGACTGCTGGAGTAATGTCTCTGATTTGAATATGCTATCCTGGGTTGGTCATAGCTTTCCTTCCAAGGAGTAAGCGTCTTTTAATTTCATGGCTGTAGTCATCATCTGCAGTGATTTTGGAGCCCCCCAAAATAAAGTCTGACACTGTTTCCACTGTTTCCCCATCTATTTGCCATGAAGTATGGGACTAGATGCCCTGATCTCCTTTTTCTGAAAGTTGAGCTTTAAGCCAACTTTTTCACTCTCCTCTTTCACTTCCATCAAGAGGCTTTTTAGTTCCTCTGCACTTTCTGCCATAAGGGTGGTGTCACCTGCATATCTGAGGTTATTGATATTTCTCCCAGCAATCTGGATTCCAGCCTGTGCTTCTTCCAGCCCAGCGTTTCTCATGATGTACTCTGCATAGAAGTTAAATAAGCAGGGAGACAATATACAGCCTTGACGTACTCCTTTTCCTATTTGGAACCAGTCTGTTGTTCCATGTGCAGTTCTAACTGTTGCTTCCTGACCTGCATACAGATTTCTCAAGAGGCAGGTTAGGTGGTCTGGTATTCCCATCTCTTTCAGAATTTTCCACAGTTGATTGTGATCCACACAGTCAAAGGCTTTGGCATAGTCAATAAAGCAGAAATCTGTCTCTTATACACATCTAGATGTGTATAAGAGACAGGGTCTGGATAGACGATCACACCAGCCACAACATCCTTTTAAGCCAAAGCCTAATTCAAACAAGGCCCCAACTCTCTTCAGTTCTGTGAAGTGAGGCAGGTTAGGAAGTTGCAGAAGAGAAGTTTGAAGCTAGCAGCGTTTGGTTCATGAGGCTGAAGGAAAGAAGTCGTCTCCATAACATCAGAGTGCAAGGTGAAGCAGTAAGTGCTGATGTGGAACCTGCGGAAAGTTATCCAGAACGTCCAGTTCAGATAATGAATGAAGATGAAGGCGGTGGCAGTACACAGCAGACTCTGAGTGTAGGTGAAACAGCCTTTTATTGGAAGAGGATGTCATCTAGGGCTTTCCATAGGCAGAGAGGAGAAGTCAAGGCCTGGCTGCAAAGCTCAAAGGGGAAGGTGAACCTCTTGTTAGGGGCTAATGCAAATGGTGATTGAAGACAAAGTCAATGCTCCTTCACTATTACGAGAATCCTAGGGTCCTCGAGAATTAGCTTAGTCTACTCTGCCTGTGCTCTCTAAATGGAACAGCAAAGCCGAGGTGACATGTTGACAACAGGGCTTATCAACTACTTTAAGCCCACTGTTGAGGCCTACTGCTCAGAAAAAAAGAGATTCCTTTCAAAATACGACTGCTCATTGACAAGGCACCTGGTCACCCGAAAGCTCTGATGGAGACAAAGAGATTCAAACTGTTTTCCTTCCTGCTAACACAACATCTATCTATAGCCTGTGCCACAGATTAAGGAGCAGTTTCAACCTTCAAGTCTTACTTCTTAAGAAACATATTTTGTAAGACTATAGCGGCCATAGCCAGTGGTTCCTCTGATAGATCTGGCTAGGCAAAGTAAACGGAAATCCTCTGGAAAGCATTCACCATTCTACATGCCATGAAGGACGTTCATGATTAATGGTAAGAAGTCGAAACATCAATATAACTAGATGTCGGGAAGAAGGTGATTCCAACCCTTCACGGATGGCTTTGAGACATCCAAGCCCCAGTGGAGGAGGTCACTGTGGATGTATTGGAAACAGCAAGAAAACGAGAGGCGGAGACTGAAGAAGTGACTGAACCGCTGCAATCTCATGGGAAGATACAAACAGGTGAGGAGTTGCTTCTTATGAGCAACAGAAGAGGCTTCTGGAGATGGAATCGACTCTCCGTGAGGATGCTGTGAAGACTGTTGAAACGACAGCAGCGGATTTAGCAAACAACATAAACTGAGTTGATAAAGCAGCAATAGGGTATGAGAGGACTGACTCCAATTTTGAAAGAAGTTCTGTGGGTAAAATGCTATCAAACAGCATTCCCTGCTGGAGAGAAGTCATACATGAAAGGAAGAGTTTAGCAATGCAGCAAACTCCACCGTTGTCTTATTTTAAGAAATAGCCAAAGCACCGCAGCCTTCAACAACCATCACTCCGATCAGTCAGCAGACACCAACATCATGGCAAGACCTGCGACCAGCATAAAGATTATCACTCACTGAAGGCTCTGACAAAAGTCAGCATTTTTAGCAGTAAGGTATTTTTTTAGTTAAGGTGTATAAATTGTTTTTTTAGGCATAATGCTACCACTCACTTAATAGACTACTGGAGAAGGAAATGGCAACTCATGCCAGTATTCTTGCCTGGAGAATCCTGTGGACAGAGGAGCCTGGTGGGCTAATGTCCATAGGGTCACACAGAGTTGGACACGACTGAAGCAACTTAGCATGCATGCATGCATTGGAGAAGGAACTGGCAACCCGCTTCAATATTCTTGCCTGGAGAGTCCCAGGGACAGAGGAGCCTGGTGGGCTGCAGTCTGTGGGGTTGCACAGAGTTGGACATGACTGAAGCAACTTAGCAGCAGCAGCAGCAGAATATAAATATAATTTTTAGTTCTGGGAAACCAAAACATTTGTGTGACTAGATTTATTTGAGATATTTGCTTTACTGTGGTAACCTGGAACTGAACTTGAAATGACTCTGAGGTATGCCTGTACTGGCACCCCACTCCACTACTCTTGCCTGGAAAATCCCATGGACGGAGGAGCCTGGTGGGCTGTGGTCCATGGGGTTCCTAAGAGTCAGACATGACTGAGTGACTTCACTTTCACTTTTCTCTTTCATGCATTGGAGAAGGAAATGGCAACCCACCCCGGTGTTCTTGCCTGGAGGATCCCAGGGACGGGGGAGCCTGGTGGGCGGCCGTCTGTGGGGTCACACAGAGTCAGACACGACTGAAGTGACTCAGCAGCAGCATGCCTGTACTAGTATCCTCTTTTGTCGTTCTTTAATTGCTAAGTTGTGTCCAACCCTTTTGGAAGCATCTGAAATAATCAAAATTTGATTTAATCCATACAGGTTCATACCTAGTAACACGCCTGCCTCGTTTTTAGAGACAGTGTGCTACAGCTTGGGACTACAAACACGGCATCATTTCAGAGCAGACGGAACTAAATGCATTGTGGTATCCTGGATGAGATCCCGGAACAGAAAAAGGACACGAGTGGAAAGATCAGTGAAATCCAAAGAGTCTGGAGCTTAGTTAGTTAGCAAGGTACTGGTGCTAGTTTCCTTGGTTTGACATTACCATGACAATCAGTTCAGTTCAGTCGCTCAGCCCTGTCCGACTCTTTGCGACCCCATGAATCGCAGCACGCCAGGCCTCCCTGTCCATCACCATCTCCCGGAGTTCACTCAGACTCATGTCCATCGAGTCCATGATGCCATCCAGCCATCTCATCCTCGGTCGTCCCCTTCTCCTCCTGCCCCCAATCCCTCCCAGCATCAGAGTCTTTTCCAATGAGTCAACTCTTTGC
>SJYX01018447.1:33997-72538 GCA_006410675.1 Oreotragus oreotragus
AGTACTTGGATGCAATCTCAAAAACGACAGAATGATCTCTGTTCGTTTCCAAGGAAAACCATTCATTATCACAGTAATCCAAGTTTATGCCCCAGCCAGTAACGCTGAAGAAGCTGAAGTTGGATGGTTCTGTGAAGACCTACAAGACGTTGTAGAACTAACACCCAAAAAAGATGTCCTTTTCATTATAGGGGACTGGAATGCTAAAGTAGGAAGTCAAGATAACACCTGGAGTAACAGGCAAATTTGGCCTTGGAATGTGGAATGAAGCAGGGCAAAGGCTAATAGAGTTTTGCCAAGGGAACGCACTTGGTCATCTGAGTTAAATTCACCCATTCCAGTCCATTCTAGTTCGCTGATTCCTAGAACATCGACGTTCACTCTTGCCATCTCCTGTTTGACCACTTCCAATTTGCCTTGATTCATGGACCTAACATTCCAGGTTCCTATGCAATATTGCTCTTTACAGCATCAAACCTTGCTTCTATCACCAGTCACATGCACAACTGGGTATTGTTTTTGCTTTGGCTCCATCCCTTTATTCCTTCTGGAGTTATTTCTCCACTGATCTCCAGTAGCATATTGGGCACCTACTGACCTGGGGAGTCCCTCTTTCAGTAATGTTTTTAATGGTTTTCAGTGTTAAGGTCTTACACATTTTAAAATTGACTTTTAAGTCTTTTTATAAATTTATTTTTTTCTTACACATCTTTTATTGGACTTATTCCTAGATATTTGATATTTTTGATGAAGATTTGTTTCAATGCAGTAAAAAGCAGAGGAAGAGAAGAAAAGCTTCTGCTGGGTTTACTGCCTCACATTATTAAGGAATTTTCCCACATTTACCAAGCTTAGCAGGGCTAAGGTTTAAGTTGAGGTCTCACTGGGTCTAAGTAAGGGTCTGGCAAATAAATTAGTTGGTCTTTCAGAAATGCAAGGTTTAGAAGAGATGAAGTGGTTCAGAGCATGGGATCCTCAGATTTAGGTAAAATGGGTCCTTGGTAGAGAAATATTAGAGGCGTTGACTTTGCCACGTTGCCACATGGAGAACCCTGGATGGAAGAAATGTTGAGGACACAATGCAGATGTTGGATGGGGTAGGAATTTAGTTCTGGGCTTTCCAGGTTCTTAGAACACCAAGCTCCCCAGAAGTACTAAGTGGGACAGGAGGATGGCCCAGGTGGTGGTGTTCTGAGTCCTTTCCTCTTTGAACCAGAGTTGTTCTGTTCTACTTTTATCTAATATGTTGGAGTATAGCATAAGTGTTGACAATGCGCATGTATGCACATCTGCATGTGATTGCACAAGGTATTCTATACTAAAAAAAAAAAAAAAAAAGCTTAAAGACTACCAGACTAGATATTCTTTAACATTCCATTCAGCCCCAGGATTCTGGGATTGTAATATTCTAGCCAGCCTACATTTCAGGGACTCTCCAGACATCATTATTAACCTTGATCTTGGTAGCATGGTGATACTGTGTGCATATCCAGGGCCTTCCCAGGAGCCACTGCAGAATGTCTATTTTAGAGGGTCTTGAGAATGGTTATCAGGATGGAAAAGGGCTTGGGCAGTTGTCCAGCTGCTTCAGAGCGAAGCAGTGCTTTTGTTCAGACTCAGGATTGCAAATCACTAGAAATAGCTTCATTTACTGAGTATACTGCAAAACAGAGTTTCTGTTTTATTTTTACCTGATACCTAAGGAATTTGATCACCTGATAGAAACTCATTGCCCAAAAGAAAAGGAAGACATAATTCTTATATATACTTCATTCTCTTTTGTCTTATGGAAGCAGAATCTTATTCCTCCTGATAGTCAACTAATTATTGCAGTGGCATTCACTTCATTTACTTCTTTCCCAAATAAAACTTCAACATAGAGGTTTAAATATAACAATCATCATTATCATAAATAATAATTATTAATAATATATTACAAATTAATGATGTATAATAAATTATTATGTGAAGGAAGAGAAGAAATCATATCACTACTACTCTTACTGCTGGGGTTGATAGAGGCTATGGGGAGCCCTAGAGCCCCATCCAGGCCCTTGGACTGCTCCTTTGCATGGCAGCTCAACCAACCACTTGTGCCCAGGAATCCAAAATATGTACCTGAGAGCCGACTCCTGGGGGGCAAGGAGAAGCTCATTTGCTGGTCTGGGGATGCCCTGCTGCTCCAAGAGCCCGAGTGCCCCTCATCCTGGCAACGGCTAGTGAGAGAGAAGCAGCGGCCCCTTCTCGTCCGACCTTCCTGGCCTCTCATCCTGGGGTCGGTAACCCCTTTGTGCTGGCTGAGGGCCCTCCACGCTCATCTCTTTGTCTACGCATCACTCTTTTCTTCCACCCTTTACTCCTGCTCCAGCAAATAATAAAGCAGACAGCCACCACAGCCTCGCTTGAGTCTCCCCAACCTGTGGTGGTAACACCAGAAGGACCAGAGCCCCTGCAGTCAGGGACAGCAGATGGGCCAGGGTCGCCTGCTCCGAGCACCCCTCACCCTCCCCCACGAAGCAGGCCCCCATTTCCTAGTGAACTCTGTTTTTTGCTTCCCATCCTCCTCCCTTGCGATTGGGCTTTGTTTGCTCACTTGCTCGTTTAATGCATCATCCTGCCATTTGGAGCTCCTTAGTTTTGCAGACAGTTGACTTCGGACTTGCAGGGAACACTGTCAAATGCCCAGCTTGCACCTCACACTGCACAGGACAGCTGTAGCCACAGGAGAGCTGTGGAGGGGAGGGGAAGTCACCCTCTCTAGCCCCTGTCCCCTCTCCTTTGCTTTTGAAAATAAGACAGCAGAGACTCAAACAGCTGCTCCTTAACGGGTGGGCCCGACAAGCATGCTGGCTTTATCATCAGCCCTCACCAGCTAGAGGAAGACTTGGGAGCCCCATTCCAGAACTGGCTACTGTGGTCACAGAGGTGAACTAAAAAAGGACCAAGCCCTGTGAATGCAACAGAATGACCAGAAGCGCCTCCTCTGTGAGGCAACGGGCCAGGCAAGGTGTCGGTGGTTCGAAGATAGAGAGAGAGTAAGTTCCTGGCTCAAGGACCTGGCTCGTTTCTGGTAGAGGTGTAGGCGGTGAGAAAATTCCAGTGGAGTGGACAAGAACTCCAGGGAGGGATTTCTATTTCATCTGGGCTTGAGGGGCAGGTCGGGTCACCATTCTTGCAGGTGGAGGTAAGGGTGCATGGCAGGAAAGAACAGGGCAGGTGAAGGCCCAGAGGAGGGACAGGTGCTGGGAACAGCAAATGCTTTGGTAAGGCTGGCCATGAGGGAGAAAAAAGAAATGGGCGATAACGCCGAGCTGGGTCTGGAATGATGGTGATTGACTTGGAGTACAAAGCTGAGAGTGTGAGTCTGTGTAAGTCTTTGGTCTTTCTAACCATGTCACTGCCCTAGGTTCCTAGGGGGTGGCTTACAGGCACTGCAGGGGCCAAAGGTTCAGAGCCCTTCCTTGCTCATTGTACTGGGGTGTTACCTTTCACTTAAGAGGGTTCCCATTGGCCTGTGCCAAGCACCATTCACTTATCTAGTCCATCAGTCTGCAAATACTTCCTGAGAACCTCCTGTATGTCTAGCCCATACTCCGTTCTGCTGAAAGACTGTGGAAGGTTTTTGGGTTTTTGTTTGTGTGTTTCATTGTGTGTGTTTGTTTTTGTTTTCTGTACAAACGGTTTTGACCCAGTGGCAGACTAGCAAGAGCCGTAGGTCAGCAACCTGAGTTATATTTCTGTCTCTGCCACCCACTCATCATAAATCCTTAAGTCTCCTGACCTCACTGGGCATAGTTTATCACCTGTAAAGTGCAGAACTAGACTGGTAAATCGTTCCCAACTGAGACATTTTAGGACTGGCATGATCAGTGCATGATCTATAATCCAGAACTTTCCTTTCTGTCAACAAAGTCAGAAAAGGAGAGACCAGAGGCAAAGAGGCCAGGTAGGAGGTGATGGCAAGAACATCTGTGGGGCACCTTATGGATCTAAGTGAGGCCTTTCACTGATTCATTCAACAAATGCAATACTTACTGCCAGCCATTGCCCTGAGCATGGAAATAGATCAGTGTCCAGGACAGAGCCTCTGCTTTCAAGGTACTTCCTGTATAGAGGGCAGTGGTGGGACTGGGGACAGGAGTGACAGACTGAGAGATGTAGTTTGAAACTAAGAACAAAGGGCGTTAGCTGGAGCTGCGGGAGGGTATGAGGTACCAGAGGAGGGAAAGGACAAAGGTTCAGAGGGAAAGGGAAACCTGGGATGATGGAGCCTAAGGAACCTTCTGTGGAAAGCCAGCCAACGTTCACTCCGTGACAGAAAACACAGTCTGTGTCATGCCAAAACAACAAACTTGTCCCCCAAAATATCCTGGTGTGGCTGTGAAGCTGTGACGCTAAAGAGGAAATGTCTCTTTAGACACTCAGTTCTCCTTGACTACATCGTTCCCATATACGAAGCAAAATGACACCAGAGCCATGTATGGGTTTATATTATATAATGTGAAGTGTTAGTCACTCAGTTGTGTCCGACTCTTTGTGACCCCGTGGACTGTAGCCCACCAGGCTCCCCTGTCCATGGAATTCTCCAGGCAAGAATACTAGAGTGGGTTGTCATTCCCTTCTCTGAGGAATCTTCCCGACCCAGGGATGAAACCTGGGTCTCCCGCATTACAGACAGTCTCCTTACCAACTGATCCACCAGGGAAACCCTGGGTTTATTTAATAACAGATCTATTTGCTTTCCTTAGAAAGGTCCCTAATAAGTACCAATGGTATGTAAAAGTAGTGTGGGCAGCTGCCTAAGTTGCTAGCCCTTTAAATCTTTTCCCAGAGCAGCTGTCTCTCTCCCATTCATTCATTCATTCATTCTCTAACTCTCCAAACTATTGGCATGCATCCAGAGCAGATTCTGAGAGCCTCAAGCTTTTCCTTATTTACCCTTCAGTAATTACATATCACAGGTTGTTTGCTCTGTGAGAGTCTGGGGCTGAGCAATTAGTTTCCCATTGTCTTTGCAGGAAATGACATCCATGTGACTTCTGCAGAAGGCAACTGTTGACCACTCTGATTAAAAGAGTTTGGAAAGCATTCAGCACTTCCTCTGGTTGATCATTCAGACTGGCTGATTGGGAAAGCTTTTGGAAATGTGCAGGGCGAATAACGGTTGACAGAACCAGAAATACTACTGGGTCAGTCCCTGAACAAAAGAGGCCTCTGAACTGTTCCTCGCGTCTCTCGATGCACTGACTTGTCTGGGGCCCTTCACTGTGTGGCTCAGCACGGTGCCTTGGCATTCTATTCCTTTTATAATACTTACTGGGGAATGATCAGTCAGGATGCTTTCCAGCTGCAGATAGTTGACTATCCAATTTGAGGAGGTCTGTGCAATATGAAATTTATTGAAAGTCTAGTAGCTCTACAGACTTTAGGGTTGACTGAATGCAAACACCCCCAACTCTTCTTTCCTGAGTTTCTTCTGTCTTTGAGTCCTCTGTGGGCCAACTTTATCTTTTTGGAGCAAGATAGCTGCAGAAGTCCCAGACATCACATCCCACACAGCATTCAGAAGGAGGGACTTTCTCCCAGAAGAATGAGGAGAAACTCCCAGCAAAACATTCTGCATCTGTTGTTGGCTTGGATAGGATCACATGCCCAGTCTTGAACCAGTCACTGGCAACAGGAGTTTCCCTTAGATCAGTGAATCTCAAACTGTAGCATGCTCACAGGTCACTTGGGATCTTGTAAAACAGCTTCCGGTTCAGTAGGTTAGGGGCAAGACCTCAGAGCTGACATTTCTCAGAAGCTCCCAGGTGATGCTGACATTGCTGCTGGGCACACTGCAAAGCCTTAGACCACACAGGTCCCCACCCCACCCCAGCTGGGAGTACTGTCACCTGCCCACAAGGACTGTGGCTGGAGAAACTTGGGGGTCTGTTAGGGAGAAGAAAGAGGGAATGGCCCCATGCAAATAAAAACTGTATCAGAGATACTTGTATCCAGTGCATAACAAGCATGTTACCTTTGAAGCAGGAGCCACGGGAAGTCTATGAAACAGCAGTAGAAACAAAAAGTACACCTACAAACACCTTATTATTTGTTTATTCTTGAGGTTGTATACATTGCCATTTTTGAAACAAAAGATTAAAGTCATGCTGCTTTCTTGATTCTCATTCAGCTATTTTTATTTAATGTGACTCAAAGGGAACGAGTTCAAGTGAAGTGGATTTACATATCCTTAAGTATAAAAGAGTCTGCCAAGTCTTGCCATCGTTCTTTGAGCGGCTATCTGATCATTGTCTTAGTTACTGGAGAGGGAGGGTACGCCCCCACTCATCCTATGAGTCACTTGACATGACGTCAGGGCATGGAAGATGCTGTCTGTCAGTGGTGAATTTCTGCCGATCCAAATGGTCACAGTGCCCTTATACATGATGTTCAGTGGAGAAAATCATTATGCTCTCTACATTGAAAAGGAAGAACTATTTTGTTCTCTTGTGTGGGTTGGGAGGGCAGTTTCTTGACAAAAGACACACAGGAATCCTGAAGTGCTGTAATTTGGGGGAAAAGGCTGTTAAGACTGAAGGACCAGTGTTCCTCCTGATCACAGACTCAGGAGGACCCAGAGTGGAATATGCTGCCAGGTGTTGAGTAAACCCACCTGGGTGGTACCCAGAGGGACTGCCTTCTCCAAAATCACATGCAAAGACAGCACTCTGTGAGGGAGATGGTTTTCCTGCTCCATCTGCTTGACCCACCCACTCCGAAACCACAGCTTCACATCTGTGAGACCTGTGGGAGGGCAGAGCAATCTTACTACCTGCCCTCACCTACACAGTCACCAAAGTGCCTGCATTTAGGGAATTACCAACCCTGACACCTTCAGAGGTTCTCGGCTCCTCTGGACCAGCTGGGGAAAGCTGCTGGACTCCGAGCTCCAGCAAGGCAGGAACTGGGCTCGCATCACACCAGTGCCCCGTGGATAGGCAGGATGAATGAACAGGAAGATGGTCAGCCCCACTGACCGAGCATTCACTCTTTAAGGAGAAATAAAAGAGGGAAACATTTTGTTGTGTAACTTCAGTAATTTATCAGCTAAATATACAATGTTTAGGTGTCCCGTCCGCATATTTAGAACCTCAAGGACTGCCAGTTAGAGACGAAATAATATTAGCTGATCCTGTGTTCTACAAGCAAGGTGGCACTATGATTCATCAATTGATTCAATCGATGTTGGCTGAATGTCTTCCTACTGCCTGCGCTGTGAGGCATGGCAACGCGAGTTTGATCCATGGATGGGGGCCCAGAATAGGGAAGACGTTGTGGTTTCCAGAAGGGAAACACAATATATGCTTAATTACTGCTGCCTAATTATGCATTTTTCATTTTGTTTTGATATTTTTCAGGACCAGTCCAGCAGCTGTATTAGAAGACATGTGGTATATATAAAGTTTGTGATCGTTGGGGGAAATTTTGGTAAGTGTCACTGCCTTTATCTCTGATACCTTGTGAAGTACGTGGTGCTCATAAAGGGAATCCATGGCTTTGTCTCTGCATCTTTTAAATCTGCTCTGCACTTGACAAAATGGGTTTTATAATTAAATGTGACACTCAATTGGTATTTTCTGACAGTCTGACATTTTTTCTTGTCATTGCTGGTGTTATTAAGCGGTATGGGGTTTTCTAAGACATACTAAGTCTAGATTTTAGGAAACCTTCCAGATGCGGGATGAAGAATACCCTGGACCATTTAGCTTATGTTCTAAGCCACCCATGGAATATGTGAGTAATTAACTTGCAAACTAAAAGAAGTGAAAAAAAATGTTTTTAGGTTTCCAGAGGAGAGAGGTCCTTCTGGTCTATTTGTTGAAATGAGAGAGAAACAAGCAGTTAGCTGCTTGGGGAATGGGACATGAAAGGAAATTAAGAATCCAGCATGCCTCATCCCAGCCTAGGACCAGCAGAGCAGTGGTCTGAGACCGGGAACATTAAATTCAGCAGTCACCCAGAAGACCTTGCTAGCAGTAGTCAGAAGCACAGGAGAAATGGCTTAAAACCCAAGTTCTACACACACCATTTGTTATGTAACCTCACTGAGCCCCAAAACCCAAGTTCTAACTTGCCATTGGTTATGTAACCTCACTGAGCCTCAGTCTCCTCATCTGTAAAATAAGGCGTATAATATTACCTACCTCCTAGGATTGTTGTGAGAATAAAGCAAGCTAAGTTGCAGGGACACTCAATAAAGCAGTTTTTTTTTTAATGTATTTTATTGAAATATAATTAATTTACTGTGTTGTGTTCATTTCTGCCATACAGCAAAGTGATTCATATACATATTCACATACATATACATTCATATATTTTTTCATGTATATATATGTTCATATATATTTTCATGTGTATATATTTAATTCATGTATATATATCCATGGATATATATATATCCATGGATATATAGACACATTCTTTTTCATATGCTTTTCCATTATGGTTTATCACAGGATATTGAATTTAGTTCCTTATGCTATACAATAGGACCTTGTTGTTTATCTATCCTATACATAATAGTTCGAATCTACTAATCCGATCTCCCAATCCCTCCCTCCCACTTGGCAACCACAAGTCTATTATCTATGTCTGTGAAAAGCAGTTATTCTGGATAACAGAACACCCTTGTTTGGAAACTGGACATTTGCCATTGAGGTCAAGCCAGCAAAAGGTGTGCGCGTCTTCCAGAAGAAGACGTTGAAGAGGGGCTAGTTCCCCCATTTGCTATCCCAAGAGACAGCACAGCTGGTCACCAGAGTCCCTTCTCCAGTGCCTACTGCACAGCAAGCAGGGGGAAGCCTCAAGACATTGCCTTCTTCTCTCACCCTGGCAACCTGTTCCTAAACCAGCTTAGCTAATTTAACTCCCCTTCCTGCCACCTTTACAGCCAGGTGTGGTCACGTTGTTTTAGCTTTGTTCAGTTTGAGAGCTAATGTTGTTTTGAATCAAAATGATGAGAAGAGAATTATATATATCCATGGATATATAGACACATTCTTTTTCATATGCTTTTCCATTATGGTTTATCACAGGATATTGAATTTAGTTCCTTATGCTATACAATAGGACCTTGTTGTTTATCTATCCTATACATAATAGTTCGAATCTACTAATCCGATCTCCCAATCCCTCCCTCCCACTTGGCAACCACAAGTCTATTATCTATGTCTGTGAAAAGCAGTTATTCTGGATAACAGAACACCCTTGTTTGGAAACTGGACATTTGCCATTGAGGTCAAGCCAGCAAAAGGTGTGCGCGTCTTCCAGAAGAAGACGTTGAAGAGGGGCTAGTTCCCCCATTTGCTATCCCAAGAGACAGCACAGCTGGTCACCAGAGTCCCTTCTCCAGTGCCTACTGCACAGCAAGCAGGGGGAAGCCTCAAGACATTGCCTTCTTCTCTCACCCTGGCAACCTGTTCCTAAACCAGCTTAGCTAATTTAACTCCCCTTCCTGCCACCTTTACAGCCAGGTGTGGTCACGTTGTTTTAGCTTTGTTCAGTTTGAGAGCTAATGTTGTTTTGAATCAAAATGATGAGAAGAGAAAGAACAGGTCAGAAGGAGATGGTACCCTTGGTTTAGATCTCAGTTACCATGTTGAGGCTCTCATTTCCAAACCTTTCTTTGGCCTTTTTTGTCTATACTTATTATTCAGGCTTCACAGAGATTCAGTTACTGGACAGAATTTTTTTTAACTAAAGTCCATATTTATTCACATTTCGTCTATTTATTAATTGAAGGATAATTACAGAATTTTGTTGGTTTCTGCCAAACATCATCATGAAGGGCAGAAATATTTGAGTTTTTGTTTTTTTTTTTTACTTTATTTGAGATTTAGCTAAAAGAATTTGGCTTTAGGGTGGGGCCCTTTACTGGAAGTTAGGGAGAATCAAGCATATTACTGAGATGAGCTCATGGTTAAGATTGGGTGTCCAGAGGTGACAACCCTCCAGTTTCAGGGCCTCAAAGAGATGGACATGGCCTCAGGAGTTGTCTGGTCCAGTCTTCCATTATCAAAACAATAAAACTCTTCTCCAGAATTCTTGACAGAGGGTAGTTCACATTCTTTCAGAGGTGGGTTTTGAGGAGCACAGAGGAGCTTTCTCCAATTAAAAAGCAATTCAGGGCACAGGGAAATTTAAAGGGGTGAGAAAATTGTGCTAGCTATGACTGTACTGGTATTTATACAACTGTAGGCTTTTGTGAAAACTCACCCAACTATACGACAAAAAGGGTGAATTTTGCTATTAGTTAACTAAACCTTAATTTTTTTAATGGGGAGAAGAACGAGCAACTAGACAAATACCTGGACATTAGCTCAAATTATTACAAAGAAAGAAAAAGGGAAGGAGAGGAGGAGGGAGGGAAGAAAAGCCATCTAGACCTTCTATTAATCTGCAGTATGTGCTCGAGGG
This sequence comes from Oreotragus oreotragus, assembly GCA_006410675.1. Classification (NCBI taxonomy): domain Eukaryota; kingdom Metazoa; phylum Chordata; class Mammalia; order Artiodactyla; family Bovidae; genus Oreotragus; species Oreotragus oreotragus. The sequence continues at coordinate 44,459 of SJYX01018447.1, forward strand.
AACAGGACTTGGCCTTCTTGCTGCTGCTTTTCAGTGTCTGGACAGTACCTGGCCTGCAGAAGGCCTGTGCTGAGTATTTATTAAATCACCGAGGCCCCTGAGTCACTCTCTAAGCAGATGGAGACGAGCTCGCTCACTTTCCCACACACCACCCACTGGATATTTGAAGATGCTCTCCTTCCTCATTCTTCTCTGGGCTGAGTTGAAACCGTCTTTGTTCTTTGACTCTTCACCTCCTGTTGTGATTTTCCTTTCTCACCCTGCCTGGCGTCTCTCCTGATTTGCTCCCTACAGGTTGTCTGGGGCTAAAAACGCAGCCTCTGAGGGGATCTGGACCCCAGAAGGAATACAGTGGGTCCCCACTTCTGTAGACGGTGTTAATACACAGCAAGCCTTATCCTCTTCCTTACTAAGGGCTTGGTAACTGGATCGTGAAGGATTTCTTACCAGTTAGTCTTCTAAGGATGGAGTTCCTAAAAGTAGGGAGGCTGGTGGTCCACCCAAGAGATCAGGTGGCAGCAAACCCAGCCTCGTCAGTGTCTTGACTGAAATGAAGCCAGGTCCTGCCCCTGGTTTGAGACAGCAGTGGTGCTGTTTATAAGTCTTTCTGGGCAGTACTGTATTACAGGTCCCACTTCTTCACCATGAGTCATAGCGAGTTAGAAATTCTGAAAATTAAACTTATAGGTGCCTTGAAAAATCTAGACTTTTTTTTCCCCTGGCATTGCCAGGGGGAGATGTATAAACAGGTAAATAGAGAGCAGTAGTTCTCAACCAGGGAACTTGTTTTTGTCCTTGCAGAGGACGTTTAGCAATGTGTGCAACAGTGGGGGAGGGTGGGTATGTACTATTGGTGTCTAATGGATGGAAGCCAGAGATACTGCTAAAGACCCTAAAATGCACAGGACACGCCCCTTCCATACACACACACAGACACACACAGAAATGATCCTGCCCAAGATGTTAGTAGTTCTGAGGCTGTGAAACCAATATGGAAATAATAATAATTTTTTAAAAATCAATGTCTAAAGTACTTATTATTTTGAAGGTTTAAATTTTTTAAAGTTTTGACAATTAAATGTAAATATATAACTAGAAAACATAAAGGAGTTTGTTCAAAGAATCACAAATCTGAAAGGGCTCCTAAGAGGCTACATTACCACGAACTCCAAGCCAGAAATGATCGAAATGAATTCAGACAGATGGGTGTCTGAAGACATATACTGAGGACTGTCAGCTAAAGCTGAAAACGAGACTCACACAACTTGGTTCCAGCATTCACACAAAAGAGATTGGCTCGTGTTTTAAATTTCAGCCCGGCTTCTTCAGATGTGTTTGTCTTCAGATGACCTCTGAGATGAGGCAATATTTCAATCTGGGTTAGCCCATCCTTTTGAATCAAGGGTGTGATTCTTGGTGTGATGAGAATGTGCTTAGGGAGGAGAGAGATCTCATTACAGATGATTGGGATTGGATATTTTGGTACTCAAGGCTGTTCATTTGCATCAATTTCCTAGTGACAGTACAATCTGGTTTAACTGGGAGTCACTGTGAGCTTGTGTAGCCCGATACGGCTACATTTGCCGAAGCAGGGAGATTAAAGCAACATATGTCAAGTTGTGATATAGGACAATCCACTTGAAAAGACTTTAATTATAGGGCCTATTTTGGGAGGGTAACTGTGCTTTTTGTGAGGTGTATTTTGGGATCCGCTAACCCAACTTCAAGGCCAGTAATATCTTCCCAGAAAGGGTGTGGTTGTGTGCTTGTTGCCTAAATATTTTCTTACCCAAAGCTTTGGTATTTGGTACTTTCCTTAGACTTTACTCCCCTTCATTTTTCTTTTCCGGATAATCTTTCCTCTTGCAAGAATGCTCTGAAAATGCATTCTGGGAAGCTGGAGAAGAGAAGGATGAAAGAGCTCATCTAGACGGCCAAGTCCAGAGATTTAGGGGCGTTACATTATCACTCTGCTGTTTTTAAGACAAATAGAATTTGGAGGAATGCCCCAAAAGTAATAGTAAGCAGAATCACAGGAGACTATAAAAACGACACATACTGTAGTGTCTATTAGCAGAACTACACACTTACAACTACTTGTTTCCAGCGCCCCTTTTCCAACCCATGGGTACTTCTTGTGGGCCATTTCAGTGTTCTTTGGCTAATGACCTGGAGTGAGTTATCTGGTTTTACTTCTTTGAGATTCTTGCCTTTTTCCAGCCCTGCCTCTGGTGCCTCAGGTGAGTGAGTGAGTGAGTGTGTGTGTGTGTGTGTGTGTGCGCGCATGTGCCTCAGGTGAGTGTGTGTGTGTGTGTGTTGGGCAGAGGGATGGGGAGGGTGGGCCATTGTCTTCCTGCCTAGCTCTTCAGGTGGCTCCCACACACTAACCTCTGTGTGTGTGTGTGTTTATGTGTGTGTTTTGGCGCCGTCCTAAACCAACCTCATTGAAGCTGAATTGAGGCTGCCCTTCTGCTTGTCTGCCCCAATAGCTCATGTACTTAGAATCTGCTCTAAAATTCACACTGTTGTGTGGCTGTTACCTCCAGCAACACTTGTATACCAGAATTTCCCACTTATGGAGGGAAAACATTTTCAGAATAAGTAGCTGACAAGTATTCTAGTACATGACTGGAGAGCTGACATTGTGTCATACATCTCACCTAAGATCCAGGTGATGGGACCCACCCACCCCCCAAGCCCTGCCCCTAATTGGCAGGCTGCCCACGTGTGAATGCACGTGATGATACCATTTGTATAACCCACTTAGGTTCATAAGAAGCTGCCATGCATTTGCTCCTCCCAAACCACTTCTTAGGTGGTGGAGCAGGTGCCATGCCCAGATAAAATCTGATGCTTAGAGACTATAGCCTTAGTCTCAGGCAGGGGGCGTTTGGGAGTGCGGACCTGTTTGTTGTCCTGCTCTCAAGGAGAAAGTAACTACTGGAATGTGAAGAAATAGGGGTGGGGAAGGGGTGGTACGTGTCCTGCCATGTCTGGGACAGCCTGCCCAGTGAAGAACTGTCCCCAATGCAGCATGCATTGCAGCCCTGCTGAGAAGCACTGCTCTGAGGTTGAGTGGCTGCTATACAGCAGAGTGGGGCTCATACCCACTCTCTCTCCCTCTCCACGTTGGAGGCATCACAGAATTCATTCCCCCTTCTTTGGGAGCGCGCACTGCAGTGAAATTGAACTCAGAGTAGCTGTTCCTTGGATTGTGCCATTGCTGCTATAGCGCCAGACCTGCGCTGCAGCATCCTGCAGGGGAAGCAGCCTCTCTGGGACCTCAGTGGCCCAGCCGAGCAGCACTCTGTGCCTGGCATTCCTCTGTCTATGCCCAGCGCAGGTGGAGAGAGAGTATGTGTGTATTCTCTTCGGAAGAGACCAAAGAGGATGCTCCACCCCAAGCTTTTGATCTAGTCTTACTGGCTTACAAACCATCCACAGGGGCATTTAGGTGTCAGTGTTAGGAGTTTTTGATATGATAGCTTAGGTTTCCTGTCTACCTGCTGCACTCCTACAGCCTGTTGGAGCTTTGTTTAAAGTTTGGTTTTGATGTCGGTCAACAAAGAAGCCAAGAGAGTGGCTACGTCAGTTTGAATGAGCACACATGAAAGCTGATTAACGTGGTAAAAGTAAAACCATGTCGAATGAAAAGGCACACAGTGAAGCTGACTTGAATATCAACGTTGAAGGGGTTATGTAAAGGGGAGGAAGTGATATTATCTGATCTTTTTTTCTCTTCTTTCCTGGCTTTCCCTCCCTTCTCTCTCTTCCAGATTCTATCTCAATCTTTTATTTTAAAAATTTTCAAACCTACTGGCTTGGGAGAATGATAAATACCTGCCTGTCCTTTATTTAGATTCACATGTTAGTCCACATTTGCCATATTTACCTTCTTTATCCCAATATGTGTAATATATGTAATTATGTGTAACATATGTAATATATAAAATTATATGTAACATATGTAATATATGATATATGTTATATGTAGTATACGTTATATAAATTTTGCAAACATCTTGACCCTTTGCCTCTGAATAGTTCACCATGTATCTCCTAAATATAAGGACTTTCTTTTACATAACCACAATGCTATTAGCTAATAAGAAATAAAACAATAATTCTGTAATATTATCTAATACTCAGTCCATATTCAAACTTGTCCAGTTGTCCCCGGCTGGCTGTGGTATAGAATGTCCTGCCTTCTGAACTTGTCTGTTCCTTCACAGGGTTATTTAACTTGCCCCTCACTTCCTGAAAATTGTTAAGTCTAGAGGCTTGCTATTAGAGACAGGTGAAACCTCCTTTGGGAAGAATTCTTCATAGGCGGCATTCCATCCTTGATGTTACATCATATCAGGAGGCAGATGATGTCAACTTGTCCATCATCCACAGTGCTCAGTCAGATCTCGTAGATCAGGTGGTAACCAGACCTCACCAACATCCAGAAGCACGTGGAGTCAGTAAGCTATCTGTGGGTTGGTACCTGGGTCCTTTGTCAGCATCCTGTCCCCCACCTACCTTTCATCCAGAGATTTGAGTATCAATAACCCTAGCTTGCATCAATTATCATACTGGGATAGTGTCTGATAGTTTTTATCCTTTGCTTTCACTTCCTCAGTTCTTTATAGTGAATGATCTGGGCCTTCATATTTTTCAGTGATGACTTTTAAGCCACTTCCTTGGTAGCCAGCTTGATTTTGCTGTGATAATAGATTATGCTAAACATTTTCCTTTCTCACCTTCAGAATAGGGAGTAACTTGAGCAGAGCAGTTACAGCGCACCAGCACCACACAGACTCCTTACCTATAGAACTCCTTTCACTTTTTTCCCTCACAACAGCTCAGACTAGCAAGCAAAGTGACTTGCTCAGGGTCACCCAGCTCCTGCAGTGGAGCCAAGATCAAGCAGATTTGTCAGAGTTTCCCACTCATTCATGTTTCCTCCGACCCCCAACCCTGGCTGTGTCTCCCACCCTGCAGTTCTTGCCTTAGATGAATGTCTGCCTAACTGGCGGGTCTATGAGCAGGGAAGGTCAGTGAGGGAGGTGCGAGAGAAACACATGCCACCCTGAAAGGGCCAGGTGCCATGAGGTTTCTGACAGATGTGGCTCAGTACCACCAGAGATCTCCATCTGTGTGTTAACCATTCCAACTTTTTAATATTGGCAGCTAATTTATATATTCTGATACTTTTTCAGCCAAGTCGTCAGTTTTCCCCACCAGCACGGCTGCTGGCTGAGACTGTCTTGACTCAGCCTGGCTTTGCTTAGAAATGGAATTCATGGTTTTTCTGTTTTTAACACCCTTTTTAAAACGAGTGTTACTATTCTTGAGATGGGGTGCTTTTTTGATTGGGGGGAGTGTTTGATTTTTGAAGAGGGAAAGTCAGTCTTCAGGGAGGTTTTCTTTCATTGATACATTATTATAAAACCTTCATTTTATAGGGTTTTCTTTTTCACTGAATCACCACAGTTCATTATTGAACTGCACTTTCACACAGATGGTTTCAGAGAACTAGAACAGATATGGGGTGGGGTTTGGGGAAGGGGCAGGTGCCCCCCAATAGGCAGGACCGCTGGCTGGCTTCCCTGGACCGGGACAGGGAAGATCGGGCTGTTCAGTTTCTGAGGATCAGCTTTCCACGTGTACACACACAGCAAGCCAGCAGCTCCTCAGACATAAACACAGACACACTGAACAAAAAAGGGATTTCTTAACTAGTAGGTTAATAGCACAATCATAGATGTTTTTGATGACTTTTAAGCCACTTCCTTGGTAGCCAGCTTGATTTTGCTGTGATAATAGATTATGCTAAACATTTTCCTTTCTCACCTTCAGAATAGGGAGTAACTTGAGCAGAGCAGTTACAGCGCACCAGCACCACACAGACTCCTTACCTATAGAACTCCTTTCACTTTTTTCCCTCACAACAGCTCAGACTAGCAAGCAAAGTGACTTGCTCAGGGTCACCCAGCTCCTGCAGTGGAGCCAAGATCAAGCAGATTTGTCAGAGTTTCCCACTCATTCATGTTTCCTCCGACCCCCAACCCTGGCTGTGTCTCCCACCCTGCAGTTCTTGCCTTAGATGAATGTCTGCCTAACTGGCGGGTCTATGAGCAGGGAAGGTCAGTGAGGGAGGTGCGAGAGAAACACATGCCACCCTGAAAGGGCCAGGTGCCATGAGGTTTCTGACAGATGTGGCTCAGTACCACCAGAGATCTCCATCTGTGTGTTAACCATTCCAACTTTTTAATATTGGCAGCTAATTTATATATTCTGATACTTTTTCAGCCAAGTCGTCAGTTTTCCCCACCAGCACGGCTGCTGGCTGAGACTGTCTTGACTCAGCCTGGCTTTGCTTAGAAATGGAATTCATGGTTTTTCTGTTTTTAACACCCTTTTTAAAACGAGTGTTACTATTCTTGAGATGGGGTGCTTTTTTGATTGGGGGGAGTGTTTGATTTTTGAAGAGGGAAAGTCAGTCTTCAGGGAGGTTTTCTTTCATTGATACATTATTATAAAACCTTCATTTTATAGGGTTTTCTTTTTCACTGAATCACCACAGTTCATTATTGAACTGCACTTTCACACAGATGGTTTCAGAGAACTAGAACAGATATGGGGTGGGGTTTGGGGAAGGGGCAGGTGCCCCCCAATAGGCAGGACCGCTGGCTGGCTTCCCTGGACCGGGACAGGGAAGATCGGGCTGTTCAGTTTCTGAGGATCAGCTTTCCACGTGTACACACACAGCAAGCCAGCAGCTCCTCAGACATAAACACAGACACACTGAACAAAAAAGGGATTTCTTAACTAGTAGGTTAATAGCACAATCATAGATGTTTCATTCATAGCTTTGAAGGAAAGCAAATACACTTCCCTCTGAATATCATCTGTAGAATTTTTTTTTTTTTCCAAAATGTTCTCTGAGTCCTTGTAGGGCAATGAAGTCCATCTGTTTCACCCATCATGTACTCCTTGTTCTCGTGTTCATTTAACTGTGTTAAGGAGTCACAGAAGAACCTGCAAACCTGTTCCTATGAGAAGAACTGCAGCAGGACTGACAAACGGCAGCACTTCTCAGGATGGGCCTCAGTTGTTGCAGTGCTGCTGAGGATAAAGACCTATTAGGTTAATTCTAACTGCTCCTAGCAGAATGACTCCTGAGTTGGGAGCAACGGGGAATGATTGCAGGCAAAGACCTTCTCTGGTCTTACTTCCTCATGCAGGAGCTTATTCCTGTGCTCCCATTTTACCAGACTGGTAACCTGAGGCGCAGAGAGGTTGAGTCCTGTCCAGGTCAAACCAAATTAGCCTGGGTCTTTCGTGATTGTGACTCAGGTTTCCTAAAGCTAAAAATCTCAGTCAAGCAGTGCTCCACCCCATGTGTCATCTTATTGCCAGCAATGTTTATTTCCATCCAAACCCTCCATAACCCAGCTTACCACCACCAATAATGTTTATCAGGCGAAGACACGAAAGTCCAAATCAGTGTTGTTCAGACACAGAAATAGAAGACAAGGAGCATGTGTAATTAAAATTTTCCAGTAGCCATGTTGAAAGAAAGTAAAAAGAAACAGGTGGAATTAATTTTGATGGTGTACTTTAACCTAATAGATACCTAAAATATTAACACATCGCCATGTAATCAATGTTCAAAGTAACTGGAATTTTTGTAGCAAGTCTTTGAGATCTCAGCGTGTACTTTACACTTTAAACAGTACATCTCAATTTAGCCATATGTCAAGTATCCAGCATGGGTAGTGGCTCCCAGTGTCAGGCAGCAAGGCAGTGTGGTGGCCCAAGGTCATACCTAGCTAGATTCTTTAAGTTGCTTGAGATAAACTTCAGTAGCTTTTTTATTCTCCCCCTAATCTGATGCCTCATATTTCTGTCCTCTTTGTGTCACTTTTTCCCCAGCTAACTCTAATTACAGGGGATGCTTGGTTTGGCCATAACCACAAGCTCAGCAGTTTTCCACCAGTCCTGGCGGCTGGTGAGACCAGCACATTCTGCCTTGTAAATGATAGTGTGAAACATTCTTCCAAATTTCTCCACAGCAGTTTCCATGATTTCCTTTCTCTTAGGAATTTTGCAAAGCCAGGGAGATTTTTTTTTCAATGCATCCTTTCTTAAAGACTCATTCTAATCAATGAATGATTCTTAAAATACTTGCTACCTATTGGCTCCCCACGACCTTAGCAGACCAAAAAAGCATCATGCATTTTTTTATCTGTTTTTATAGTGAGATACCTATGTTAATTCATGATGGCTTATTTTCTTTTTGAACTAATCAAATATTTCCCCAATATATCAGTCCCATTTTGAGCATTATTTACAAAGACACTGAGAGCATTGTTTGCGGTGAAACATTAGTAAAAATCAGTTTCCATTTCCACTCAATGTCAAGTCTCTGGCCATTGACCCCAGTGCTTGAAGTATTAGCCTGTAATACCTCCCAGAAACAGAAATGTCAGAAGAATGGTGACAGGCTCCTGGAGTTTGTTAGGATGGACTTCCCCCAAACAGAAATCCTCATTTGTAAAAACTTAAATCATAATGCAGGAGATCCAGTTTCGATCCCTGGGTCAAGAAGATCCACTGGAGGAGGGAATGGCTATCCACTCCAGTTTTTCTTGCCTGGAGAATTCCATGCACAGACGAGCCTAGCAGGCTGTAGTCCCTGGGGTTGCACAGAGTTGGACACGACGGAGCAACTAACATTTTCCCTTTTTTTTTTCCAGGAAAATGATTATCCCCTGTTCTTAGAAGCCAGCCCTCCACAGCTTCCAAAATTCTCAGTTAAGAATAGAGAAAAGAATATGTTATCCTGTGGCCTTGTCTACTAATTGAAGAATGGCCCCATAAAACCAAATAAGTGCATTTCCCCTGATGTCTTGCATTCTGTCTTCTTTAGGTTTTGGCCTGGTGTCCATTGCTCTCATTCACAGACCCCCTGAAATCTGTCGTCTAAAACTCTTTAGGTGTAAGGTTGCATTTGGAATCAGAACAATATGTTGCAAGGGCTGTTTCTTCTCATTTGACTGCTCTCCTGTAGTGATGCTCACTTTGACTCCCAAATCACAGTCCTCTTATTCCCTCTGATTTGAAGGTATTTTTATGTCTTTGAGTGGATAGCTCCTGTTCATTTCAGAATGTCATTTAGTAGCTACATTTCTGCTAAATAACCAGAAATTATAGTTGACCCTAGCCAAGAAGCTGAGTACCTAGATTTTGCTTCCAAGTATGGTGCTGAGTAGAAATGTTTTCGTTTCATCTTCAATATTAATAGTAGACTGAGAGTGATGGATGGGCCTGGATATGAGAAAAAGAAAGGAAATGTAGATTGCAGTGGCAGACCATCATCTACAGAAGGGATTCTTGACCTGGGGTTTTTAATCAGAACTACTTGAGAAGCTGTTAAGAATCCTGGTGTCCAGGCCCTGCTGTCAGAGCCCCTGAGGACATGACCCAGGCAAGTGTACAAGGATCATCTGCTCTTCCTCAGCTGCATTTGTTGTAAAAATTAAGGGAGAAATTTACTCTGTGAAAAGCATACCTCATTGAACTTTGTTGTTCAGTCGCTCAGTCTGGTCCAACTCTTTGCAAGCCGATGGACTGCAGCACACCAGGCTTCCCTGTTCTTCACTATCTCCCAGAGCTTGCTCAAGTTCATGTCCATTGAATTGATGATGCCATCCAACCATCTCATCCTTTGTCACCCCTTTCTCCTCCTGCCCTCAATCTTTCCCAGCATTAGGGTCTTTTCCAATGAGTCGGCTCTTCGCATCAGGTAGCCAAACTTACTATCCTAAAATACATGCATACATTGAAATTTTTGATACCCACCATGGAGAATATTTTGTCACGTGCTCTGGGGTCTGAAGATAAAGCTCACAGTTGAAACAATCATTCATCCACTCAGTCAACATTTAAAGATCAGTACCTAGTGTTGTTCCTGCCCTGGGGAAACAGAGACACAGCACATGTCCCGAAGTGTTTTGTGTTGTGGATGAGATCAATATCCAGTATCTGGCATCACCAACTTGATGGATGTGAGTTTAAGCAAGCTCCAGGAGTTGGTGATAGACAGGGAAGCCTGGCGTGCTGCAGTCCATGGGGTCGCAAAGAATCGGACACGACTGAGTGACTGAACTGGATATCCAACAATTACAATGCAGAGTAAAGTGTAATGAGTGTATCTGCAGAGCAAAAAGAGAGGAGACCCCCACAAACATATACACACATTCCCAGTCCTACCTATCACCTTGAAGGTGGAAGGCGGTAGGCAGTGTGGGAAGGATTCACAGAGGGGCCAGAGGACATGAGTCCTGAGGCTTGAGTAAAGAAGTAAGGAATATTCTGCCTGTTTTGCAAAGGAATGGCTCTTAAAATTTGGTTCTAAAGTAAAACAAGGTCTTTATGATATCATTTGTCTTTTAAGGTGATTCAACAGCCTTTGATGTGATTCAGTTTGTTTATCCTAGCCCAAGTCACATGGCTGACACATAGTAGGCACATGGGTGTGCTGAGTTGAATTGATGCTTCCAGTAGTTTAGCCTTTCCTCTGACAAACTGTTAAGACACAGTAGTATCCTAGGGAGGGTAATAATGCCAGTATATAATTTTCAAAATAGCATCCAAGTTACTTCTCCAAGTATTATTTCTAAAAGACTTTAAAAAATTGCTCTTAGAGGAGAGCACATTAAGAATACGTGAGTAGCTCCTGCTGGTACATGTCATGGTATGATTTGATTTTCTTACTTTGGGAACATTCACTCTTCTTTCTAACCTAATTTTTACTCTTCTCTCATTCATAAATGTATCTGAGGTTTTGGAAGAGCAACTGGGCCAAAAAGCCGATGGATCACAGCATTCCTTACTAAGTCTGTCATTACTGTAAACAGAGAAAACAGCATTGTATTTTCCTAGATATTGAATACGTTTTCAGGATTTGGGGGGCAGAAAGTATTTGAGAGTAGCTGTTGACACTGCACTGAAAAAAATACAGCCAGTGCTGAGGCGCCTGCTTACCCAGAGCAACTGTTCTCCCTGCACATTTTTGCAACTCACGTGCATGCGTGAAGCCACTTCAGTTGTGTCCAACTCTTTGGCAACCCTGTGGTCAGGCTCCTCTGTCCGTGGGATTCTCCAGGCAAGAAGGGTTGCCATGCCCTTCTCCAGGGGATCTTCCCTACCCAGGGATTGAACCCGCATCTCTTATGTCTTCGGCATTGGCAGATGGGTTCTTTACCGCTAGCACCACCTAGAAAGTCCCTTTTACAGCTTATGTCCCAGTTACCACCACTGATTACTTTGATGCTGCGAAATCTGTGACCTGACCTTTTACCCCTGGTATAATATGGAAAGAGAAGATTCAACTCACATACTTCTTTGCTCGGAAAGTAGTATTTCTAGAGGTGCCGTGTGTGTTGGAATTTTTTGCTGTTAGTCTGCCTGCTTCCCAAGCCTAAAAGCAATATGCACCCAGCCCTGTTCCATTAAATAACCATTCTGGTTGGAAAGAAAATAGATCATGCCACGGAAGCTGGGCCTGGGGTTTAAAATGGCAGGATGGGGTTTTAAATAGCCTCAACTTCACTTTCACTTTTCTCTTTCATGCATTGGAGAAGGAAATGGCAACCCCCTCCAGTGTTCTTGCCTGGAGAATCCCAGGGACGGGGGAGCCTGGTGGGCTGCCGTCTATGGGGTCACACAGAGTCGGACACGACTGAAGTGACTTAGCAGCAGCAGTAGCAGCAGCAACTTGTGATTAAATCTAATCGCTCCACTGCTGACCAGCTGTAGAGTCTTGGGCAAGTCACTCCACCTCTGAGAACCTCACTTTCTCATTTCCGAAATGGCAGTTAAAGATGAAAGCAGATAAGAGGCATGATGCTAACACGATGCCTGGCGCTAATACATGCTTACTCTCTGTCAAGTCTCTCTCCTTCCCCTCGTTAACATGCAGTTTGATCATTTTCTTGTTTAAAAACTTTTTAAGATTCTCTTACCCTCTGATAAAGACCCTAATACTTTAGCCTGGCATTCATGGCCTTTTACCATCTGTCTGTCTCACCTTTCAACCACATCTCTTCATCTCATAGCAAAACCAAACCATCTCTGTGCCCTCAGTGGGTCTCAGGCACTCACTCTCTTCTTGGAGTGCCCTCTGCCGCCCACCTCTTAAATCTAAATCCAATCTGCTGCAAAGCTCATCTTTTTTTTTTTTTTAATTGAGGTATAGTTGACTTACTGAATATTGTGCCATCTCTGCCGTACAGCAGAGTAACTCAGTTATACACATATATATATTCTTTTTCTAGTATTCCTTTCCATTATGATTTATCCCAGGAGACTGAGGGTAGTTCCTTGGACTATACAGTGGAAACTTGCAGTGTATCCATTCTAAATGTAATAATAGTTTTGCATCTATGCAAGGCTCTTCTTAAATGCTACTTCCTCCTAGTCCCTCAGACTGGAAAATTCACCCCCTTGTCCAACCTTGTCTTTCTCATCACAGGTGCTCAGAGAGCTTCATCCCCTGGTGAGCCTTCTCTTTTTCACAAGGCCTGCAGATGGCCATCTTCTTCTCTGTGCACACGCATCCTTCATGTGTCTTCCTCTCATAAGGACACCAGTTCCACTGGACTAGGGCCCTACCTTTACGACCTCATTTAACCTTAGAAAAGACCCTGAAGCTGGGAAAGATTGAAGGCAGGAAGAGAAAGGGGAGACAGAGCACGAGATGGTTGCATGGCATCATCGACTCAAGGGACATGAGTTTGAGCAGACTCTGGGGGATCTGAAGGACAGGGAAGCCTGGCGTGCTGCAGTCCATGGAGTCACAAAGAGTCGGACACAACTGAGCAACTGAACAGCAACAACTTCTGTATAAGCTTGATCTCCCAGTACAGACATGTTGGAGATTAGGGCTTCAGCGTGGGAATTTTGAAGGGACAGGATTCAGTTAGTTACATATGGGGTGTAAAAGTCCAGCTGGATCCTCTGAGGGAGAGTGGGGGGCAGGGGCCAGTGTGGGCGTGTGTGACTTCCCTCTGCTGCTAGCCTTCTCCTCTACCCTCATTGCGGAGTACCACAGAGAGGCAGTCACTGTGTTGTTCCCCCGGGTCTCTAGCCTTGGCCAGCCCAGTACAGCTGCTCCCCCGCCATCCCGCCCACAAAGAGCCCGCTTCCGCCCCCGCCGAGGGCTCCGGAGACCTGCACTGCCTCACGCAGCGGGCCCGTCACAGCCCCCTCCTGGCCTGGCTGCCCGCAGCCAGCCAGGGAGAACAAGAGAGAATGAGCCCCAGCAGGAAAGGGAAGGAATTAAGGGACTGAAGCAGAAGGGTGACTCTTTTGTCTTAAAGGAAAGAAGCGAAGCTTTTCCTTCCACTTCTCTGTTAAACATTGTTCATGGGCTATTTTTTCCTCCACATTTCTCAGGTCTGAAAACCACTGAGGCACTCCTTAGTTCTACAAGTTTAGACAGTTGATAAGCGATGTGAGAGAATGCAGTCTAATTGGGTCCTTCGTTAACCCACCCCTGACTTACAGAGGGAGGTGATTTGGTTACAAACCGTTTTTACTCTGCTAAATCAGAGTTTCCACGTGCTGTCATCTGCTTGTAAATTAGCTGGAGGCACAAGCTTTGCATTGTGCAAAGTATTTATTCTTGCAGTTAGTATGCTGGAAAGTGTGGTTTCACACGTTTCTTCTGATACAAAGTTTCTCACCCAGTAGTGAACCAGTCACCTGGGGAGCGTGTACAAAGTGCCAAGTCCATCCTTCCTCCTCCCCACCCCCACCCCATGAGAGTGTAAGTGTGAGAATGAGAGGACAGGGCCTCCCTAACCCTACCCTGGAAACCCCGGAGTCATTGCTTCTTACTTTCTTACTTCCTCAGAGATTTCTTACTAATTTTTTTTTCAAATATAGGATTCTTTTTTTAATTCTTGACAAAACCCAGGAACTAGTTTATTTATTGTTTTATGATGGAAAGCTTCAAATTTATAGAAAGTAGACAGTGTCACATAATGGGACCCCCATATCACCCAGCTCCAGTGATTATCCACATTCTGCTATTCTTGTTCTTCTGTGCCTGGGTTATTATTACTTTCTGACGAATTCAATTTTATTTCCTAGATAAGGAAAAAAGTGTAATCTGTGAACTAAAAGTTGGTTACATGTCCTTGCAAGTGTTTCCCCCACTTTTCTGCATTTACTCCTCACAGCAGTCCCAGCCGTTGTTACCCGCATTTTATAACCTTGGAAATTGAAGCTCTCAGCAATCACACACCTGCCAGGCCCTCAACTAGTAAGTGCTCAGGTTCGGTTCACTCCCAGAGGCATCTGAGAAGTCTGCTTTTCCCCCTAAGCTACACCTTAGAAGAATAAGGACCATAAAAAATAAGTAGGTCCAGTGCTCGCTTCGGCAGCACATCTACTCAAATTGGAACGATACAGAGAAGGTTAGCAGGGCCCCTGCGCAAGCATGACACGCCAATTCGTGAAGCGTTCCGTATTTTTTAAGGAGGTGGGAGGGGGGTTCAGGATTGGGAACTTGTACACCCGTGGTGGATTCATGTTGATGTATGGCAAAACCAATACAGTACTGTAAAGTAAAATACAGTAAAAAAAATTAAAATTAAAAGAAAAGTAGGTCCAGGTTTCACATATGGACAGATGTACAACCATTTAATGTCAATATCAGAAGCTAGATGGTGTTTGGGCATTCAGTATAAAATCATTTAAACTTTGCATTTGAAGCTTTCCCCAATAAAATACTGGTGGGGGCAGGAATTTCAGCAGAAGCAGACTTTGTCTTTCTCATCAAGCAGGACATAAACAAGCTAGTTTCAGATACCCATTCTATGGATATCTGTTCAAAAGACATAGATTGGAAACCTCCTTGAATTTTAATCTTAAAAATAGCAAGCCAGTGATAGAAATTACCTGGAACTGACCTTATCAGCATTCCCTGGTGAGGTCTTAGAGAACTCAGAAAACTAGATGCCTTAAATGTGAGAGGGACATGATGATAGACAGTTCTCCATTTCTGGTCACTTAGGTGGGATTCAGTCATTTACCCAAAGCGACATTTTACATAGTAACATACATCCTGCATGTTGAAGCGCTTCCTTAGCGCAGAAGGACGTAACTTTTTTACACTACTTCACAAACACAGCTACCTACACCACTCCATCGTGTGGTACAGGCCCTGCTTTGACTGGGGAGCTGGCTGGGAACTGCTGAAGGTACAGAGACCCTGGGAGTACAGCCAACAGCCCTCTCCCATTCCTCCAGGGGCCACTGTGTGTCCCAGCAGCCAAGGCTTGGCTGCCATTTGCATGACCCAGCCTGCCCCTTAGCACTCAAGGCCAAGTGCTCCAAGCCCAGGGAGAGCTCTGCCCTTCTAGCTTTAGCCTGCTGTGGATGAAGGAGCTGCTTAGTTATACAAAAGCTACATACCCAGAATCTTCACACACTGCAAAACTGTGATCACATCAGGGAACCAAGTCAACCTAACTCACTGATTTCCAAAATTCCAATTGAATCTTGGGGTCCATATGACTCACTGATGTTCATACCATCATACCATTCTTTTTTGATTGTACTCTGAGTAGAATCAAAAGCCCTCAAGAGGTAGCTGTCTCTTGTGTTAAGGACTCCATCAGTGTCCTTCATCCGGAGGTGTCCAGACAGTACAGCTTACAAAGAAGAGCAAGGTTTGTAATTAGACCTGGATGTGAATCCCAGCTTCCACCATTACTGGCTGTGAGACTTGGAGAAAGTTGCTTAACTCCTCTGAGCTCAGCTCATAGACTATTGTAAGGTTTGAACTCAGATACAGGTATGTGAAAGGGCTTCCCAAGTGGCTCAGTGGTAAAGAATCTGCCTGATAATCTCCTGTAGGTGATAAAGAATCTGCCTGCCACTGTAGGAGGTACAGGAGATGTGGGTTTGATCCCTGGGTCAGGAAAATCCCCTGGAGAAGGAAATGGTAACCCACTCCAGCATGGTTGCCTGGAGAATTCCGTGGACAGTGGAGACTGGCAGGCTGCAGTCCATGAGGTCTCAAGAGAGTCGGAAACAACTTAGTGACTGAGTGCGCACATGTATGTGAAGTCACCCAGCGTGGTCTTGGGCCCACTGAGCATTGGTTTTCCTTTGCTGTCATCTGTATGATATATTGTGAATTTGAGATGAGGGCTCACATCCCTGCTGCTCACCGCTGGTGCGAATACATTGTGTCTCTTCCCATCCGTGCTTTCATCATCTAAAAACGGACTGCCTGTTCTCCAGGATGCTGCATGTGTGTGTACTATCTAACTGCCCCTTGGAGTGCTCCATCACACTGGGGCACAGGACGGTCCTGAGCATGCAGCCCAGAAAGGGTAAAGGCTGGCAGCACACTGAAGGCTGTGGGATCAGGTAGGGAGGGCAGCGGAGAAATGGTCAAAGTGAGTCTAGAATCAAAGGTTGGCATTTCTGAAAACAAAGATTACAGCTTGGGAGCTTTGCCAAGGGTGACCCCCACGGAGTGTTAGTTATACCACACCAAGGAGGTGGATGCTTGACTTCCCCACAGAAAGCCTAACTGCAGCTTGGATCGTTTACGACTCCTTGGTGGGGGGTGGGGAGTGGAATGGAGGCTCCTAGGCTAGGGATGGGGAGACTGCTGCAGTGTTCCTGCCTGCACTACTGCCTTCCTCCTGAGAATGATTGCCAGTATTATTTCATGTGGTCTTAAACCGGGAACGAGAGTTTGCTCAGTTATACATGACAGACATTAAATCTGTTGCCCAATTTGCAGTCTAAACTTGCTTGTAGACCTTCCGTCCTTGCTGGTTCCTGCCTGCTACAGCCATCCAAGCACTTGGGACGCATTTCCTTTCTTCCCTGAAGCTGCGAGGGGCCCAGGAGTTGGGCTTCCTTAAATGCAAGCAGATGGAAGCGAGCAGGAGTTTGGAGGCAATTAGAGGATTTCTTCCTCCAAGCAGTACGGGCTTGCTCTCTTTGGTGTGTGGCTGTTCTTGCTCATTTTTATTTTCCATTTGGGCTTTGTCAGCCTGTCAGCGCTTTTTTTCCAAGCTGTGTGTTTTACTGCTGGTTGTAGGCGCATGCAAGATGGGGTGACTTGGTTGCTTATTGTTTGAAATCAAACTTTCCACACCGAGGTATGGATAATGCATGATCATGATGGTGATGCCGATGCTTCATATTTGTAAAATATTCTGCAGCTTAGAGTGCTTTCACATACATCACCATTTCATTTGGCCTGGGCAGAAACTCAGATTGAAATGACAGCTATGCTCACCCCGCTGGAGTGGGTCTCTATGCTATCTTGTGGGTCTTTGTATGCTATCTTGCTAGTCATACACAAAGGGGAGGGGGGTAGAATGAAAATTGACGTCTTTTGCTTTGTTTTCTCTTTCTAGCTTCAGTCAGTCAGTTACATATTTTTCAAGCACTTTATGAGTGCACCGCTAAGCTCTCTGGTGACCTTTAAATATCTGTAGCAGACAGCCCTGGCCATCAGGGGGTTTCCAGTCGAGCTGAGGAACAAAGACCTGCAACTATGAGTTTTAGTGGCAGCACCCAGCACACGGAGGGCATTGAGGAACTGGGTGTCGGGCGTGTGAGTGGACAACTGAGTGAGTGGGTGATGCAGCCCACCAAAGTCCTGAGGAGCAAGAAGAGCTAGGGAGGAGGGAGTGAGGTTAGCCGTCCTCGGTGGGACGGGACACGGAGGATACAGCAGACTCGGGACACCTGGCTGCCAGGGCGAGAGAACGGGCTCACCTGCATCCTGAATTGCCACTCTTAGTGCAGCTAAATGACAGCTGAAGATGCTGAAGGAGACCACAGCGATATAGGCTCTGAAGAGCGAGCAAGGAGAACGTAATATGGGACAAGCGGGAAGGAGGCCAGGAAACAAACTGGAAGAAAGACGTTGCTCATCAGCTGTTGTCAGAAAAAAGGCTAGGGAAGCTACTTCACCTTAAAAGTCTGTCTCCAGGGAGGTGGGAAGGGGGTTCAAGATTGGGAACACGTGTACACCAGTGACGGATTCATGTATGGCAAAACCAATACAATATTGTAAAGTAATTAGCCTCCAATTAAAAAAACAAACAAAAACAAACCCTGTCTCCTAGTTTTAAGAACCTACCATATTGCAGCCCTCTAGTAAGGACTAGGAGAAGGTGATGGAAGAACTGAGAGAATCAGAGAAATAAAGGATTTGGCCCTATCCCTTAAGAGAGCCTGCCATGCACAGGACACAGTGAAACAAGGTGAATACCCCACCTGCTGGATGCTGGGGACAAGCCACGGAAGGGAGAGACTTGGAGGCCAGTGTAGCCTGAGGAGCTGAGGAAGGCTCCTTGAAGAGGGCAGATGGGCCAAGGCCTGGCTCTTGGAGATGCAGCAACTGCACGGGCAGTTGTGTGGAGATGTGTACCATCGCGGGTGGAGCTCATGTTGGACCAGTGGGCTGGAAGTTGGGTCAGATGCTGGAAGAGGGGCAGGGCCCCTGGTGTGGAAGGCTTGGAAGCCAGGCTGGGAAAGCTACTGAGCAAGGGAGTGACAGAGAGGCAGTAAGTGGGATTTTCTTCCTGCCCAGAATTCTCGTTAGTGTCCTGCTGCCCCAGATGCTGGGCTGGGCTCTACACTGTCCCCTGCTGATGATGTGAGAGTAAGCTAAGGGAAGGAAATGCCTCCTTGGGATGGCCATCAAAACCTCCCAGAGTCTCCGGGGCCAAATTCTACCTCTCCGTGGTAGAACAGGAGTCATCTCCAGTAGAGCTGTCAGTAGGACACTATTTTAGTGGCTATTTTAGCTGCCATGGAACTGGACTTAGTTTGTGTTTTAGACCTTTATGAAGTCTATGTAGCTTCATTATGATGACATTTTAAAAAATAATATCCATTCATACATACCCCTGATATAGAGGACTTAGGAAATAAATTACAAAGGACAAAAGTCACCTTCTATTCCATCACACAGAGACAGTCATGCACATTGTTCATATGTTGTTCAATGTCCCTTCCTTATACAGATTTAGAAATTATTAAAAAATAATTTATTTTAAAAAATAATTATCTTAGTTTTTAACTTGACAGTAGACCATGAATACTTTTCTAGTTCAGTATCTTTCAGTATGATTCCAGTGATGTATCCTATTCCATTGTAGGAATGTACCATAATTTATTTGATCAATCAAATAGGAAACCATTCCCCTATTTTTGCTCATTTTGGTTGTTTCCAGCAAATTAGGTTGTTACATATTTTTTAAAACAGCATCATAATGTGATATTTTCAGATAACCTGTTCTCATTAAGTCAATTGAACAGACAAATGCAAATGAATATAGAATGTTCCTTATGGAGTTTTATCTTACTTTTAGTGTCACTTCATCAAAAATAGTTAATCAACCCACGAATTACATGTGCTGTAGCATACGTCTCTAAGACTGGAAACACATGAGCTAGCCAAGCCCCGTGCTGATAGACATACCTGAATACAGAGTAAGAGTTTAGGGGCCCCAGTTGGATCAGGTAGTCCTTAGAATTTAAATGTCCTCCCATGCTTGACTGTAGTGAGATTACAGCAACAACAACCCTCAATATTATCTTCACATATATGAAGAGCCAAGCATTTGAGAACTTTAACCCCCTCTCTGTACCTACCTCTTGACCAGTGTTTAAGACACCGATCTTCTTCCTGATATGGGACACTGTTTGGAGGGCTGGTTCCTGCTGACTTTATTATAAGCTGCATAGAAGAAAAGTTGCCAGCTTTATTGTTTCTCTGAGACAGAGTTTGATTTACAGAGACCTGAAACTTCCTGCGTGTGTTTCTTTTCCAGTAATATGTGTGATTCACCACAGTTCAAGGTAACCGCGTCTTATAATGCCTCACTTTTTTCCAGTGGTATTTTTTATAAGAATCCTAGAATCGAGAGGAATCCTGTATGTCTTCCATGATCTCATATTCCCTGCCTCTTAGAGTTTTGCGGTATAATTAGGTTACTTGTTTTTCTTCATTATTTTTAATCATCCAGTGCCGAGGAGGAGGTGAAGATCAAGAAAAAATAAGCTGTGTTCTGTTTTTAAAACATTACTTCATATGTTGCTGGTGCATAGGAACAGCATTTTTCATATTGGACAAATACCTGGCCATCTGCTAAAACCTTTTATCAATTGTAATAATTGACCTGTAATTCTCTTAGATTTTCTGTGTCACCAGTCACATCCATAAATAATTTAAAATTTTTCCTTTGCAATCTTTATCTTTTTTTTTTTTTCCTTACTACTCTGGTTGGGACCTGTAGCACAGTGTTAAAAAGAAGGAGGGCAAACACACATCCTTAGTTTATTCCAGATTTAAAGAGCAGGCTGCTAACATTTCACCATTGAGTATGATGCTTACTCTTGGGAATTGGTTAATTCTTATTGGGTTATTCTTATTGATCCTGGTTTGCTAATAGTTGCTGTCTTTTTTAAGTCACAAGTAATTGTTGGATTTTCTTCTGTGTCTATTGATAAGATTATCAGGGTTTTCTCTTTTAATCTGATAACAGGGAAATCACTGTTGTCAATTTTCTAAAGTTAAACCATCCTTGCCTTGTTGGTAAAAATCCAATAGCCATGATATATTTTATAGACTGTTGGGCTGAGCTTGCTAAGCTCTTTTAGGCTCGTTTTGTTTGTGTTTATGTCTGAGGTCGGCCTGTGCTTTTCCCTTTTTTCTGCTGCCCTTGTCTGCTTTAGATGCAGAGGGCATCCTAGTGCTCTTCTGTTTGCGCTCTTTGAAACCTGCCTCATTTTTTCTGTAAAACATCTGAACCTAGTGTTTCTTTGGCAGACGGATGCGTAGATTCTTAAATGATGAGTCAAAGAATTTCTCTGAAATTTTTCATTTCTTAAACTTAATGACATGCAATTGTTCATAGAATGTTGTTATTTTTAATCTCTGCTGAACCTGTAGTTACATTCTCTCTTTCATTCCTATTTCATTTCATGGTGATTTGTCTAGTTTATAAGTTTTTCAAAGAAACATCTTTTCCTTTGTTAGTCCTTCCTAATGTATCTGTATTTTCTGATTTCATTAATTTTATCCTTTGTTATTCCCTTTGTCTAGTTTCCTTGGATTTACTCTTACTGACTTTCTTTCTTCTGCAGCTAGATACTCATTAATTATCTGTCTTTTTCCTTTTTTAGGATAAGATTTAAGCATTTTCCTCTAAATGCAACTTCATTAGAATCTGACAAGTTTTATTATAGAATATTTTCATCATCACTCAGTCCTAAGAATGTTATAATTACCATAGTTGTTTATTCTTTGATTCATGAATTATCAGCAGTGTCATTTTAAATCTTCAAACATGAGAGTTTTTAGTAATCATTTTGTTTTGGCATCTAACTTTAAAAATTTTCTTGTTGTCAGAGAATGTTGTTAGTATGATACTAGTTTCACAAAATTTTTTGAGACTTGGTTCATAGTCTAGTATGTGATCAATTTTTTTGAAAAATTCCATGAAATGTTTTTTAAAGATGCATATTCTCTAATGGGACTGGGGGAGATAGAGTTCTAAATATACCCATTAGATTATGCCTCTTAATTGTATAGTTCAAAATTTTTATATACTTAATCACTAAGAGAGGTATTGTTAGAAATCTCTCACTGTTTGATAACTTTGTCCTTTTGATTCTGATGATTTGCTTTATACATGGTTATATCCATTTCCCAGAAAGAGTATTAAAGAACACTTCACTGGCATTGTCCTCTTTGTCTCAGAACACAGATTCCTTCCTTAAGCTTCTAGGTTAATCGAACTTCTCAGAAGCCTTGCCCCCAAGGCATTCATCTTCTGATTACTTTCTTAGCTTCAACAATGGGATATTTCAAGGGGATAAAGTATCATAAAACCATAGAGCTGCTATGCTTGAAGGAGACTTAAAGTTCATCTAGTTCAACCAATATCTTTATCCTAATTCTTCTGGGAATCTCTAGTGTCAAGATACCTTCTACCAACTTTGGGAAGTTCTCATTATTAAAATGAGTCATAAGAAAATATCCCTTCTTATAACCACCCATCAGGTTTTTAAAGACTGCTTAAAATATCTTCTTCTCTAAGCAAAGCAATTTTCATTTTTTTATTAGTTTTTTCCCCCATACAATTCCCCATCCATCCAATATCTTAATTACTGTTTTATGGACAAGTTCTGGATTCTATATAGTCATGGCTTGAGAGATTTTCAGATTTCACACACACATATACATGGGTATATGTGTACATGTGTTTTTAAGGAATATTTTATTGGATAATTTTTAAGGAAGCCCCTCAAGAAAACATCTTACATGGAGGTCAAAACCCACTGACCACAGTATGTAATGATGTCTCTCTCTCTCTCTCTCTCAAGGGGGACCATTGTGATGACAGACCATGGCTCTTGCATATTGTTCCAGGCATGTGCTTAATGCAAGAGTGTGTGCTTAGAATCAAGGCCCATGTGGGCCTTTTCTGAAGGCCACACTGCAGAAGGAAGGAGAATAACACACAGGAGCAAATTTCCTGTTTAAAAAAAAAAAAATCCAACTTTGTTTAGAAATTAGCCAGCATGATTTCTGTGTTTCTAATGGAGAACCCTTCTTCTCCCTTTCTAAGGGAGAAGGAAATGACAACCCAATCCAGTATTCTTGCCTGGAGAGCCCCCATGGACAGAGGAGCTTGGTGGGCTACAGTCCATAGGGTCATGAAAGAGTCAGACATGACTGAGGCACTAAGCAACAGCAATGGAGAACAGGGGGAAACTTGCCCTTCGTTTGCTGACATAAAGTAAGTGTTGGTTTGGAAGTCCAAGTCCACAGTTTATATACTGAGGGAAGGTAGTAAAGGTGTCAGAAAATCTCCTCCCCATGGGAACGGTACACTATTGTGCTTGCAGAAGTTGGCTGTAAGTCATGAGCACTCCACCCGCTTGCCCTCAGCATCCTCTCCAACCACCAAGAAAGCACACTCCCCTTGGGACCCAGGACTGTTCAGGAGGTTGAAGAGTCCCACCTTCAGACAGAGAGTGCAGGTAACATCTTAACCTTTCTTAGCAATGTATTTAAGAAGGAATACTAGGACAATGTTTCCCTTTCAAGTTGGTCTCTTGTGGTACCGAGTATTTCATTATCATTGCAATTTAAATACTCCAAGTTCAGACTAGCTCAGAATGGGTAACAGCAGCCTCCTCTGGTTTAGCACCCCTTAATTGTGGTCTGTTAACCTCCTTAACTCAGCCTCACTAAGGGAGGACCTCGACAGTAACCAGCAAAACCTCTCTCCTTGATTAAGTCAAGCTAAGTTTGTGAAGCAACATACTTATATCAAAAGCACCCATATTTCTAAATATTCTTGGAACCTCAACTTAAGTGCTACCAGATCTAATGCTATTTTTCAGTAAATACCTCATTAGGTCACACTGGCTTTTAAGCAGGCATATCAAACAATTGATTCAAATTGAAATTACCCTTAGCACACACCACCTCCTCAGTCTTTTTCACACATGCTGCTGCTAAACCATATCCCCCATCCTGCACTATGCAACATTTTTTCCTTCACTAATTTTTATCATCTCAGTTCTGGCCTATTAGTTACTCTAACCCATCAAGATATTTTTGTGTCTTGAGCTTGTCACCTTCAGCATTTCTATCCCTCCCAAAGTTCACTTCATCTGAACATTTTATCAAGCAAATTTTCCCTATCTTCATCTAAGATGTTGGCAAGGCTGTTAAAGATCTCAGGCCCTGTGTTAATATCCCTGAGGTCATCTTCTAGGTAGACGTGGACTCCTTGATCAATGCCATTAGCTGTCCTGATACCCAGCCCACATTTTTCTATCTTGTTCCTTAAGGATTATGAAAGGTCTTTTGGATGTTAGATTACTGAGATTCATAAAGAACCACATTTCTCTGATTCCTGTCAAAACAGAAAGAGGGCTGACTATGCATTGAAATCATCCTTTATGAAGAGTCAGATCAGACCAAATGCTGAAACACTTTAGGAGGAATACCCAATTGGCTTTTGTTGTTTTTTACATCTAGCATTCCTAGACACTTTTTCCGTAGAACCAGTTTTTTCATAAGATCAATCGAGGCTGAGATTTCAAATAAGGAAATGGGATTGAATTTCACCCAAAGCTATTTTTGCTGGCATTCAGGTTAACAATTTCGCTCACTTAGGCTTAACTGTAAAATACTGGAATGTGTCAACTAGAATGTTAAAAATGAACTATACTCCCCAATCCCATTCTACCAGTTATCTGCTCTGTCTACCCCTCCATCCTTCCCTCACCGCCAGCTTCCTAAATCAAGATCAAGATTCATTAACATGGCCTATACCACTAAAACCTCTTCCTAGCTGTGTGTCCCTCACCCAGGAGCTCCCTGGACTGGGCCACCCTGCAGAGAGCTATCAGACCAAGTCACAATAGCTCAGAGCTCTTCAGGGCTTGTCTTTCACACTCCAGATGGAGTCCGTCCCTCTCCTTTGGCTGGTGATCTGCTCATGGCAGCCACCTCCCCATACCTCAGACCCTGCGCCACCTAGTGGATCCATCACTCTTCCCTAATAAAAGTCTTTCATGCCCCTCTAACACCCTGATGCCCATCTTTGCTCTAAAAGTCCCAGAGGCCAGGAATGTCCCAATCCATGTCTATATTTATAAATCTTGATGCTTTCTCAAGTGATAATTTAAATGCTTTTCTCAATAAAGCCTTGACTGATTCCTCCACTGAAAGTAATTTTTTTTTTCTCTCTGCTTTCTTGGTGGCTCAAATGTAAAGAATCTGCCTGCAATGTTGGAGATCCAAGTTCAATCCCTGGGTCAGGAAGAGCCCTTGGAGAAGGGAATGGCAACCCCCTCCAGTATTCGTGCCCAGAGAATTCCATGGACAGAAGAGCCTGGCAGGCTACAGTCCACAGGATCACAAAGAGTTAGACACAACTGAGCGACTAAGACACATACACAAGCTCCTGTGAGCACTGTGTAACTTCCAAGTGACATTTTCTTGCATAGAACTGTTTGTGTACTTGTTTTATCAGAAGCTGCTCCAGTGCTGAGACAATAGCTTATTTGCCTTTTCAGCTCAGTGAGGTCCAGGCACCTAGTAGATAGTCAGGACATACTTGTTGGATGGATGGGTGGTGTTGAGACTCTGGAAAGGATAAATAACTTGCCAAGATCACAGAGTCTTGACTAATAAAATTAACAACAGTTCCCAAATTCAATAATAAGATATTCGGCCAACACTGTGCTACATTCTGTTTCACAGTTTTGCTTTGATCTTTTTGTGAAAGTATAAGTAATACTCTTCCAGTACTCTTGCCTGGAAATCCAATGGACGGAGTAGCCTGGTGGGCTGCAGTCCATGGGGTCGCTAACAGTCGGACAGACTGAGCGACTTCACTTTCACTTTTCTCTTTCATGTATTGGAGAAGGGAATGGCAACCCACTCCAGTATTCTTGCCTGGAGAATCTCAGGGATGGGGGAGCCTGGTGGGCTGCCATCTATGGGGTCACACAGAGTCGGACACGACTGAAGTGACTTAGCAGCAGCAGCAGCATAAGTAATAAACATCCAGTTTTAAGAATTAGGCCAAAAGTCTGAGTTTGATTGTTTGCTTCATATTACCCCTTAGTTTTGCACGCTTAGGAATGTGTATTTGGGAAAGGGGTATGATAAGCTTTTCCTACCACATTTATCAAGCTTCAGAAATAACTTGAAAGGAGGAGATGCTGCCACTTTGGAACATTTGTCCTTTACAATTTAAAATGCCTGCAAACACACTTGGAAGAATTGTTCTTTTCAACTCTAAAAATCATAATTCTCTCAACAGAAAAATGCACTTCAGCTGTACAGTGTCAGCAGTTTGGTACTTAGGTTTGTTTTTATTTAAAGTGAGGAGTGGGTTAGAGATCTAATGTTAAAAATAGAGAGTAAGCTCCAGGATGAAATGGTGTTACCCTAACCTAGAGAAGGTGGTTTCTCCAACTTGTATAACAAAAGCACGATGTTGTCAACCTGACCGAAGGCTGATCAGCCTCATTTGAATCTGAAAGGGAGCCCACATCCTTCCTGTTGCCATGCAAAGATGTTGAAAAAAATTCACAGAGAAAACAGATGGACTAATATATGCTGTGTTTCCCAGACGTCCTGTCCCCAGTGCCCCCAAAACGGTGCAATAATTGAGAATGAGGTTGAACAAGAAAAGAACAAAGGAATAAAAGTATAAAATGCTGACAAAAAGCCAAACAGAAGCTATTCTTCTTAATTTGCTTCTCTTCGTGTTTTTTCAAATGTGGTTCTGTAGATAGGGGCAAAGGAAAGAAATGCAGGGTCATTTTTTACATTTTCAAGTAAAATTTTGTTATCTTGCACAATACGCTCGCCGAGACTTGCTTTCATTCATGGTACACTCCCGCTCCACCAATTTCAAAAGCAAAGGTGGCCAGTGTATTCCTTTGTTGCTCTGTGGTGTTGGAGTCCCTTTTTTATTTTTGCAGTAAGTTCCCCCAGAGTTGGAATGACCAAAGGACAAGCCATTTGTCTCAGCAATTCAGTGAAAATTTCCAACTTAAAAAAGCATGGATTGTATTGGCATGATGTGGATAGACTAATCAAGAAAGGAAAGAAGGGAGGAGAGGAGAATAAGAGAGGAGTGGAGCCTAACACTTCTTTTCTCACCAGGTGTTTCTTGGCTTCAGCAACCCACTCCAGTATTCTTGCCTGGAGAATCCCATGGACAGAGCAGCCTGGTGGGCTATGGTCCATAGGGTCACATAGAGTGGGACACGACTTAAGTGACTTAGCAGGCACGCACATTTCTTGGCTTACCTCCAGTACAGGCGAGGCTTATCAGTTTTGTGATAAAATGGTCCTGTTACAGAAAGTCCCCACTGAAGGCATCTGGAGCCACATAAACAAAGGCCAGGACAGCTTCAAAATGGACAAGTGTATTAAGTCGCATTCGAACATGGTATTGCTACACGGTCAGACGTTAAAGATTTCAGATTTAAATTAGATCTAACAGAGAAATTCCACAGAAATGAAGATATAAATTTTGAGATTCTTTCCAGGGGACATCATGCACTATTTCTGGAGATCTTCATCATGAGCAAGATTTCCATCCCTGTGGTAGAGGCATTTATCCATATGCTTTCTTAATTCCAAATTGATTTCTACACATAGATTTCAAGCATATATTTATTTAAAATATTTATTGCACCAGGAATGCTATTTGTCTTGTGCTGAAATTTTACCCTATTAGTTATAATTGAGCTCCCTAAATTGAAATTTTTTACCATTTTACGAAAAAATCCGAAAGCCTGGGAGATGCAGAATAACTTCCAGAAGATAACTAGATGTTTTGAAAATACAAAGAAACAGAGTAGAACCTGAAAAAAAAGAATAACTAGTTCTGTTTCCTCCCTTCAGGCTATTTTAGAATATTTTGTCTTTATCTCTTAATAAGGATTTATGGGATTATTAAGGAAGTTTTTTTTTTTTGTATTTATGTATTTTTTTACACGAACTCCCAAACATGAACCCCCCTCCCACCTCCCACCCCACATCATCCCTCCAGATAGTTTTCTTCCATGTTAAACATGTAACCTTAGCATCTAAAACCCTTTTATTTGCATACACAGAACAAATGGCAGCATCCTTTCTTTAGAGTAGCCCAGTCTCTATGTCATAAACATGATGTTATTGCCATTGCGTTTAGCTGTTGCTCCCAAAAGACTTAATCCAAAGTACATCATCACATGTAAGAGAAGAGCAGGCAGCATTTGGGCTGCAGATACTGAGAGAGTATTAAAATTCAAATTCAAATATTGAAAATTAAAGTTCACCTTTACCCATTGGTTCTTCAGTTCAGTTCAGTTCAGTCGCTCAGTCGTGTCCGACTCTTTGCGACCCTATGAATCGCAGCACCCCAGGCCTCCCTGTTCATCACCGTCTCCCGGAGTTCACTCAGACTCACGTCCATTGAGTCCGTGATGCCATCCAGCCATCTCATCCTC
>SJYX01018448.1:0-11483 GCA_006410675.1 Oreotragus oreotragus
GTTGTGCTTAGTCACTCAGTTGTGTCCGACTCTTTGCGACCCCATGGACTGTTACCCCCCAGGCTCCTCGCTTCATGGGGATTCTCCAGGCAAGAAACTGGAATGGGTTGCCATGCCCTCCTCCAGGGGATCTTCCCAACCCAGGGAATGAACCCAGGTATCCGGCATTACAGGTGGATTCTTTACCATCTGAACCACCAGGGAAGCCTAAATGTGATCCAAACTGCGATCCAGCAGAGGCTGCCACCCCCAAAAGTGATTGCTGAGGAGCTGGGGGAATGCAAGAAACAAGGTGAACAAGGAAACAAGATTGGCCGCAGATATGTGAGTTGCATAAGAAAGGAATGAATTCAGTGAGCCCAGAGGCTTGTATCTTCCTGTACATAAAACATTAAATTCCTGAACTTGATACCTGATCTTTGATGTTCAGACTGCCTACTCCCTTTGTTGCAAATTTGTATATATCCTGACATCCCCTCCTACCTCCTTGGAGCAGTTTTCTCAGAGCTATTGAGATGCTGTCTGCTGGGCTNGTACATAAAACATTAAATTCCTGAACTTGATACCTGATCTTTGATGTTCAGACTGCCTACTCCCTTTGTTGCAAATTTGTATATATCCTGACATCCCCTCCTACCTCCTTGGAGCAGTTTTCTCAGAGCTATTGAGATGCTGTCTGCTGGGCTTGGAGTCCTAAACATTCCCACCAAATAAAATAACCCTCTGCTTTCAGATTGTGACTATATTTTTCAGTCGACAGTTTTATTCAGCAGGAATGTTTAGGACTTCAAGCCCGGCAGACGGCGTCTCAAGTGACCCTGAGAGAATAGTTCCGAGGAGGCAAGAGGAGGAGCCAGGTTGTTTGGCCGTAAAGGGCATAAAAAGAGATTGTTCGTGAAAAAAAACCAGATATCGCAAGTTAAGGAATTTAGTGCTTTTCTATATATGGGAAGATGCAAGAGTCTGGGCTCGCTGAAATCCTTCCTTTGATGTGTACCTCAGGTATCTGTGGCCAGTGTCCAGCTTCCTCTGGGCTCATGTAGGCAGTGGCTGCAGTCTGATGATGACTCTAGATAGCAGGAATTCTTTCCTTCCTGAGTTCCCTCAGAGCTCATCAGCTCACCACTCCTCGAGGTTGCAACTGCTGGTGACTATGGACCTAACAGAAGCAGAAGATATTAAGAAGAGGTGGCAAGAATACACAGAAGAACTGTACAGAAAAGAGCTTCATGACCCGGATAATCACGATGCTGTGATCACTCACCTAGAGCCAGACATCCTGGAATGTGACGTCAAGTGGACCTTAAGAAGCATCACTATGAACAAAGCTAGTGGAGGTGATGGAATTCCAGTTGAGCTATTTCAAATCCTGAAAGATGATGCTGTGAAAGTGCTGTACTCAATATGCCAGAAAATTTGGAAAACTCAGCAGTGGCCACAGGACTGGAAAAGGTCAGTTTTCATTCCAATCCCAAAGAAAGGCAATACCAAAGAATGCTCAAACTACTGCACAATTGCACTCATCTCACACGCTAGTAAAGTAATGTTCAAAATTCTCCAAGCCAGGCTTCAGCAATATGTGAACTGCAAAACTTCCAGATGTTCAAGCTCATTTTAGAAAAGGCAGAGGAACCAGAAATCAAATTGCCAACATCTGCTGGATCATCGAAAAAGCAAAAGAGTTCCAAAACAACATCTATTTCTGCTTTATTGACTACGCCAAAGCCTTTGACTGTGTGGATCACCATAAACTGTGGAAAATTCTGAAAGAGATGGGACTACCAGGCCACCTGACCTTCCTCTTGAGAAACTTATATGCAGGTTAGGAAGCAACAGTTAGAACTGGACGTGGAACACCAGACTGGTTCCAAATCAGAAAAGGAGTATGTCAAGGCTGTATATTGTCACCCTGCTTATTTAACTTATATGCAGAGTACATCATGAGAAACGCTGGGCTGGAAGAAGCACAAACTGGAATCAAGATTGCCAGGAGAAATATCAGTAACCTTAGATATGCAGATGACAGCACCCTTATGGCAGAAAGTGAAGAGGAACTAAAAGGCCTCTTGATGAAAGTGAAAGAGGAGAGTGAAAAAGTTGGCTTAAAGCTCAACATTCAAAAAACGAAGATCATGGCATCCGGTCCCATCACTTCATGGCAAATAGATGGGGAAACAGTGGAAACAGTGTCAGACTTTATTTTTTTTCTGGCTCCAAAATCATTGCAGATGGTGATTGCAGCCATGAAATTAAAAGATGCCTACTCCTTGGAAGGAAAGTTATGACCAACCTAGATAACATATTGAAAAGCAAAGATATTACTTTGCCAACAAAGATCCCCTAGTCAAGGCTATGGTTTTTCCAGTGATCATGTATGGATGTGAGAGTTGGACTGAGAAGAAAGCTGAGCGCCGAAGAATTGATGCTTTTGAACTGTGGTGTTGGAGAAGACTCTTGAGAGTCCCTTGGACTTCAAGGAGATCCAACCAGTCCATCCTAAAAGAGATCAGTCCTGGGTGTTCATTGGAAGGACTGATGCTGAAGCTGAAACTCCAATACTTTGGCCACCTCATGCGAAGAGTTGACTCACTGGAAAAGACCCTGATGCTGGGAGGGATTGGGGGCAGGAGGAGAAGGGGACGACGAAGGATGAGATGGCTAGATGGCATCACTGACTTGATGGACATGGGTTTGAGTGAACTCCGGGAGTTGGTGATGGACAGGGAGGCCTGGCGTGCTGTGATTCATGGGGTTACAAAGAGTCAGACACGACTGAGCGACTGAAGTGACTGACTGACTGATGGCATCCTTGCTTACTGATTTAGTAGGATATTTTCCATTTCTTGTTACCATAATTAGAGAAGAGGAATTTTCAGACCTTCTTACCGTTTTCAGCCTCCCTCTCTGTAGTGGGTAGAATACTTTAAGCCACATTTGTTCTCATGCGCAAGCCCTTTAGCACTTCTGCAGAAGGAGAACTTGCTTATCTGATTGGTTAGAATTCAAGATATCCCCTGGCCTGGGCTTTGCTAGTGAGCTGTGCTGTTGGTCTGAAAAGTCTGGACTGACAAGACCTACTGTCTTTTTTGTATTCTGCTTCCTCAGGATCTTGCTTGTCATTTCTGCCCATTTGATTGCCTGTGCAGGTGGACTTACTCTGTCCTACCAACCTAGTCCTCACAGACTTGGAAGAGAAGCATTGGAAGCAAAAGAATTTACTTAAGACTCTTGGCCTCAAACATGTTCAATCTGATTTGTCATTTAGACTGTAAGTCGTGTCCGACTCTTTTGCAACCCCATGGGTGGTAGCCCACAAGGCTCCTCTGTCCATGGGATTTCCCAGGCAAGAATACTGGAGTGGGTTGCCAGTTCCTACTCCAGGGGATCTTTCTGACACAGGGATCGAACCTGCATCTCCTGCATTTGCAGCTGGATTCTTTACCACTGAGCCACCTGGGAATCGCATTCAGTCTTATGCATCCAGCCTAACTGCAGCTCAGCAATGGGGGTTGTTTTCTACCAGTTCTTTGGCTAGTGTTCCTTGGGTACAGCACACTTAGGAATCAGTCCTGAGGGGGAAGGATGAATGAACAGTCTATTGCCCCAAACACCGACTCAGGCCCTGAACAGCTCCTTTAATAGCACAAAATCTATCAATTTCTTTATCTGTCGAATTTCCCAAAGGAAAGCAGCATTCCTAATAGCTCACCCATATTATTGTTTCCGAATAGCCCTTATCAGAAATGTAATGTCCCGAGGGAGAAGTAAACAGAACAAAATGAAGAATAAGTGCTCAGTCAAGACCCTTTATGTACCTATTTCAAATTCACTTTTCAGAAAAATCATTAAATGGTATGCTTTGGAGGCTTATGGTCAGGGAAATGAAGCCATGGAACAGGGTCTCCAATCTCCGGGATCTGATTCCTGATCATCTGAGGTGGAGCTGATGCAATAATCATAAAAGTGCACGATAAATGCAGTGTGCTGGAATCATCCGGAAACCATCCCCCAGCCCAGTCCATGAAAAAAATCGTCTTCCAGGAAATGGGTCCCTGGAGCCAAAAATGGCGGGGCCTGCTGCTTTGGAACATCATACAGATCAGCACTCACCATCAGCTTCGTCAGAGAACTCACATCTCAAATGCTAACATTAACAATTTACATGTTAATACGACAACAATAACGTGTCTGATGAGCTGGGCCATCATTCGTATAGTTTAAATGACTGAAACAGACATTAGGAAGG
Source organism: Oreotragus oreotragus (assembly GCA_006410675.1). Taxonomy (NCBI): domain Eukaryota; kingdom Metazoa; phylum Chordata; class Mammalia; order Artiodactyla; family Bovidae; genus Oreotragus; species Oreotragus oreotragus. The sequence goes on from SJYX01018448.1 coordinate 4,247, forward strand.
ACCACAACATAACAGTATTTTTTTTTAAGATTCTATTTTTTTTTAAATAAGTATTCACAGTCAGATAATTCTCGTAATAAAAAACAACGAACCTTGAATGCCCAAACTGAATAAAATGTTCAGAAATGGGAATTGTGACTATTTAAAATATATTCCTGTCGTTCTGTTTTTTTTCTCCAATGCAAGATTTGTGTGAATAACAGGGCTTTGGCTTGGTTTGGGGAGAGTTTTACATTTGCAAATTAATGACCCAGTCCTCGCTGAAATGGTAATGCCCGAATACTTCATTTCTAAAACAAACCCAGATCTGGAATTTTTAATAGCCTGGGCCTGAGATTGGTGTTCATTTGGGCCCCGCGGCATACTTCCAAGACTGACAGGAAAAAACCCAACTGAGCACAATTGTTGGGACTATTTGAATGAAGGAGAGCAATTCATTTGAGGTTTACAGTGCATTTTTTCAGTAAGTCCTTTAATGCAGCAATGTCTACAATCAGCCACTAGTGAGAACTTATGGGAATTTTGAAGTATTTATAAAAAATGATTTATAATGTTATATGAGTTAATTCAACAGATATTTACAAGCATCTCTTTTGTATCAGGCACTTTGTGGATACAAAGACAAACTAGACAGGGTAGTTTAACTTTTTATTTTTGTATTGGAGTATAGCTGATTAACAGGCTTCCCTGGTAGCTCAGCTGGTAAAGAATCCGCCTGCAATGCAGGAGACCCCGGTTAGATTCCTGGGTGAGGAAGATCCCCTGGAGAAGGGATAGGCTACCCACTCCAGTACTCTTGAGCTTCCCTGGTGGCTTAGACAGTTAAGAATCTTCCTGCAACGTGGGAAACTTGGGTTCGAACCCTGGGTTGGGAAGATCCCTGCAGGAGGGCATGGCAAACCACTCCAGGATTCTTGCCTAGAGAATCCCCATGGACAGAGGAGCCTGGAGGGCTACAATCCATGGGGTTGCAAAGAGTCGGACACGACTGAGAGACTAAGCGCAGCACATAGCTGATTAGCAATGTTGCGATAGTTTCGGGTGGACAGCAAAGGGACTCAGCCATACATATACCTGCATTCTCCCCCAAAGTCTCCTATCCAGGCTGTCACCACGTAACATTAAGCAGAGTTCCTTCCTTGTGCTATACAGCATGTCCTTGTTGGTTACCCATTTTAAACATAGCAATGCATATGTGTCCACCCCAAACTCCCTAACTATCCCTCTTCCCATCTCCCGCCACCCCCCGCCCCAGCCTTGAAACCAAAAGTTCATTCTCCAAGTCTGTGAGTCTGTTTCTGTGCAAAGTAAACAAGATTTTGAAAAAGAATTATAATAGGAGGTAATGCTATGAATGTGATAGAATTATGCCTAGGGGGTGTGGTTCCAGGGTTGGGGTGGAGGATGGACAGGAAAAGAAATATTAGAACTTGTCTTTATCTCATACTTTAAGTTATTCTATTTTTGTATGTTTTTAGATAGACATAATTGGTCCAATGACACACATATAATTTATAAATAGACATAGGTAGCTATGGTATATAATTGGTGATTTAGAGAACACTGCTAAACAAGACCAGAAATAGGAATCATCTGATCTGATGTGTGGAGGACTCAAAATAACATTCCCAAATGAGCATATTTGATCTGAAGCCTGGGCAGAAAAGTAAGGGGACCACGTTAGTCAGAAGAAAAGTATCGCAGTGTTTTTCACATGTGTGTGAGTGCGTGTGTTCAGTCATGTCCGACTCTTTGCAATCCCAAGGCTCCTCTGTTCATGGGATTCTCCAAGCAAGAGTACTGGAGTGGGTTGTCATTTCCTCCTCCAAGGTAACTTCCCAACCCAGGGATCAAACCTGAGTCTCCTGTATCTCCTGCAGTGGCAGGAGGATTCTTTGCCACTGAGTCACCCGGGGAAGCCCAATAACACTTTTACAAAATGTGGAAAGGCTAAAGAGAGCCCTGCATCCATAGTGGGACTAGTGAGGGGAGGGAGGGGTGGACTAGGTAGAAAGATGGAGAAGGACTCTGCCAAGTTCTCAGACCTGTGTTTTACCAAGGGCAATGGACAGGAGGGGCGGAGAGAGCAGGATGGCTAACCCTTGCCCCTATGGGTCAGTCCATGGGGTCCTCTTCCTGGTGCTGATGCTGGGTGGGTCTCTCTCTGTGGGAGGAAAGAAGGAATGAGAACACACCATCTCCTGCCTCACTGAACCTCTAAAAGGTAGCCCTGAGTAGGAGAGGGTCTGGATTTTTAATTCTTGGACCATAACGGTCCTCCAGCAATCTATGGCCATATCCCTATCACTGATGACCACAGTGTTGATCTCACACTTGGGGTTAGATAAGAATTATACTTGAACGCACTCTTTTTTTTCTTTTGGCTGTGCTGTACAGCACGTGGAATCTTAGATCCCCGACCAGGGATCGGACCTGTGCCCCCTCATTAATTAATTTTAACTGGAGGATAATTACTTTACAGTATCGTGATGGTCTTTGCCATACATCGACGTGAATTGGCCACAGGTATATATATGTGTCCTTCCCCATCCTGAACGCCCCCTCTCACCTCCCTCCGCACCCTACCCCTCTGGGTAGTCCCAGAGCACTGGCTTTGGGTGCCCTGAGAAGCAGGAGTTCTTAACCACTGAGCTTACAAGGGAGGCCCCCCAGTTATGAGAGGTCCTTTAAATTCTGTGCCTGCCACATCCCTTCCTGCAGCCTCTTCTCTTCCAGCACCACTCCCTCACTTTTTCCCTGTTCTCAGCCAACCCCTGGCTGCTTCAGTGAGTCGCTTTTGCAGCTTCTCTGAGCAGAGGTAAAAATGCGTTCTCAAGATTCGTGGTCCCCTTCCTTTTCCTCCTCTTCTGTCCCTCTCAAACAAGGTGTTAGTGTATAGAGCAGGGAAGCACAAAACCAGGGCTTGCCTCTTCTCAAATACCAAAGAACCTGACTGATTTAAGCAAAGAGACTCCAACATCCACTTGACTTAAAGCTAGTCAAATGCTATTTCTGAAAATTGTGTTTCAATTGTGTGAGACATTATCACGCCACGGCTATTGTTATTGAAGTCAGAGAACTGAAAAGGAAATATATTTTTAGAAGAAAAGAGACATAAATCATGTTTTGGTTCTAGCTTTTTTGATTAAGTGATGTCTGTATCGCGAAGCCTAGCATTTCTCTTGTCGATGAATGAGATGTCCTCAGGGTTCTGTGGCCGCCTTTCCGGGGTCTGGTCAGCTGCACCCACCCCACCCAGGGACTTGCATCCTTACCAGCTCAGGGCCCGCTCCTGGCTTGCTACTGCCCTCTGCAGACAGCTCTCCTGTCTTCTCACCCCCAGGTCACCTTAGTGCCGGAAGGCGTTTCCTGACAGGATGAACTGCAGCCGCACTGTCTTTTCACCTTCCTGCAAGTGTTTCTCTTACTTCACTGACTCTATGTGTGTGTGTTTTTTATCCCTCCCCTTTTCCATGTCTATCACTTGGGGTCCTTTCTTCATTTTCCAACTTGTATTCAAATCCCAACTTCTCCCTGAAACCATCCTTGATTATTCAAGCCAGTTCTTTCTCCCAAGAACACTCACGACTGCTGAAGTCATCTGGATTTCTCCTCTAACTGCTTGGTGCCCTGGTTATTTGTGTGGTCACCTGGTACCTAGTGAGGAGACATACACAGGTGAGATAACTTATAGCTTTTTATAGTTATAGATACAAAACTATAGATATTTATAGTTTGCTATTTTCTTTCTAGATATTTTATGAGTTTCTGAAGGGCAGAGGCTAAGTTCTAAACACTGAATCTTTAGATTCCACATGTAACTGGTATCATACTGTATTTGTCTTCGTCTGACTTCATGTAATATGATGACATCTAAGCCCATCTGTGTTGCCACAGATGGCATCACTTCATTCTTTTTGATGACTGAGTAATATTCCATTATAATGTATACATAGAAACATTATATATCCATATATATGTATATATGGCTAAATAAAAGGATATGTAGAGTTCCCTGGTGGCCTAGTGGCTAAGATGCTGGGCTTTCACTACCGTGGCCCAGGTTGAGCAGTGTGGACAAAATTAAAAAAAAAAAAAGACATACAAATGAACTTATTTCTGAAACAGAAATAGACCCACCAATATAGAAAACAGTCTATATATAAAATAGATAACCAACAGGGAACTGTACTCAATATTCTGTAATAGCCTATAAGGGAAAAGAATCTGAAAAAGAATGTATATATGAATCATCGTGCTGTACACCTGAAACTAACTAATAAGATATTGTAAGTCAACTATACTTGAGCAAAATGAAAAACTGAAGCTTGTTGGTACCCCTCACACCTGGCACAGCATCCTCAGAGCAGGTGTTGGGGTGTTCCAGGACGGAGGTGCAGAGAAAGGGTGGATGGGGTGTCGTTCCGGGCTCAGCAGCACCCAGCTCTCCTCCCTTCCGGCTGCAGGCACTGTTCCTTCCCCACTCTGTGATGAAACCCGAGCAGGAAGCATTTGTCTGCTGGTGCTCTAGCAACGAGGGCCATGAAAAGGAACTTGAGCTGAGATGGCAATCAGCCCCGAGGTCACCCACGGTATAGAACAGCTGGCCTGGAGGGGCATCCGGGCCAGCAGCAGAGCTGGCAGGACCAAGAGAGCCTTAGTAGCTGTAAGCCATTGACATTTGCAGGTTGTTACCTAAGCATAGCATTGCCCATCTAATGGATAATTATTATTTAAATCCTTGGTGGTTAGGAGGTTAAATATGTAATTGAGAGCCAAAGTGGGATGCTTGGAAATTTGGCACCGGAAATGCAACAAATCTAAACTAAAACAGGGAGCAATTCAGGGCAAGAAGGAGGGTTTTGGGGTCAGACTGACCAGGGTTTGAATCCTGGCTCCTGCAAGTTGTATGTCCTGAACTGGTAGTTGTCAAGCTTTCTGGTCTTAGGATCCCTTTGTACTTTTAAAACTTATTGAGGACCCCAAAGAACTTTTGTTTTTATGGGTCACATCTATGAATATTTGCTGTTTTAGATACAAGACCAAAGATTTTTAACAGTGATTTATTAATTCATGTAAAAATAATTATAGTGGCACTTTCCTGGCTGTAGAGGGGTTAAGACTGCATTTCTACTGCAGGGGGCGCAGGTTTCATCCCTGATCTGGGAACTAAGATCCCCCGGGCCTCAAGGCATGGCCAAACCACCCACGCCCTGGCCAGACCTGCTCCAAACCGGTATATACCTAGGGCTTCCCAGATGGCACTAGTAGTAAGGAAACTGCCAGCGCAGGAGACTCAGGAGATTCAGTTCAATCCCTGGGTCCGGAAGATCCCCTAGAGTAGGAAATAGCAACCCATTCCAGCATCCTCACCTGGAGAATCCCATGGACAGAGGAGCCTGGCGAGCATAGTCCATGGGGTCGCAGAATCAGACCCGACTGAGCAACTGAGCACACAGCTGTGGTGCATATCACTCTATCACATGTTAATGTATTTTTGTGAGCAGCAACTATATTTCCCCCCAAATTCTTTAATATCTAGTTTAATAAAGGTGGATTCTCATATTTGTTTCTTTATCTGTCGGGATATGCTGTTTTGGATGAAGTAAATAAAGATCCAGCTTTACAGGTACGCAACTGGAGAATGGGTTTTTAATAATATTTCAATGAAATTGTGGGCATTATTTGATATTACACCAAGATTCAAGACAATCAGAAGTTTATTAAAGATTAGTTGCAACTTGAAACTGAAGTCTTATCAGGGAGCTTCTGTATGGGGTTTCATTAAAACTCATTGGTCTGTCTTTTACTTTGAATGAAACTTTAAAAAAAAACCATTCATGATTTTGTAACATCTTACATAGGTCCCTTGGAAAATAGTTTCCAGAAGTTGCAGGACTTACAAATGTTGACTCGTGTTGTTATATAACATCAAAACTTCATATTTATTAACACTATCATTGATGTCACTGAAAAATCTTCATGGATAGAGAGGCTTTGAAGCTCTTGGTAGCAGAAACAAATTGTCTAAACTTCAAGTTTCATGTCAAGGCATATATCTTAATAGTTGTGACAAATAACATCAGCTGTTTTCTTTGAAGTGGAAGGCTCAGTTTATTTTTGAGAAAATGTTTGCCCGGTCCCTAAGGGTGAATTACCAGTTTACGTGTCAGTCTGTCAACTAAAAACCATGTTTTGTGAAAAAAGCAGCTAGTTCAACTTGCAACTCAAGCATCATACAGATGCTTTTCCCTGAGATAACATTGTAGTTTGATATACAGCAAAAGGAATTTTATGTTATGCCTCAGTTTCCCCCACAAAATGTTAAAAAGATGTCTACTCAAGGGTGTAATTTAATAAAATTATTAATTTGTCCTGCTGCAGCAAGGTCCTTTTAAGTGATCTGGTTTTTTTGTTGTTGCCACTGCCTTGATTAGTGCTAAGGCAATAATAATTTTTCCCATAGTAGTTTTGCAGGATTGGTGGAAATTCAACACAGAAAAAAAAGGTAACATTGTACTTAGTACTGTTATAAAAAGTTTTGACCTTGTGAACCTGGGCATTCGAAAGAGTCCTGGGCACACCAAGAGGATCGTAGACGATATATGAGAAATGCTGTCCTAATGTAAGCTGCCTGACCTCTCTAAAATAGGAATAAAGCTGTTTTATGAAGTAAATAAAATATTATTTAATAAGAAATAATGCATGGAGAGCATCTAGTATTGTGCTGGTATGTAACAAGTGTTTGTTAAATGTTCGCTATTACTATTAATGTAATCTGTTGATATGTGAGGGTGTAGCTATCATTTATAATAGCAGCAATGATGATACACTTTCATTTTTCTCCATAAACTCATTCCTTTGGCAGATCTCCCTTGTAGTTAATGGCTCCAACTGTCTCTTGTGGTCCTTCTCTCCACTCAGCCAGTGTTTACTCACTCACAAACACTGCTGATGTGACCTCTTTCAGGTCCTCAGGATGGTCTCTTCTCTGCCATTTTCCTGCTACCACCAGCCGGCTTACAGAGCATGGTTTGGTGGAAAGAGACTGCCACCAAAGACAGTTCTGGCTGTTGGTACGCCGAAGAAGAATTGATGCTTTTGAACTGTGGTGTTGGAGAAGACTCTTGAGAGTCGCTTGGACTGCAAGGAGATCCAACCAGTCCATCCTAAAGGAGATCAGTCCTGGGTATTCATTGGAAGAACTGATGCTAAAGCTGAAACTCCAGTACTTTGG
>SJYX01018448.1:11537-44747 GCA_006410675.1 Oreotragus oreotragus
TTTTTTTTTAATAACAGGTGGTACATTAGCAGGGAAGAAAAACGATTCTCTTTCCTCTCCTTCCTTCCTCTGCCGCCCATCCCCTTTTTAGCTTCGCTTTGGGGATAAGAAGGGACACTGACCTATTGCTGGCAATCGAGGAAAGGGAGGTGATGGAGCAAGGCAGGAACGCACGAAGGCAGAGGATGAGGCCCAGGTTAAATGGGAGAAAGGAAAAAGAGAAGCGGAGACCGCAGGGAACAGAGGTTAGACGCCTTAAGGAGGCCGCTGTCCCCGCAGAGGGGCGGACACCTCTACCTTCAGCCCGGCCCCGGGGGACCTCCAGGCCACAGCCACGAGCCAGGCGGGCGCGGGAAGCGCGCACGAGGGCGTTCCCGCTACCGGCCGCCAGAGGGCGCGTCCGGAGTCGGCGCGGGGCCGGGGACGGGAGGAGGGGAGCCGCGGAGACGGGTCAGCCGCGGCGGCAGGGGCGGCGGCGGCGGCAGCGGTGCAGCTCCGCTCGCCGCGCGTCTCCAGTCCCCGCGCCCGTATAGGGAGCGCAGCCCCGCCGCCGGGATGCTGCCGCCCGCCCGCCGCGGCCGCCGCCTGGCGCTGCCGGCACTGCTCTCGCTGCTCACCTGCTCCCTGGGTAAGTAGCGGGCGGCCCGGGCGCGCACTGGAGAGGCGTGGGCTCCCCGGGTGCAGCCGCCCGCGCCCCGCGTCCGCGCCGGGGGAGACGCCGGGCGGCCCAGCCCTGCCTTGGCCCGCGGGCGCCCGCGCCCCGCCGTCCCGTCCCCGCCGCGCCTGCGGCGGCAGCGCCCCCTCCCGGCGTCCCGGCCAGCCCCGGCTCCCCGGGACCCCGGGACCCCGGGACCTCGGGACCTCGGGACCCCGGGGTGCGCCTGGCCGGTCTCTTTCGGCTCGCTGGGGTCCCGCCGCCGCTCCGGTTCGACTCGCGTCTCTGCGTTTCCTTCCGCCGGGAGCGGGCGGCCGGCCCGGCCGCGAGGGCGCGGCGCCCACCCCCACAGGAAGCGCGGAGTGAATGTGCAACTGCGAGAAACTTTGGAGCGAGGGAAGCGGCGGCCGCGGGCCCGCCCCCCTGCCTTCCGCCCGCGTCCCGGCGGCCCTCGGCGCCCCGCGCTGGCGGCGGAGGCTGGAGGCGGGCGGGCCGGATCCGCGGGCCGGGCTCCCGCGCGCTCTGGCCCGCATCGCCCGCGCGGTCGCCCAGCGGTGCACCCCCCACCTCGCCCGGGGCTCCCTGTGGGGTTCTCGCGGACCTGCCCGGGCTCCCTAGGTTGGGATGTCCACCCGGCCCCAGCCCCTTCTACCGATCCTTGACCAGAAGGGAGGACCGGGTGCCCGGCTGGGCCTCTGGGTGTCGGTTGGGGCGCGGGGGAGGCTGTAGGGAGTCTTCCGAACCCTGAATCTTCCTGGGGAAGAACTAGAGAACTCTGCAAACAGTGCTTGTCTGCTGCTGCTGTAATGCCCCTTCCCTTTTTTCTTCCGTGTTCCTCGCAAGAGCATCCCCCCCCCCCCAAATAATGTGATAAAAGTTAAAAAAAAAAAAATCATTGCCATTGACTTTCATGGTTGAGGTGTGTTCAAGTTTGAAACCTTGGAGGAAGAATATTCCTATTAGCGTTCTTGGGGTTGTTGTCATCACAGACTTTTTGTTTCCAGCCTGTTAAGAGGCAGTGATTTCAGATTTTTAGAAATGGCAGAATGGTGCGATTTCGGAAAAGACGTAGCGTCATTGTGCACTGCTGTTTCGGTAGCCCCCCGGAACCTTGGCAGCCGTTTCTACTTGGACTTAAAACTCTCGGAATAAGGACCTTGACTGTGTACCCCTGGCCTGTCTATCGCAGTTCAGTAAGTGTGGGAAAAGCCAGTGAAATTAATTGGTAATTGTTCACACGCGTGATTAAGTAACAATGTAATTAAAAATGTTTGGGCACCTTGGGCAGCGAAGGCTGTAATTGACGGTGGGGGCGCTACTGAACTTGGCGGGGATCTGCTTTAGCAGGAGTGCATTGCTGGGGTGGGGGGCGCCCGGAGAGGAGCGGAGGTTAGAGGAACTGAGACTCCCGGCTACATCAGTTGGCCTGCTGCCTGGACGTTTTGCACCTCACCAAATGGGGTGGGTGGGAGCTGAAATTGGCGTTCTATTTATAGCTCTGCACTTTGTAACTGCTGTACTGGGAATGTAATATTTGTGTGTAATATATTCACTAATAGGGGCTGAGGTGCACACTTGTGTTGCTCCGTGGATCTGTTTTTCTCTGCAGGAAAGAGAATGTTAGCACTTGATATATTACCGGACATTCAGAATGAACTGAAATGTCCACACGTTCTTAAAAGATGTGTTTTAGCCTTGTGAAGTTGTCAGATAAGCACAATAAATAAGACATAAAACCTATTAAAAGGTCCCTGTGAAACATTTGTTTTTGTGAAGGGGATTTCATGGATTGGTATAGGCAGGAAGCTGTGTTCTTCCAAATCTGAAGTAAATCACGAGTTCTTTTTACTGCATTCTGCTTTGATGTTGTGGAAGGACATGGAGAAACAGAAAGGTGTGGTACCCAGCTTTCATGTGTCTTGAAATCAGGGTTCTTGGACTCTTGTTGAAATAGAGAACATGATAGGAGTTCCAAGGCATGTCAACAGTTCAGACAGTGTAAAAATACCTGAAATATTCCCTGATCAGGGGACCTGACTGTGTGTACTTTAGTTCTCTCACAAGCGTAGTGTACTCACTTAAGCTTTCAGAGAAGTCAACAAGAACATTTATTTTAAACCCAGATGGTTATACAGACAAAAGTCACTGCAACTTCAGTTCTAAAGTCCAGAGCCAAGACTAAGAAGATTTATTCACGCCTCAGGGTCAGCCACTATGTGGCTTCTCGTTGACTTTGACGCTGTTTTTTTCCTATAAAATGGGAGGCATAGACTCGATAAAATACTAGAACTTTGCCATCTCTTACGATGTCAACTGGTTTTCTTGTGGCAGAGTCTATCCATTACCCCCCAAACCCTTAGTTTTTTCCTGATTAAAAAATCTTCATAGGGGTCCCCAGGCCCCAGGCCAGGGACTGGTGCTAGGCTGCACAGCAGGAGATAAATACCTGGTGAAGCTAAAACCGTCCCCTCCCCCCCGCCACCCCCACTCCCCCACCCCGCCCGCCAGGGAGAAATTGTCCTCTACAAAACTGGTCCCTGGTGCCAAACACGTTGGTGACCACTGTCTTAGATAATCAGCAGGGTTATGGACTGAGTTTTGTCCTTCAAATACGTATATTGAAGCATTGATCCTCAATACGACTGTATTTGGAGATGTGCCTTTAAGGAGATAATTAAAGTGGCTCTGTTGTAAAGAATCCGCCTTCCTAGGCAGGAGATCCGGGTTTCTTCCTGGGTCGGGAAGATTCCCCTGGAGAAGGGAATGGCAACACACTCCAGTATTTTTCCTTGGAGAATCCCATGGACAGAGGACCCTGGTGTGCTACAGTCTGTGGGTTCACAAAAAAAGTGGGACAGGACTTAGTGACTAAACAACAAGGTTGAAGGAGGTCATAAGGGCGGGGCTAATCTCCAGGACTCTTGAGTAAGAGGTAGAGACTCCAGAAATGCTCACAGAGAAAAGGCTGTGTGAGGACACAGGGAGAGCTCATCCAGCTTCAAGCCAAGGATAGAGGTCTCAGTAGAAACCAGCCCTGCTGTCTCCATGGTCTTGGACTTCTAGCCTCCAGAAGTGGAAGAAATGTTTCTGTTGTTTAAGCCCCCTGCCCATCCCAACCCCCATAGTTTCTATTATGGCAACCCTAGCAGCCCTTGTCGACAAAGGTCCGTCTAGTCAAAGCTGTGGTTCTTCCGGTAGTCATGTATGGATGTGAGAGTTGGACCATAAAGAAAGTTGAGTGCCGAAGAATTGATGCCTTTGAACTGTGATGTTGGAGAAGACTCTTGCAAGCCCCTTAGACTCCAAGGAGATCAAACTAGTCAATTCTAAAGGAAATCAGTCCTGAATATTCATTGGAAGGATTGACGCTGAAGCTGAAACTCCAGTACTTTGGCCACTTGATTTTGAGTGCCGAAGAATTGATGCCTTTGAACTGTGATGTTGGAGAAGACTCTTGCAAGCCCCTTAGACTCCAAGGAGATCAAACTAGTCAATTCTAAAGGAAATCAGTCCTGAATATTCATTGGAAGGATTGACGCTGAAGCTGAAACTCCAGTACTTTGGCCACTTGATGAGAACTGACTCATTGGAAAAGACCCTGATGCTGGGAAAGATTGAAGGCGGGAGGAGAAGGGGACGACAGAGAGTGAGATGGTTGGATGGCATCACTGACTCAATGGACATGAGTTTGAGCAAGCTCCAAGAGTTGGTGATGGACAGGGAGGCCTGGCGTGCTGCAGTCCATGGGGTTGCTGAGCCACTGAACTGAGCAGACTGATAATACAGGCGATGAGGGGAAGGGTGGAGGAGTGGTGGCGGCAGCAGTGTGTCTGGTGGAAAGACATTTTCAGTGGCCCTTGCAAACAGGGGTAGCCAGTGAGCTGTCTGCAGGGAGTTCTGAGTGTGTCTCTTGGTAAAGTTTATTAAAAGTGACTGACCCAGCCGTGGTGCAGGCCTTCTTCCATTTCCTCCTCCTTGTTGCCTGTTATGTGAATCTGATGGCTGGAGCTACGGTGGCCTTCTTGTGACCATGAAGTGACCTTGAAAGCAGAAGCCAGTAGTTACAATGGTGGAGCAGAAAGGATGGTACCACCTGGGAACAGGTAGGCGTGGAGCACTGTGCCAGCCCACCCTTGCCTATTTCCACACTTGTATCGCATGAGATAACAATCTGTATTGTTTAAGCCTCAGTTGTTGGTTTTTTTTTTTTACCTACATGCAGCCAAACCTAATTGTAATTGATATATCGGCGAAGAAGCTTATTTGAAACAATGATAATAAATAGTAACATTTATCTTTCTTATCCCTGTTTCTACTGAGTCAGGATTATATTTCTTAGTACCTGCCAAAATTAGGGATGATTTTCCACTCTGAGCCAGGTCTTGCTTGGATTCTTTTCATGGCAGCGAATCAGACACTTTAGGACCCCAAGAGTCACACCTGGCTCCAGGTTGCTTTGTGTTCTTCTGTTTTGGATTTTTAAGCCCTTCTCTTTTTCTTCAGCAGTACTCAGATAATACCGGCACAGATTTTAACTGTCTGGGTGGATTCTTTGTTGTTGGATGCCAGGCTGGTGTGGCCCCCTTGGTCACCAGCTTGACCCAGGAGTTTGCCTGTAGCCACTAGTCAGGCTCTTGGGATGGGGGGTTGGAAGCAGAGGGCGGAAGAGCAGCTGTGTCAAATGGGGGTGGAGGAGGGGGGGAGATGTCCTGACCCTTGTATTCAGTTCTTCTGAGGGAAACACTGTGGGCCCGGTACTCAGGTTGTAATTACTGACCTCATTTAGACCATTAAGGGTCAGCTTTTTTTGCTTTTTGTTAGAAACATTATTTATAATAGTTTACAGATGTTACAGATTTTTAGCTCCTTGAGGCAGTACCAAGGGGTTCCCTGGTGGCCCAGATGGTAACGAACCCGCCTGCCAATGCAGGAGACCTGGGTTTGATCCCTGGGTTGGGAAGATCCCCTGGAGAAGGAAATGGCAACCCTCTCCAGTATTCTTGCCTAGAGAATCCCATGGATGGAGGAGCCTGGTGGGGGACTACAGTCCACAGGGTCGCACAGAGTTGGACACGACTGAGGGGCTGAGTGCACACACACACCTTTCCCAATATAAAGGAGAAGTCACAGTAGGCGTCAGGGATTCATTAGATCTCTTACTGATTGAGTCTCCCTTAAGGCCACGTCTTGGAGGTCTGATCACTAAGCTGCTTCCAAAGAAACCAGGTAAGTGCTGATTTGAACTACAAGAACATGTTAGTAAGTTTTACATAGTATTAAACGGAAAAACTGGACTCAGAGTTTCTTCATCTGTTCAGAAGGTGTTGAGCATCTAGTATGTGCCAGACACTGGAGTTGTTGCAGGAAGAACCCGATCTAGCCTGTCTCTACTCTCATGGAGCTTGCAGTCTCGGAAGGGAAGGTGACATTGAACAGGAGCACCAGGGGCAGGACCGTGGTCTGCCCAGTGCTGTGGAGTTGTTCAGGGTGCTGTGACAGGTGTTTCAGGGACATCGTTCCGTCGCTCAGTCGTGTCCAACTCTTTGCGACCCCATGGAGTGTAGCCCTCCAGGTTCCTCTGTCCGTGGGATTCTCCAGGCAAGAATATTGGAGTGGGTTGCCATGCCCTCCTCCAGGGGATCTTCCCCACCCAGGGATCAAACCCACGTCTCTTGTGTCGCCTGCATTGCAGGCGGATTCTTTACTGCTGGGCCACCAGGAACTGATGAGGCTTTACTGGAAATCTGGAGCTGAGGTTCTCAATGGGGAGTGGGGGTGGGGGCAGTCACCTTGGCCCCCCCGCCCCTGGGAATCCTTGTCCATACGGAGAGATTTCAGGACTGTCACAGGGGGGTCGTTTGGCAGGGACGCTGCTGAGCAACCCAGAGTGCCATGGGGCATCCCCTGCCCTCCTCAGAGAATCAGCTTTCCGGTCCAAACCGGCAATAACGCCAGGCTGAGAAGCCCTGACATTTCTCAGGGCAGGGCCCTGGAGCTCAGACCTGAAGCGGAAGCAGAGCTCAGCTACCATGGGGAGGATGGAGGGGGCCAGGACAAGGCTGGTGGAAACTGATGGAGAAAGGACGAGACTGGACAGGGGAGGGGGCTGGAAGGCCCACGGGGGCCTCGCAGACCAGCGTGGGGATTTTGGACTTGGTCCTTAGAGCGGTGGGGTGCTGTTGCAGGGCTGCCATAGGGAGTGATGTGATTTGACTTAATGTGTTAAGAAGCTCAAGCTGGTGGTTCTGAAGAACAGGGATGGGCGGGGGCCGGTGTGGATGTGGGGAACGAGTGAGGAGGCTGCCAGAGTTAACCTGGCGAGAGCTGATTAAGAGTCAGGCGCGGTGGTTGACTGGTCCAGTGGGCAGAGAGGAGGGCCAAGGATGAGTCACAGGCTCCCGCTCTTGAGTGTAGGTGGAGAGCAGAGCTGTTTACTGATACAGGAGCTGATGGAGAAGGACCAGATGTGGTCAAAGGAAAAAATTGTTTTATTGTAGTTAAATATATATATAGCATAAAATGAATCATTTGAACCATTTTTAAGTGTACAGTTCGGTGGCATGAAGTATCCAGACAGTTTTCTAAAGTTTGCTTTTAATTTTAGGGGGAGGCAAAGATGAGGAGTTCTGTTTGGACAGGTTGAGTTTGGGGTGCCTGTGAGATGCTCGGGTACCATGTCCAATAGCAGTGAGATCCACTGAGGGTCTGGACCTCAGAGGAGAGACCTGCATGAGAGATTTAAGGGGAAATTTGAGTTCATTTCTTTCTTTCTTTTTAAAAGAAGAGAGCCTTGATTGACAACATAAACTTATTTAAACATTTATTAATACTAAAAATGTCTGTGTACTGAAATTGGAGAAGCAAATAGGCTTTATCTGTAAAGCTGATCTGATGTAGAGCAGCAGGTTTAACCAAAACAAATGAGTTAAAGTATCATCAAATACGATTTGAATGCATCTCAACTGTAGCAGTGCCAGTCTCTCCTAGGGATACAACTTACTTTCACTCTTAAAGGAATATTTTATGATCTTACAAGGTGATATGTTTTGGTTTACATCATTGCTTCCCATCAGAAGCTCAAGGCTCTTTACACATCACACTGAATTTATCTTCTCCAGATCCTCGAGGGTGGATAGGCAGGAGCTTGTTTGTCATTTATGAGATGAAGGAAGCAAAGGAAGATAAATGGCCAAACCCAGTTGGGGGAAGGAAAAAAAAAAAAGACAGGCAGGCTTTCTGTTCCTTTGAGTGGGTGTCGCACTTCAGCACACGTGGGAACACTTCAGGGTCTTAAAGAGTCTCCTTTGTTAAAATGCAGATTTCTGGGTTCCAGCTCCAGCTTTTTCTGGTTCAGGAGCCAAGACAAGGCGCTGGGGATCTGTGTCTTTAACAAGGTGCCGGGTGAGTTGTGTCTGCAGGCGCGTTGCAGAGCCCTGTTGGGATCATCCTGGCCCAGGTCTGAACTGGGACTGTCGCTGCACGTCGTCGATAGAATGTAAAGGTGATTGCTGGTTGCTTTGTCTTAAGGTGGAGTAAGGAGCTGTTACGGGGAAAGCAGAGTGTGGAGGTGAGGCCTGCTACTCGGCATTCAGGGCCTCTGCCTTCTTGGGAAGGGAATGAGAAACCCCAGAATTGGAACTCAGAAGTCTTCCTCTGGTTCCAGCATTGTTTGGCAGATTTATAGATGCTCCTGAAGGGACTCTAGTACCTGGAGTGTGAGTCTCAAAACCTGGAGCAGTGGGCTGTTGGATCAAAGGTTTTTGGACTATAGATGAGTTCCTGGAACGTCCCAGACTGTGGGTGCCATGGATTCAGCGGCACTGACCGGTGTGCTTTTGGCGACCCGTTTGTTTTGTGTGGCTGTGCTGGGTCTTCGTTGCCACACAGGCTTTTTTCTCTGGTTGGGGGCTCCTCGTTGCTGCGGTGGCCTCTCTTGTGACGGCTCCCTGGCTTCAGAGCACAGGTTCAGCATTTGTGGCCCTTGGGCTTAGCTGCTCTGCAGCATGTGGGATCTTCCCGGATCAGGGATTGAACCTGTGTCTCCTGCACTGGCCGGCGGATTCTTTACCAATGAGCCACCAGGAAGCCCTGGGACCCACATTTTATATTTCAGAGCTAAGATACTAAACGTCAGGCATAAAACGAGCCTGACGGTTGACTGTGGAATGTTCTCCAGCAGTGTAAAGGGAGTTGGACGGAGCTCTGACTTCCTGTGTTTGCATGCTGCTCTCCCGGACCCCTTCCGGGTGTGCTGGGGGGTGGGGGGTGTGCACGGGGCTTTTCTGCCCCAACCCACGACTCCGCCTGTGGACCCTGCATATGACTTCGTCGCCAAACTCTGAGTTGGAGTTTGCTTCTTTTCAGATCCTGAGTGGCATATGGGTTTTCATATCATCTGCTTAAATGAGATATGAATCAAAGAAGCAAAAGATCTTTTCCTTCCTAAAATATATAATTCTTTCCTTTTTCTCCGCACCCCCCCCCCTCCGTTTATTGTCCTTCCTGTACATATGCTAACCCTCTGGCATGTAGAGTATATTGGTCCTGGCAAATGTTGCTGCCGAGTGAGGGAAAGTCTGTGCTCCAGACTCCATTTCCCACTGATTTCTGTGAGGAAACAGGGGACGTGTTTCAGATGGAGTGAGATCCAGTGTGGGCAGCGGGGAGCTCAGGCAGGAGGAAAGCGAGGTCTGTGTGCTCCCTGCCATGGGGGAGCCTTGCCTCTCCTAACTTCTCCCAACCGGATGCATCCTTTGACAAGGTTGGGAATCCCAAGGAACACAGTGAAGAGGTTCCCGACCCTGAATGTTCTCTACCTGCCGTGGTGGTGGAATGGCACTGGCGTCGTCCCCAAAGCAGGGGATCTCTTTTCCCAAGAGTTTGCTGTTTGTATTTGGTCTCTGAGCAAAGGTCTCTAGCTCTTCCGTCCATCCTTCTCAGTTGCTCTTAAGGAGAGGGCTCAGAAAACATCTCACACACCTGCCTTCTCTCTGCTTGGCCACGCCTTTCTCTCTCCTTGGCAGTTTAGTCCCTGAGATGTTGGGGTTCCCCTTCTTCCGTCTTGAGCATCCAGCTTTGAGGCTCTGGTTCCACCATGCCGCGGAGACACTGAATGGGAACTCCTCTCGCGCCTCTGCGCTGAGCTGCACTGGGGACCAGGCCGTGATGGGGGTGTTGCCACTTGAATCCCCTGCAGCAGCTCGGGAAACTGGGAACCACGTTGAGTTCTCCCACAGTCTGCTCATTGTCCTTTATCCGGTAGCATCTGAATCGAGCCCCAGGCTTACCCCGTCACTCGGATCCGAAACCTGGAGTCACCTACACTCGTCTCCGCCCTTCTCTGCCCTCATCCACTCGCAGGGTCCGTCTCCAAAGCTGCAGATGCTGCTGCTTTAACCTGCTGTGCCCAGGAGTCGCCTCACCTTCATTAGGTCCCTTAGCTCTCAGTGTCTGGCTCCATCATCCTCCTGGCTGGTGTGAGTATGTGTGTTGTTTGTCTCTCTACAGCCCACCCCACACACTGCCTCTGGAAACTGGTCTCAGGCACACCTTTCAGCATGGCATCCCCCTTCTTAAAAGCCTCAGAAAGCTTTCAGTGGCACTCGGAGTGAAACCGGACTGACCCCTTTCAGGATGTGGCCCTGCCATTCCAGCCTCACCCCTGGCCCCAGTCACACAACACCCCCACCCTGCCCCCCGCCAGGGTGTCCCTGCCCAGGCCACTCCTTCCCGCCCCCCAGGTGCCCATGCTCGGCTCGCTGGACTGTTGGACGTGCTTTGTGTGCAGAAGCCTGTTTCCGGGCCTCCTCCTCTTGTGCTTGGAGTCTCTGCTGCCTGGCGTTGACCTTGCTGCCCTGCTTGGTGCTTTGCCCTCCCTCCTCCTCAGGGGCTCCCTGGGCGGCGGTGCTGTCAGAGGGCGCCGGTCGGCCCTTGGCTGTTGACACAGGACCTGTCTCTGGGGTTAGACCTCCTTGGGGAGCCGCTGGTTCGTCATCGTCACCCAGCTAGCATAACGCCTGGTGCTTAACTCAGGCAGCCCCTCTTTGATTTTCTGTCGAACACGCGAAAGCATACATTAATAATGATACTGACGGTGGCTGCTCACACCCAGAGCCACCAGCACGTGCCAGGCAGGCCCCATTCTGAGCCCCCGTGGTGTGTTGCGTGGGCTCACCCAGGGGCTCTTTAGCTGCCTTGATTCTACCCTTCTGGCCTCAGCCCCGCAGAGTCACGGGCGCTCCATGCGGGGTGCCCCGCGCCCCCACGTCCGCAACCCTGGAGACAGTGGCTCTGTGAGAGGAGCGCGAGGAATGCAGGTGCTTGGGCAGACGCCTTTGTTTCTGTTCCCTCTGCTGCCAGGGATTATCTTCAAAGCAGGATGTGGGACCAGTTAAATTGGCTGCAGGCCCCTTTGGAGGAGCTGGAATTAAACCTGGAAGCCCTAGGGAGCCAGGGCTGCCTGGGGCGGGGTTTGCCACTGAAACCTGTTATGTGAAGTAGGTCACAGCAGAGAAAGGACCAGGGGGAGCCCTGAGCCTGGGGGCGCCAGCCAAGGCTTCCAGGGCTGGGCTCTGTCCCAGACGGCTGGGGTGGGGGCCCAGGACCGCCTGGTCCCATGGTGCTTGTTTATTTCCTCCATCGACACCTCCTGAGCCTTTAGTCCTGCTGAACCTTCACTAAACCCTTTCTGCCCATCCCACAGCTCTCCCATCCTGGCAGCTCTCCTCTGAGGGGGCCACTTAGTGTCTTGCTTTCCCTGTTTGGTACTTAATTTGATTTCTGTGATAAAGGTTACAGGGAGAGTTTGGGAGGGTGAATTGGCTATGGGAACAAAGCAGAGATGGGAGGCTCAGGGGTCTTTTCTTGCCTGGGCCTGTCCTGCTTCCTCCCTCCCCGGGGGGATGGACGGAAAACAGTTGATTAGTGTTGCTTAAATGCATCGGAATTAATTCCTCTCCCGTTTCTAACACTCTAGGGCCGAGGCTAGCCTATAAATCTCAGGCCCCTGATCGCTGTAAAATTTGATGTATCTCTCGGGGTAGGTGTGCTCACACACATTCGTTGGCTTGAATTATCTAAAGTTATCATGAGAAAGGTCTTATTTCTATTGCCTTCCCTGACTTGCACTTTAAATATAGTTCCCTGTAGCAGTTACAGGAATGCATGTTGAAGATAGAAAAGGGAAAATTTCTTTTTAAACAGCCGCTTGGCATAGAAGAGCATGATTTACCTTTTAGAATATTTCTCCAAGTGTGCATTAAGGCCAAGCTTTCAAGAATATTTCTTCCCCCCACTGAATCTGGAAATTAGTATGAAGCCAAACAGCAAACACTGAGCCCCTGGCAGCCACCCCTCCTTGCTGGGGTCTCCGCCTCCCTCCTGCTGTGGGAGAGTCCCACTCTGTATTCTTGTTGCGGTTGTCGAAGGTGACAGATAATTTCTGATCTCACTCGCTAATTTTTCTCACTTTCCTCCTCTGTCAGCACCGTTTCTCCTTCATTTCCACAAAGTGCAAAAGCTGGGATTCTGCTGGTAAGGTGTTAGTCGCTGAGTTGTGTCCGACCTTTTGTGACCCGTGGATTCCTGTGTCCCTGGGATTTCCCAGACGAGAATATTGGAGTGGGTTGCCATTCCCTTCTCAGGGGATCTTCCTGGACTAGGGATTGAACCCAGGTCTCCTGCATTGCAGGCAGATTCTTTACCATCTGAGCCAAAGGGAAGTTGGTAGGAATTCTGTCAGTGATTCATTATTTTATATTTGGATTTGTTAATGAGATAGCATATCCTGTGCCTTCAAAATGCATTTGGTTCCTTGATGATTTGCTTTATTTAGACTATGGAAATGCAAAGATAAAACCAACTAGTGTTTTTCTTAATATTCATCTAATGGGGATTATCTTGCCATGTTCTGATTTGCTCTTATGCAAGTAACTGCATTTCTTATGTTATTGCTTTAAATATTATATAATTTATTTCTGTCATGGGAAAAAGGAGTTTTTAATTTCATAGAGTGATGGGGAGAAATAAGTTTTGCTACTTGTTTTTAAAGGATATTTTAACTTTTTGTTGTCATTTAGTGGCCGAGTCATCTCCAGTTTTTGGGGACTCCATAGACTGTAGCCCACCAGGCTCCTCTATCCATGAGATTCTCCAGGCAAGAATACTGGAGTGGGTTGCTATGGCCTCCTCCAGGGGATCTTCACGACCCAGGGAATAAACTGCGTCTCCTGAATTGGCAGGTGAATTCTTTACTACTAAGTCGCCTGGGAAGCTGGTATATTTTTTGCAGAGAATTAAAATCTAGTTTACCCTTCCCTCAGTTAAGCCTTGTCTGAATAAAAGTATGGTGTTTTTATTCCATAAAGACACGGAGGATTTGTGGAATTCACTTGATTTATGGGGAGCATCTTTTCTGAAGGTAATTCTTACTTTAAACAGTAACACTGTCAGCTAACATTAGCTGCTTGTTTATGAAAGGTGATGTGTTAGTAGTATTTAGAACCAATACATACTAAAGACACTTTTTCTTCAGTACAGAGTCTGTTCCGAAGGGCAAGGTCTTTTGTGTTGACACACTCTTCTTTTTCACAAGGCCACCTGGCCTTGGCAGAAGAATGAGGTTAAGACTAACCCTGCTTATTAGCTGAGGAGTCATTGAATTTGTTACATTGGGAAGGTTATTTTTCTTGATAAAAGGAAATTCTAATCCAGAGAGCTTTGACTGTCCATGCTTGGAATTAGGCATCCATGAGGTTGGGGGAGGGCTTCCCCTGGTGGCTCCATGGTAAGGAACCTCTCTGCAAAGCAGGAGCCACAGGAGAGTCCGGAAGATTCCTTGGAGGAGGGCATGTCAACTCACTCCAGTATTCTTGCCTGGGAAATCCCATGGACAGACAAGGCTGATGGGCTACAGTGGACATGACTGAAGCAACTTAGCATGACATGCACAGGGTTGGGGGAGATGGATTTTTGAGACTCAAGAGTCCTGTATTAGATGACCACAGTTTTTACATCCCAAAGGTTGACACACTGTTTTGTTTTCTAGAATTCTGTGATGCTGAGGGGTGTTGATGTGTTGCAACCTCCCTGTAAGATGTTTATTAATCCATTTTTGGGATCTTCTTGAGGGTTTTAAATGTGTCTGCTAGTTTAGAGATAAGTAAAACAAAACCAAAATATTAAATACCCAGAAGCAGAATGTAAATGGTGTTTGATGTTAAATCTCCCCTCCCTTCTTAGAACTTTGTGAATGATTTGGGCTTTGCATTTGTCTTGGGGGGTGTGTGTGTGTAAAAAGTGAATTAGGCATCGATCTTAGTGACCATGAATTCAGTGGGGGCACTAAACTCCTTTATTCTCTAGGGTTAGCGATGTCCTTGTAAAGAGACAGCCCTTAAATGATGGTTTGGGAAGACTTTCATTCATTTGTTCACTCATTCCATAAATATTTATTGACTTTCTTCTGTGTGCTGCCCCTGTTGTAGGGGGCAAATAGTACATAAAACCACATTCCTGCCATCATGAAGCTTACATTAAACTAACATAGAAGACAAGCAATAAACAAATAGCTATAGACTGTGTCAGTGGTGGTAAGCGCTCTGGAGAAGAATAAAGCAGTAAAGGGTGGGGAAGGGGTGTCGGGGTCGGTGAGGGGGCACTGCCCTCTCCAGAGCCTCGTACAGTGCTACCTGGGATCTCAGTGCCCACAGAGAGGTTCATCTGGATTTTACCTGCCTTCTGAAATGTCATCCTGGAAGTGGAAGTGATGAAACCACGTTAGTCATTTGCTTCCGAGTGTGAATATGTTTTAGATTTGAGGCAGTGGATGTCTGGAGCTGTGGTGGGGGGATTCCAGGCATCAGGATGGGTGGTCCTGTCTCCTGCTGCTGAGCAGGGTCTTCTCCGTTGCCTAGAATCCTGTCCTGCCCACCCCCCTGTGCTTTGTTCCCTGGAATTGTCTGGCCATCCCTTCCTACCTTCTTGTTTTCTCTTGGGAATGCTAATTTGGAGAGCAGACTCTATGAAATGCTTTCCTCTTAGCTTTTCAGGAGAAATGCACTGTAAAGTTAAGGTATTATGGTTTTGTCTGGTTAACCTTCCTGACTGGCTTATCATTTTACTTCTCATTTTCCACGTGTTACTGTCAGATTATTATTATTATTTTAATGTAGAGCCTAGATGTGTCTCCGGGGAAGGCAGTGGCATCCCACCCCAGTACTCTTGCCTGGAAAATCCAATGGACGGAGTGGCCTGGTGGGCTGCAGTCCATGGGGTCGCTAACAGTCGGACAGATTGAGCGACTTCACTTTCACTTTTCTCTTTCATGCACTGGAGAAGGAAATGGCAACCCACTCCAGTATTCTTGCCTGGAGAATCCCAGGGATGGGGGAGCCTGGTGGGCTGCCGTCTATGGAGTCACACAGAGATGGACATGACTGAAGTGACTTAGCAGCAGCAGCAGCAGCAGTAGATGTGTCTCTGGGGATATCTTGGTCTATTTATGGGCTCCAACTCAAGGTCATTCTAAATGGGGAATGATTCTACTTCCTCTCTCTCCCCTGGCACTGTGGCTTTAGCCGGGTTCTGGTAACTCTACCCAAGGTGCCTGGAGCAGCCTCTGCACCACAGCACTGACCCGAATCCACGGAGGCGGACAGCTTGCCCCAGATTTCGCTCTGCCGCTCGCCGGGCTCTGGCAGGGATGTGAGAGTGGGAATTTGCACTTCTTCCCGGTGGAATCTCAGCAATTCCCCTTTGCTTTGGAAGGCACCAGAATTCAGTTTTCTAGGAAGTTGTCCTCTGTATGCCTCTGTCTTGTGGTTTATAGCTACAGATAGAAATGATATCCTCCTCCTTTAGATGTAGTGTTTCCTTCGCTGGGCACCTGAGCCTGTTGACTTCACACCAGTGGATGCTCTTAGGTCTGGAGAAAGGCGGCCTTCGGTATGGGTTTGCAGCAATGCAGCTGCTTTTAAAACGAGCAAAATTTATTCTGTTAAAGTATAATTTTTTTTTCCATTTTAAGCAAAACTGTTGAATATGAGAATGAATCTTAATTGCTGATTTTAATGTACAAATGTTTCTTATTTCTCCCTTCCCCTCAGCTTTTGCTTTGGTTTCTGAAGATGTGAAGAAAGAGGCCAAACAGTCTAAGGTACTAATTCTAAAATCAAATCTATTCTTGTGGTCTGAGATTTGTCTGTCTTTTCTTTAATGGGAGCTATAATGATTTCATCTTTCAAAGAATTAATGAAATGTTGGTCAACATTGATTTTTGAATCCACAGCAGCAACTCACAGATAGTCTTGCTTAAAAACGAGACGTCTTTATTAAGGCAGATCCAGTTGGTTTTAAATTTAATCTTAAGAAAAAAGGTGTTCGGATATGGAGCTAGACATTTTAGAAGTCTTAACTTGGATACTGTCGGTTTTTTCTGGTCTTACCACGTCTTAGGTTGTTCAGTGGCCCAGTCGTGTCTCACTCTTTGAGACCCCATGGACTTAACCTTGGACCTAGTTTTCCCAGCCTGTGAAATGTGTGCTGTGTCGGGGTCACAAGTCCCTGAGTGCCCCTCACCTTGAGGTGACCTTATGTGAGAGGGCATCCTGGGGACTGGCTGAGAGACCCCAAAGGTGACCACCAGGCTCCTTGTACAGTCAGAACCTGAAATGAAGACATGGGGGACCCATGGAGAGGGAACAGCATTCTTCCAAATCTCAGAGCTGCTCCTCTCCAATCACTGGTTGCATTTAAGAACTGCATCTAAATTTTAGCATTTGGGGTTGCATTAGATCAGTTTAGCATTTGAGAAAGAGAATATTTTTAAAAATATGAGTTGCTTTTGTCGCATTAATTAAGGCTCAGTTGACTCTCTTTTTTACCCCACAATTAGTATAAAAGTGTTTTTAAATAGAATGTTTCTTTTACCAACAGAGTGTGATCTGTTCTAACTATACCATGGGTTTCCCACACAAGGGAAATGAGGAGAATAATTCCTTATGGTTTTATGATTCTTTATGGTTAATAAAGCATTTCAGACGTTTAATTCAGTTTGCTTTACTCGGTGGTCGTGTTATTGCTAAGCAAAGCAGATACTCACATACAGAGCAGAGAAAATACACGCCTAGAGAAGTGAGTTGATCGAGGTCACGCGACTATTAAAAGGTGAAGTCAGAATCCACACTTTGAGACTCTGTGAATTTTTCATGCTGTAATTTTGTACTACGCTGTCCTGTGCATTGGCATGTGTTTGTTTAGCCGTAATGAAGCTCATTATGAATTTAAGGGTTATTAATAGGGATTTAAAATTTTGTATAATAGATTTAGGAATTATAGCACATACTTTCAAATATAGGTTTTTACTCATCTTTCCGAAAGAGGAAATACATATATTTTTGGCCTTAAATACATATATGTATATAAGCAGAGATAAGGTAAGTCCTATATCTTAGTGTCAGTTTTTTCATGCAAAGGTATTAAAGTCCTTGAAAAGTGTCATTAACCCCATCTGTGCTTGGCTACGGAGCGAAAAAGCCATTAATCCCCTGAGGAGAGGCAATGATGAAACGTCTACTGTAGCCCACGCCAAGGCTGGGAGACGGAGGAGAATCGATTTGTCCAAGGTCGTCTGAAGTCTGTCTGTAGATGAACCCAAGACAGGACTTAAGGCGCCTGACAGTAGTCACGCTCACTGGGGTTGTCCTTGGCGTGTCACTCTCAGCACGCCTGGGAGCCGCCACTGCGGCCCAGCAGGCCGCCCTCCGTCCTGCTCGCCCCACTGCTCGCTGCAGTCGAGGGCGCTGGTTCCCTAGAGCCAGGCCAGTCCCGCTCAGAGCTGGGGGCCTTCCCCAAGCCACTCAGCTTCCCTGGTCGGCGTCAGGAGGCTCCTCACGGGAATCCCGAGGCAGCCGTCGCCCTGCCGTCCCGGCCGGGCCTGCCCTCTGGCCCAGGTGCGTCTCCTGGCTCCCGGGTCCCTGGCTCTGCTGAATTCTGGCCCACCCCGCCTTTCCGTGGAGCCTGCCCTTCCCAGCTCATGCTACGCATGGCCTCAGCCAAGCTCTGAGGGTGACTTCGACCTGCCTTCCATCCTGCGCTGGCCTGTGACCCTGGGCCCTGTGGGACATAGGCGTGGAGCCAGGCTCTGGAGCCAGACTGCTGTGGTTCACGGTCCTTCTCCCACCCTGGCCCCCGGCGGACACACCCATGCCCAGTTCCCTCATCTGGAACAGGACTGCCCTCACAAAGCGGTTTTGAAGATTGTGTTGTGTGTCTGCCACTGAGAGCAGTGCCCGTCCCTGTTTACACGTTTACCTGCTGTGACAGCAAGAAAGGCCCCATGCAACCTTTCAAGAAGTGTCCAACACAGGGGTGGCTGGGTGGTTGTGATCAAGTTGAAGATGCCAGTTTAATTCTTTACTTAAAAGATTTCATAGCAAATTCTTGTGAGGTTTTTTTTTTTAATCTTCTTTTAATGAAGGGTTTATAACTAAGCATGCAAGTGCTATTTGGATTGCAAGTGTTCAAATCTCTTGTGCTTTAAAGATAAAAGCTGCACGAAGGTTGTCTTAGATCTGTGTTTTTCTTGCTAGAGTAGGAGCTGTCTGTGGGGTGGGTGCCCTGGAAGCAGATGTCTTTCCTGTCTGAGTAGCAGTTCCGTTGACCTAGAGAACTTTTGACAGTGAGCACGTTTTGATGGATACTGATGGTGTCAGAAACACACAGCAGAAGAGATAATAAAACAAACCATGTGTTTCTTCTTAGGAAGAATTAAGCCTTTTCACGAGGGAAGCTGGAGACAGAATTTTAAATGTTCTGTCAATTAGTTCATTTACTCTGATTTTCTTTCTCAAAGGAGAAATTAATGAAGACCATTCTGGTTCCATTTCAGTTCACCTAAATCAGGCAATCCTTGGATATTTTATTTTTACAGTTTACAAATTGAGCCGTTTGAAATGGTCAGTCATTTCCTACCTATTGTATCCAGCAGTCAGAGCTGCAGTGCTTAATAACAGAAAGCTGTGGAATTTCAGTTGATTTTCTTTGGTTTTGCCAAGGCATCTGGCAGAAAGTCTAGTTCCTGTTCCAGCTTGGCTGCTGGAATCATTGAGTCCAGGATACTTTTTATGTGCAACTTCCGGTAAAGGTGGCTTTTGTTGTAGGTATTATTAATCCTTTTGCTGTTCAGTCACTCAGTCGTGTCTGACTCTTTGAGACCCCATGGACTGCAGCACGCCAGGTTTCCCTGTCCATTACCAACTCCCGGAGCTTGCTCAAACTCATGTCCGTCGAGTCAGTGATGGCATCCAACCATCTCGTTCTCTGTCATCCCCTCCCGCCTTCAATCTTTCCCAGCATCAGGGTCTTTTCTAATGAGTCAGCTCTATGCATCAGGTGGCCAAAGTATTGGAGCTTCAGCATCAGTCCTTCNGAGGCAGCCGTCGCCCTGCCGTCCCGGCCGGGCCTGCCCTCTGGCCCAGGTGCGTCTCCTGGCTCCCGGGTCCCTGGCTCTGCTGAATTCTGGCCCACCCCGCCTTTCCGTGGAGCCTGCCCTTCCCAGCTCATGCTACGCATGGCCTCAGCCAAGCTCTGAGGGTGACTTCGACCTGCCTTCCATCCTGCGCTGGCCTGTGACCCTGGGCCCTGTGGGACATAGGCGTGGAGCCAGGCTCTGGAGCCAGACTGCTGTGGTTCACGGTCCTTCTCCCACCCTGGCCCCCGGCGGACACACCCATGCCCAGTTCCCTCATCTGGAACAGGACTGCCCTCACAAAGCGGTTTTGAAGATTGTGTTGTGTGTCTGCCACCGAGAGCAGTGCCCGTCCCTGTTTACACGTTTACCTGCTGTGACAGCAAGAAAGGCCCCATGCAACCTTTCAAGAAGTGTCCAACACAGGGGTGGCTGGGTGGTTGTGATCAAGTTGAAGATGCCAGTTTAATTCTTTACTTAAAAGATTTCATAGCAAATTCTTGTGAGGCTTTTTTTTTTAAATCTTCTTTTAATGAAGGGTTTATAACTAAGCATGCAAGTGCTATTTGGATTGCAAGTGTTCAAATCTCTTGTGCTTTAAAGATAAAAGCTGCACGAAGGTTGTCTTAGATCTGTGTTTTTCTTGCTAGGGTAGGAGCTGTCTGTGGGGTGGGTGCCCTGGAAGCAGATGTCTTTCCTGTCTGAGTAGCAGTTCCGTTGACCTAGAGAACTTTTGACAGTGAGCACGTTTTGATGGATACTGATGGTGTCAGAAACACACAGCAGAAGAGATAATAAAACAAACCATGTGTTTCTTCTTAGGAAGAATTAAGCCTTTTCACGAGGGAAGCTGGAGACAGAATTTTAAATGTTCTGTCAATTAGTTCATTTACTCTGATTTTCTTTCTCAAAGGAGAAATTAATGAAGACCATTCTGGTTCCATTTCAGTTCACCTAAATCAGGCAATCCTTGGATATTTTATTTTTACAGTTTACAAATTGAGCCGTTTGAAATGGTCAGTCATTTCCTACCTATTGTATCCAGCAGTCAGAGCTGCAGTGCTTAATAACAGAAAGCTGTGGAATTTCAGTTGATTTTCTTTGGTTTTGCCAAGGCATCTGGCAGAAAGTCTAGTTCCTGTTCCATCTTGGCTGCTGGAATCATTGAGTCCAGGATACTTTTTATGTGCAACTTCCGGTAAAGGTGGCTTTTGTTGTAGGTATTATTAATCCTTTTGCTGTTCAGTCACTCAGTCGTGTCTGACTCTTTGAGACCCCATGGACTGCAGCACGCCAGGTTTCCCTGTCCATTACCAACTCCCGGAGCTTGCTCAAACTCATGTCCGTCGAGTCAGTGATGGCATCCAACCATCTCGTTCTCTGTCATCCCCTCCCGCCTTCAATCTTTCCCAGCATCAGGGTCTTTTCTAATGAGTCAGCTCTATGCATCAGGTGGCCAAAGTATTGGAGCTTCAGCATCAGTCCTTTCAATGAATATTCAGGACTGATTTCCTTTAGGATTCACTAGTTGGATCTCCTTGCAGTCCAAGGGACTCTCAAGAGTCCTCTCCAACACCACAGTTCAAAAGCATCAAGTCTTCTGTGCTCAGCTGTCTTTATGGTCCAACTCTCACATCCATACATGACTACTGGAAAAACCATAGCTTTAACTATACCGTCCTTTGTCGGCAATGTAATGTCTCTGCTTTTTAATATGCTGTCTAGGTTGGTCATAGCTTTTCTTCCAAGGAGCAGGCATCTAATTTCGTGGCTGCAGTCACCATCTGCTGTGATTTTGAAGCCCAAGAAAATAAAGTCTGTCACTGTCTCCATTGTTTCCCCATCTATTTGCCATGAAGTGATGGAACCAGATGCCGTGATCTTAGTTTTCTGAATGTTGAGTTTTAAGCCAGCTTTTTCACTCTCCTCTTTCACCTTCATCGAGAGGTTCTTTAGTTCCTGTTTGCTTTCTGTCAGCAGGGTGGTGTCATCTGCATATCTGAGGTTATTGATATTTCTTCCGGCGATCTTGATTCCAACTTGTGCTTCATTCAGGCTGGCATTTCGCGTGATGTACTCTGCATATCTTTTAGCTTACTCTCAAAGTATGTTTCCATCTCATGATGCGTGTTTTCTGAACAATGCCTCTGGGGGAGGATTGAGCATGCATTACTGGAAGGTGTAAGGAAGGAACGCTAGAAAGGAGCCAAAGACCTGGATTTCAGTCCTGGCCTGTGGCTAGAATGGCTGTTAGATGTTGTGCAAATCCTGTACCTTTTCTGAGCCGCTTTTGTTTTATCTGCAGAAGGGGAATGTTGGATTGTCCCATGCTATTTTTAGAAAATTGTAGTAAAAGACACATAAAGTTTATCATTTTAGCCATTTTTTAAGTGCACAGTTCCGTAGTGCTAAGTTTGTTCTTACTGTTGTGCAAGCAGTCTCCAGAACTCTCTTCATCCTGCAGGACTGAACCTT
The DNA here is from genome assembly GCA_006410675.1 of Oreotragus oreotragus. Classification (NCBI taxonomy): domain Eukaryota; kingdom Metazoa; phylum Chordata; class Mammalia; order Artiodactyla; family Bovidae; genus Oreotragus; species Oreotragus oreotragus. Next base: position 33,134 of record SJYX01018448.1, read on the forward strand.
GACCCCCATGAAGCCACAGCTCTGCGTCCCCTCCTGGCCCCTGGCCCTCCACCACCCCGTCTTCCATCTCTAGGTACCTCACGTCGTGGTGTCATACAGTCTCTATCTTTTTGTGACTGGCTTGTTGCACTTAGCATCCTGTCCTCAAGGTTCATCCGTATTGTAGCATGTGTAGAATTCCCTTCCTTTTTTAAAAAAAAAAAAAATCTACTGATTTATTTATTTGGCTGTGTCGGGTCTTAGTTGCCGCCCTCGGGATCTGTGGGCTCTTTGTGGTGGTGTGCAAGTCTAGTTGCCGTGTGGCATGTGGGATGTTAGTTCTCCGCCCAGGGATCGAACCGGTGTCCCCTGCATTGGCAGGTGGATTCTTAACCACTGGACCACCAAGGAAATCCTAGAATTCTCTCCTTTTTTAAGGCTGATTAATATTCCATTGTACAAAGAGGCCACAGTTTCTTTATCCATTCCAGTGCTACTTTTGGATCTGAAATTTCCAGTTTTCTATAACCCGTGTCTAGCAGCCAAAGGCGTGGCCTGGCAAGGAGGAGGCAGCTTGGCCTAGGGGAAGCCGAGGGCTCCATCCCCGGGCTCAGGCCGTGCTCCTGGCCACAGAGGCAGTGAGTCCGCACGTGCCGACCTAGGATGCTAGCCTGGCTCTGGTTGAGCACATTTAGGGAAGTGGTTGAGCCTTCCAGTCTTCTTAGCGGCTCTTCTGAAAAGTATGTGTTTTATCATCCTTAGGTCAGGTGTCACTTGACCCCGAGGTGTAGCAAGCAGATCAGTACATAACTGAGGTTCTTCTCCGCTCGCTATTATTTCTACCCCTGAGACACAGAGAATTTCAGAAAATGCTGCTGAAGGGGCCACTCCCCCGTCTGCTGACACAGTCCCTCTTGCATCCTGAGAGGACATGTCTCAGTGGCAGTATCTTGGCTTGTAAGCTGCTGATGTTTTGTTGCTAACGGCTCACGACTGCATTTCTTGTTGCAGTCGTGCGGGAAATGGGAGGATATTTGCCACCGTCCAGTTGTCATAATTATAGCGTGTGGTGGTTGGAAATGGAAAGGGGCAGTTAGAAGGAGAATTCCCTCTGCCAGAGGAGACAGTGACGATGGCAGATTTAGCTGCTGACACTCTGCGCTTTGTGGAGGAGTCTTTGAGGAGCTGGTTTGATCAGGATCCACACTCACGTGCCCACGTCCACGTTTCTGTGTTTGAAGCTCTGCGGCTCTGAGAGGCCCTTCCGTGCTCAGGAAATCTTGTGAGCCCCAGCGGACCCCCTCCCCCAGGGCTGCTTCTCAGGCAGGAGAGGATGCAGTGGTCACATTGCTGATGGCGGCATGTCTGAGCCCCCCAGATGATAACTACGGTGTTTGGTAGAGCCCGGCTTCCCAAGGAACGCATAGTCAGCATGGGTACAGTCCTGACGCGTTTATGATGCTTACCATGTATCAGGGTTTAAAACGATCTCTCCCAGGAACATTGTGAACCATTTCACACAAGAAGAAAGAGCCTCAGCTCGATTCGGTGACTTGCCCACCATCACGTAGGAGAGGAGCGGCCGCGTAGGACTCTTCTGTTCTGATGCAGAAATACATTATTGCTGCTTTTCCTGCCTTGATTTTTGTCTGTTTCTTTAAGGAAGCACTTCCAAGCTCTCATTTTCCATGTCTTACCCCCAGATGTTAAAATGTATCATACGTGTTTATTTCATGTATTGCTGTTTGTTTTTTTTTAATGTGATGAGATTGATCTTTTTCTCTTTTATTTAAAATACAGAATTTGGAGAAAAGTGATATATCAAAGAAAAATGACATAGGTGAGTAATAATTCTCTTTTTTAACTTAAGAGTTGATATCCAGGGGCTATTTCTTGTAAATTATATTTCAGTGAAGGGGATTTTTCTTTCTGATTTTATTTATGTGATAAATATTGTTGGCCAAATACTTCGTCTTTTGCTCAGCCCAGTGTTTACCGTCATGGAGACACGAGAACACATTTCAGATGGACATATTGGAAGTAATAATTCATAAGCTAAATTTATTTCCCTCAGCCACAATGTATTGAGCTGCTGGTAAAGAGAGACTTCCGTGCTGGGAGGCTGCGTGGGGAGTACAGCGGTGATGGAGACAGAGTCTCTTCCCAGGGGCGCATACACACTTCGTGGGAGGAAGGGTCAGCTGTGGCCTTTATCATGTCCCCTCTGCCTGGAGCCGGGGCGCTGACCTGCAGGCAGCCTGTCCCCTGCGGGTCAGCTTGGTGACCACGTCTTCTGTTAAATCCTCTGGCGGAGGCGGCTCCTGGCTACTCTGCAGACGCTGCACGTGTCTCTCAGCCCCGTCAGCTCCCAGTCTGCACACACTGCCTTTTAAACCCATCTTTCTCCCCCCTGTATCGTGAGCATTGTCAAGGTGGTGACCATGAGTTTGTTGTGGTTTTTTTTTTTTTGGATTCAGTTTTGGGAAACAGGCTCTGGGTGTTGACAGGAGGGCGAGGCTAACCTCTGTATCTTGGGTCTCTTCCCCAAGCGTGTGTACTTGGTCGTCGTGGGTCATCCCAGGACGGGCGACGGAGACTCGGGAGGTGAACCTTGGATGAGGGGAAAGGGACACACTTTCCTTCGTAAGGGCCTCCTTGCCTGGGCCTGGATTCTGAGGAGTCTGGAAGGTGGTAGTGGCCTGCTGGGTGGCGGGGGTAGGATGGGCTGTGCTGGGGTGCAGGTGCACAGGGACCACGGGGGCGCAGGCTAGAGTCTTGGGGTCTTGAGAGTAGCCATGTTTAAGAAGCCACAGTTATTCGCTGCTTGCCTTCTGTACATGACAACACGAGAATACCCTGTGTGGTCAGCCACTCCTCAGGAGGTTTAAAATAGAGACTTTACCTCTGCAGCCAACCTTGGTGGGTTTGGGCATTTGTCTGTGGTGGTGGCTGTCGTTTTTTAAATTAATTAACTTTTTTATTGAAGGATACCCGCTTTACAGAATTTTCTTTTCTGTCAAACCTCAACATGAATCAGCCATAGGTATACATATATCCCCTCCGTGTGTTGTTGTTTTTTTTATGGAAACTGGTGGGCCTCCTCGTAGCAGATGTTGTTTTTTCAGATTGATTTAGTTTAGACCACACGGGGCCTTCGTTGTCACACATGGGCTTTCTCTAGTTGTGGCTGCGGGGGCTGCTCTCTTGTTGTGGAGCGTGGACTCTGGGCTGTGTGGGCTTCAGTCGTTGCAGCACGTGGCTCAGTAGCCATGGCTCCTGGGCTCTGGAGCACAGGCTCAGCAGTTGTGGCGTGTGGGCTTATTTGCACCGCGGCATGTGTGATCTTCCTGGGTCAGGGATCAAACCTGTATCCTCTGCATTGGCAGGTGGATTCTTAACCACTGAGTCACCAGGGGAGCCTGTCGTCAGTGCTCTTAAATGAACGGTGGTGCTGGTCTAGAGCGGAGTTTTCAGCGCACCTGGGAAGCTCCCCGAGCAGGTGAAGCTGCATTCTCGCAGTTGTACATGGCAGAGCGGGTAATACTTGACTTGGTATCTGTTCATCTGAAGAAAGACCCAGAGGGCTTATCTGCCACGCCCTTAATGTGAGTTGGTGGGATGGAGTGGGGTTGGCGTTTACTAAAGCAGCTGACCCAGCAGAATCCGCACGCCGCCGCGGTCTCATGGTCCACAGGGCCTGGTGACCGACTCCCAGGGTGGGGTGGGTTTTTCATCTCTCTTGACTCAGTGCCTAGTCAGTACATCCACCAGTGAGCACTGTTCTGGCCAGCATCACTGTATGGCTCTCCGCGCGCGTGTGTAGGCGTGCACGCGTGTATATCCCTCTGCCTCACATCACAGGCTGCTTGTCATGTAGCTTTTGCCTGAAGACCGTCTCGTTGATTTCTCTTCAGAAAAATGCCAGATGTGGAAGTCCGTCTTTCTAGATACTTTGTGGCCGAGACAGACGAGCATGTGGTGTGCTGTTTGGTATGGTGTATACTCAGAAACGAGACTCCAAGAACCTTGGGTTGCTTTGCTTTACCTGCACAGAAGAGTTGATCCTCCTGTGTAGCCCACTTCGGTTCTGTTTCCTGGAAGCTCTCCGCAGCCTCTGTCCGCTTCAGCACCGCCTGGGTCCTCTCTGCACCTGTGATGGATGTCTTCATCGCCCCTTCTCACCCGTCACACTCATCATTATTGTCAGGCACTTGGTGTGCCTCCCACTTATTGCTCATTCCTGGAGGAGAGACAATGACAGTCTGTCTTGAGTTGTGACAGTGTTTGCAAAAGGCAGATCACAGTGGGTTTCGGGAAGTATCAGCAAAGGGATGGAATCGTCTTATTTGACTCCAGTGACCAGGCTGTGGGAGCTTAAGAGTTGGGGGGCTGAGCCACGTGAATAGAGAAGACGGCTCCCGAGGTGAGCCCTGGGGTCTGGACTTTGTCAACATGCGATGAATGCAGTCTGCAGAGCTTAGGATGTATATTAGGAAATATTTCTTGGTGCTGATACAAAGAACAGCAGGACAGACTTGCCTGGTGGCCCAGTGGCTAGGACTCTGCTCTCCCAGTGCGAGGGCCTGAAGTTCAACTGGGCTTCCCAGATGGTGCTAGCGGTAAGCAACCTGCCTGCTAATGCAGGAGACATGAGACTTGGGCTCCACCCCTGGGTCGGGAAGATCCCCTGGCGGAGGTCATGGCAGGCCACTCCAGTATTCTTCTCTGGAGAATCCCACGGACAGAGGAGGAGCCTGCTGGGATATATAGTCCATGGGGTTGCAAAGAGCTGGACACGACTGAAGTGAGTTAGCACGCACACATGTTCGATTGTTGGTCAGGGAACTAGATCCCACGTGCCGCAGCTAAGATCCTGAGTGCTGCAACTAAAGATCCTGAGTGCTGCAGCTAAGACCAGATAAATAAGAATAAACATTTTTTTAAAAAGAAAAAACCCCATTTGGAGAGAAGAAGAACAGCAGGAATTTAAGAACTAAACTGGACTAGGTTCAAGATGGTGGAGAAAGATGTGCGCTTCCTTCCTCCTGCAAGAGAATCAAAATCACAGCTAGCTGCTGGACAGCCGTCCGCAGGAGGACGCTGGACCCCCAAAAAGACAGCCCCTGTCCGTGGGAGGACACAGACCCCCAAAAAGACACCCCATGTGTGCGGGAGGACACGGACCCCCCCAAAAAAGACACCCCCTGTCCAAGGACAAGGGAGAAGCCATAGCAGGACTGTGGAAGGGTGCGAGCATGGCAAAATCAAGTCCCATACCCACCGGTGGGCGAGCCATGAACTGGAGGATGTTATCAGATCCCATACCCACCGGTGGGCGAGCCACGAGCTGGAGGACGTTATCAGATCCCATACCCACCGGTGGGCGAGCCACGAGCTGGAGGACGTTACCAGATCCCATACCCACCGGTGGGCTAGCCATGAACTGGAGGACGTTATCAGATCCCATACCCACCGGGTGGGCGAGCCATGAACTGGAGGATGTTATCAGATCCCATACCCACCGGTGGGCGAGCCACGAGCTGGAGAACGTTATCAGATCCCATACCCACTGGTGGGCGAGCCACGAGCTGGAGGACGTTAATGCCAGAGACGTTCTTGCACTCGTGTGAAGGTTCTAGGCTCCACAGCAGGCTCCCCAGCCTGGGGATCCCCAGGGAGTCTGACTCTGAAGGCCAGCAGAATTTGATTCCAGGCCCGCCACAGGACTGAAGGAGACTCCACTCTGGGCGGGCACAAACACATAATCATACCTCACTCTCCTGGTTCTTGTGTGGAATGGGGGTGGGGCTGAATGCGGTCCTCTGTCATGCACTGTATCAGGGCTATAGGGCTGGGCACACTGGGCACCCCTTCCTCCCTTGCCTCATACAGGTGACTCCCCTATGCATCCGTCCCTTGCCTCACTGTGCAGCCTCTTCTAGCTGTAATCTTTGCTGGTGCCCTGTGCTCCACTTGCTGTTGCAAACCTCCGCTGCTCCTTCCATTGAAAAAGGGCTCCATGGGGTCCCCAGGGCTCGGTGCCCTCGTCATGTCCCCTGGGAAGGCCCTGCTGTCTGGGGTCCCAGGTGGCTCTGGGGCCCTTCCCCAGTTTGAAAGCTGTTAATTATAGACCCGACAGAGGAGGTTGTGCTCCACTTGCTGTTGCAAACCTCCGCTGCTCCTTCCATTGAAAAAGGGCTCCATGGGGTCCCCAGGGCTCGGTGCCCTCGTCATGTCCCCTGGGGAGGCCCTGCTGTCTGGGGTCCCAGGTGGCTCTGGGGCCCTTCCCCAGTTTGAAAGCTGTTAATTATAGACCCGACAGAGGAGGAGACGGTTGGATGACATCATCGACTCAATGGACATGAGTTTTGAGTAAACTCTGGGAGTCGGACACGACTGAGCAACCAAACTGAATCTGTAGACCCAGCCTATTTGTGTGGCACATAGGTTCTTCCTGATCTGACCACACTGCTCTCTGACTTCATCACTGGCTGTTCTCTCCATCCTTTTCTCAGAAATGCCTGATAAACTCCCCAGTCACCCATTTAGGGCTGCTGCAGAGATGAGGTGGGCTGAGGACTCTGTGATAACCCAGCTCTTTCTCTGCCACTCAGTTGCTCCCTTCTGTACCTGCGTCTGCAGGAAACGGCTACATTTCAGTTTTATTTTTTAATTTATATATATATATATATATATATATATTTTTTTTTTTTTGCTGCATCCCATGGCCTGTGGGATCCTAGTTCCCCAAGTAGGGGTGGAACCTTCGCCCCCTGCAGTGGAAGCATGGAGTCTTAATCACTGGACCACCAGGGAAGCCCCACTGCTGTGTTTTAAGGGAAACACAGGAAGCATCCTTCCCAGAAGCTCTCCCTGCCCTGGCTCCCTGCCTCCAGGGCCCCAGCGTCCCCACCTGGCTCCCAACACGGGATGCTCCGTGTTGTCTTCTGAGCTGGACTCCTGTGCTGGAGCCGCGCTCACTCCTTTTGTACCCTGGACTCTTGCACTCGGAGAGGCTCAGTGTTCACTGAGTGCATACAGCGTGTGAGATCCAAGCGCGTGATTAAGGGAGGGGAAGTGAATACAAGTCATGGCACAGGACCCAAGAGCTGGAAAGGGGGAGAATTTGCCTCCTCTCTTCTTGCCAAGCCTTTTCCCCACACGAAAGAACTGCTGTGTGTGTGAACGATGGAAACTTTGCTGATCTGGTAGAGAAGGTGGTGGGAGGTGATTCCTGCAGGGTTAACCTCTTGACAGGTGAGCTGCTCTTTTAAAAAATTTATTGTGAATTATTTTGAACATACCAGGAGCTACAAAGAGTCACATCCAGGTATCTACCTCCCAGATTAAGAGACAAAACATTGCTAACATGGCTGCAGCCTTTAAACCAATATCTTGATTTTGGTGTGCATCACTCTCCTATAGTCTTTTTTGTTTTTTTCCAAAAATTTTTTTCCTTCTTTTTGGCAGTGCTGGGTCTTTGTTGCTGTGTGGGCTTTTCTCTAGTTGCCGCGAGCAGGGGCTCCGCCCTAGTGGTACGCGAGCTTCCCATTGCAGTGGCTTCCTTGTCTTGGAGCTTGGGCTCTAGGGCACGCGCGCTTCAGTAGTTGTGGCACACAGGTTTCGTTGCTCCGTGGCATGTGGGGTCTTCCTGGAGCAGTGATCAAACCCACGTCTCCTGCCTTGGCAGGTGGTTCTTTACCACTGAGCCACCGGGGAAGCTCTCCTGTAGTCTTTGCTACTTTCACATCAGTTAGATATGTTTATACAAGCGTATTATATAGCATATATCCATTTTATATAGATTTATGTTTATAGTTTTGAAAACCATTGATTTATGCTGTATGGTCATTACCTCCCACATTTTTTTTGGTGTTCTGTCTGGAGGGTTCATCTCCAGCTTCCATCTGGGTTGATCCATATACAGCCAGTTAATCTTTCTTGCTGTGGCAATACCACTGTGTAGTATTCTAGTTTGTATATCTTGTGTGTCTGGTTTGCTTCCAGCCTTTTTCTTTTCACACAGTGATGCTGCGGTGAGCACTCATGTTAACATATACGAGGGCTTCTCAAGGATGACTTATACCAGTGGAGTTTCTGGGTCATTGCAAATGTGCGTCTTCAGCTTTATTATATTTTGCAAAAATATTCTCTGAGGTTTATTGACTCCATTCTTGAATAGAAATAAACCTTGTTTCATTCTGATAAGTGAGTTAATGTTTCAGATGTAGTGGATCGGAAGTTACATTTCAGTTGAAGTAGGAGACACTTATTTGAGCATTATCTGTATGTCTGATTTGTAGAGCCAGGATGCTGACTTAAAATGGAGATAGTACATGGAAGGTTCAAATTTACATAAACTTCTACATAGAAAGGATTAGGTCACATTCAGCAGGTTGTTCAAAAAGCATGTTGGATCATTTTTAGGATTTGGATGGCTCACTGTGGGGCTGTTTGTTGTATGAATATTTGAGTGAGTGAATAAATGAACAGAACTGTAGAGCTCAACACAAGAATGGTAAAATACAGTGGAATAAATAGAAACCAAGTTAGTGTCCTTGAAAAAAAAGAGTTAGTCACTCATTCGTGTCCGACTCTTTGCAGCCCCATGGACTGTAGCCTGCCAGGCTCCTCTGTCCATGGGCCTCTCCAGGCAAGAATACTGGAGTGGGTTGCCATGCCCTCCTCCAGGGCATCTTCCCGACCCAGGGATCAAACCTGTGTCTCTTTCATCTCCTGCATTGGCAGGCAGGTTCTTTACCACTAGCGCACCTGGGAGTCGAGGTGTTAAAGGCAAGAGCTCATAGTGTGGGGAGGTCCGCATATTGGTTTATAGTCAACCTTGCTGGAGGCTGCAACCTGATGTGATGTCTGCCTTAGGCCACCACCCGTGTCGGGTGGCAGGGTCCTGACCCACCTGCAGTTTCTTTCCTTCATCATGAGCTCGGAACCTGGGCAGGCCTGCCGTGCTTTCCTGACGTGGGGTCTGGGCCTCCCCTTCTGCAGGCGAGATCCTCCTCTGGTCTGGAGGGGCTGACAGGCCAGGGCTGCCTCCCTCCCAGTCCCGGTCAAGACCCCGACGGCCCTGAACCCAGGCTTGATGGGCAGCCTATTCCCACTGCAGCCCGGTCGCCCTGCAGTCGTGGCTGTTTTCCTGGAGATGAACTTCACCCTGGCCAGGTGCCCCCTGAGGTCCCTGCTGAGTGTCGCCTCGACGGGCCGTCCAGAGCGTGCTTGCGGTCGAGTGTCGGTTTGCGCGGGGCTGCTGAAACAAAGTGGCGCAGACTGTGTGGCTTCCGCGGAGATGTGTCTCCAGGTTCTGGAGGCGGGGCTGGTTTCCTCTGAGGCCGCCCTCCTCAGCTTGAAGGTGGCCCTTTTTCCCCTGGGTCTTCACAGCAGCCTCCCTCTGTGTCTCTTGCCCAGATCACCTCTTTTCATAAAGACACCAGGGTATTGGGTTAGGGGCTTCCCTGGCGGCTCAGCTGGTAAAGAATCTGCCCTCAATGCAGGAGACCTGGGTTCAACCCCCTGGGTCGGGAAGATCCCCTGGAGGAGGAAATGGCAACCCACTCCAGTCTTCCTGGCCGGAGAATCCCCCGGATCAAGGATCCTGGTCGATTACTGTCCTCTTTTAATGACGGCACCAAGTATGTTGGGTGAAGACCTATAGTAATGACCCCATGTTAACTTGATTGCCTGTGTAAAGACCCAGTTCCCAGTAAGGCCACCTTCTGACGTCCTGGGGCTGAGGACACTTCATCCCGTGAAGCTCGGGGTTCGCAGTGAAACCCCTAACAGGGAGGCGCATTGTAGGATTCTGCGTAATTGTCAAAAGGTTTCTTGCAAATACAGTGGGTTTTCAGTGACTGGGGAGGTGAGTGTCCTAGACATTTTCATACTTTCTCACATTTACATTTGCATACTTTGTGACAGATGCAGGAACAAATTCACAGTTTGTTACCAGACTGGGTCTAGTACAGCCAGCGTATTTACTTGCTAACTTCTAGGAAGGAAGTTGCAGAGATCAGTTTAAAAAGAGAGATTGTGTCACTAGAATTACATATAAATTGATTTTTTTCCCCACTAAGAGTTTATTGCCTGAAGGCATGCCTTGTGACTGTTTTTTTCCTTTTCTTTTCATTTTGATTTGTTTTCAAGTTTATTTCAGTTGATGTTTTAAAAGAAAAAACAAAACCTAAACAAATTTTTTTGTTGTTTCTAGATTTAAAAGAAATTGTATTTGTCATCCAGAGTCAAAGTAATTCTTTTCATGTGAAGAAGGCAGAAGAGTTAAAACAAAGCATCTTAAAGCAATCTGCAGATCTTACACAGGTACGTAAAGATGACTTGGGATGTCTGATTTTTTCTTGATATGTTTATGTTTTCTAAAGCTCTTGGTCCATAGAGAGTCAGTTCTATTTAGATAGAATACATCTTCTGGTTTGTTTTGCTGGCTTAATATGGACTATTTATTGTTTAAAATGCTCTAGTTAATTTCAGATGCTCTAAGTATCATGTTCTAAATTATTATATACATATTTTAACAAACATGTAAAAATGTTTAGGACTAGCATGGTTTCATCATAAAATATGACAGAAAAAAGTGGAAGAAATAACTTTTTAAAGGCGGAGCTTAAAATAGCACAGATAGTTAATGTTCGAAATTTTGGTAACAGGTTCTAAGGCAGTTTTTATGTTGAAATAACATTTTCATTAACCTTTGTGCAGTAGTGCTTCTATGAGTTTCTTAATCTGGTTTTTGATTGGGTATTATTAACTGAACTTCTGATTTGATTTATAATGTAATATCCAAGGAGGATTATGGAGAGAAAGATTGACACATCCAGGTTTACTTTAATAAAGTTTAAAATAAGCGTGAACTGAATTTAAATCTGTTCTGCATATTGTGGGGGGTTCAGGGCAAAGGAAGATCTACCCATGCGTGCAGCCATATAGAAGCGTTCCGCCTTAGCCAAGCAAAGACAGTCCTCCCAGCCCAGTACACTACATGGTTGTGGCCTTGGCCAGTAAAGAGTTGGAAATAACAATGGAAAAGTGAACAGCCTTAATGGTGTTCAACGTCAGGGCACTGCTGGCAGTGAGGTTTATTGTGTTGTTCTTTAAATGCTGTGTGTGAGAGATTCATCCGACCTCCTCACATCCCCACGAGGACAGATCCTGGTTCCTCTCCTTGGAGCATCAGAACTTCTCAAGGGACAGGAAAGGATTGCAGACTGTAGACAAGTGGGGTTTTTTTGGTCAGGGTGGGGCAGTAATTAGAGATAGTAGCTTGATTAAAGTTCTCCTTTGCCTGGGCTTCCCCTTTGGCTCAGCTGGTAAAGGATTTCCCTGCAATGCAGGAGACCTACATTCGATCCCTGGGTTGGGAAGATCCCCTGGAGAAGGGAAAGGCTACCCACTCCAGTATTCTTGCCTGGAGAATCCAAGGTTTGCAAAGTCAGACATGACTGAGTGACTTTCATCATTATTTGCCTGGAAACCCAGCTTGGGGCAGTGTCTTCTACTAAAACTCTTCAGATTCCATCACAGAGGAACTCCTGTAGCAACCTTGCATGGCTGGCCTTCCCCCATGGGCTCTGGTAGAGGTGGATGCAGGGCAGGGGTGGGGTGGGGG
>SJYX01018448.1:45383-58518 GCA_006410675.1 Oreotragus oreotragus
TGGGGGTTGGGGGCGGGGAAAGTGGGGGGTGGAGAGGAAGCCAGGGGCCCACATAGTTCCTCAGTGGGGTCCAGGCAAGTGTTCGTGGAACTGAACTCAACCAGGCCTTGGCAGTTACCCCAGACCGGAAGTCAGTGATAACATCAGGACAGAGCTATGCATCATTTGATTTCATGTATGGATTAAGGGCACAACTATCTCTGTGTAGCTTGTTCCCAGAAATACCTTCCTTCTTGGAGAGGCAGATTCGTGTGTGTTTTCTCTTTTTTGGCTGTGACTGCAACATGCCGGATCTTAGTTCCCTAACTGGGGATTGAACCTGTGCCCCGTCTAGTGGAAGCGCAGTCTCTAACCACTGGACCACCAGGGAAGTCCCCCGTGTGCCTTTTAGATTATATACCTTATATACCTTCTGCATTTAATCCATACTGGTAGTCCTCACTGTTAATGTGATTGGTTACATACTTTGCCAGCCAAAGCCACTTGACTAAGTACACCCCCAGTACTTCCTCTACTAGTTGCCAGCTCCTTTTTTGCTGTTTAATTTTTTTTTTTTTTTGGCAAATGGGTACTTTTTTTGTTCTAATAGGTACTCATCACTGTCTCTCTACCTGTCTTATCCCCTTTGTTCTTCTGGGAGGAGTGGCTTCCTGGGAACCAGGGACAGGATAGTGCTCCCAGAATTTTGTTTACAGTGGGGAAAAGGCATGTGGGTACCTTTTGGAGGGAAGCAATAGGGATTATTATTATGATCAACACTATGGTTTTTCCAGTGGTCATGTACGGATGTGAGAGTTGGACTATAAAGAAAGCTGAGCACCGAAGAATTGATGCTTTTGACCTGTGGTGTTGGAGAAGACTCTTCAGAGTCCATTGGACTGCAAGGAGATCCAACCAGTCCATCCTAAAGGAAATCAGTCCTGAGTATTCATTGGAAGGAAGTTGCTGAAGCTGAAACTCTAATACTTTGGCCACCTGATGCAGAGAACTGACTCATTGGAAAAGACCCTGATGCTGGGAAAGATTGAAGGCGGGAGGAGAAGGGGACGACAGAGGATGAGATGGTTAGATGGCATCACTGACTCGATAGACATGAGTTTGAGCAAGCTCTGGGAGTTGGTGATGGACAGGGAGGCCTGGTGTGCTGCAGTCCATGGGGTCGCAGAGAGTCGGACATGAGTGATAGACGGGACTGAAGAGGGATTGTAAAATGTTCCTTCTTCTTTCCTGCCCCGTAGGCAGAAGGTGCTGCTAGGGGCTGGGAATGCCTGCTTCAGGGATCTGGAGCTCACATGCAGGACCACGGGGTGCTTAAAACTGGCAGTAGACTCTGGGGGGAATGGCTGCAGGTTCGTGTCTGAACAGTGTGGCCGTCGTATATGGATGGAGAGCGTGTGCGTCTCCCGGGAGTGGAGGCAGGTGGCGGCAGCTGAGGGTGTGGGTCTGGCAGAGCTGTGGGGCCTCCCGTGCTCCCTACTTTTCGCCACGACGCCACACCAGAGCTTGCTAACTCTAGTCCCACCTCTGGCGCCAGCTTCATTTCCCACCCCCGTCCCCTTGCGTTTTCCTTGCCAGTAACTGTGAACTCCTTGGAGCCCCTGGGCTGCCTGGCTATGCCAAGCCTCTGTGGCCTTGCACAGGACCCCTTCATCTTGACAAGCTCCTGGGGGTGTCTTTCTGTGCAGCGTCTTGACCCACAGGGACAAATGGCTTCCTCCTTGGTTCTGCTTTCATCATATAGTTTTCACTTTTGTACTAGTTTTGTTCCATCTCTCGTTTTATACATTTTGAGAGCAGAGAACGTCTTATTGGTTTTTGATCCTCAGAACCAAGCACAGAGCTTTCCATGTTCAGAACCTGAGTCCTCAGTGAATATTCATTAAACTGAGTCCCTGAGATTAATCATCCAACTCTTCCCGTATTTTCTTTTCTACTGTAATAGAAGTTTCCTTTTATTTCTCTTACAGTATGGTCACTTTTTTCTTAAACCGCTTTTTAAAATTGAAGTTTAGTTAATGTGCGATGTTTCAGGTGTACGGCAAAGTGAGTCAGTTATGTGTGTACACACCTTACCTTACACACACACACACACACACACACACACCTTATACACACACACAGATGTAAATTTTTTTCAGGCTCTTTTCCATTATAGGTTATTAGAAGGTATTAAATACAGTTCCCTGTGTTCCACGGTGGGCCTTTGTTGTTCATCTGTTTTACATATAGCGGTGTGAATATGTTAATCTCCTAATTTATCCCTCTCCCTCCCCTTTGGTAAACACAGGTTTGTCTTCTATTTGAGTCTGTTTCTGTTTTGTAAATAAGTTTGTGTGCATCTTTTTTTTTTTTTTTTTTTAGTTTGCACGTATATTTGTCTTTGGCTTACTTCACTTAGTATGATAACCTTTAGATCCATCCATGTTGCTGCAAATGGCATTTTGTTCTTCTTTATGGCTGAGTAGCATTCCATTCACTTTTCACTCTCGTGCATTTGGAGAAGACAGTGGCAACCCACTCAAGCATTCTTGCCTGGAGAATCCCAGGGACGGGGGAGCCTAGTGGGCTGCTGTCTGTGGGGTCGCACAGAGTCGGGCACGACTGAAGCGACTCAGCGGCAGCGGTGTTCCATTGTATACGCACCACACCTTCTTTCCAGTGTCCGTCCATGTCCTGGCTGTTGTGAATAGTGCTATAATGAACAGTTTTGACTACACACAAACACGCGAAGCACACAGGCTCGTATGAAATCACAGGTTCTTTGAAGGCAGATGCTCTGGCTTGTTCTGCTTTTAATTCTCTCATAGTACCTTTTGCATAGTGAATATTGAGCATACAGCATTTGAACTGAATTCGGAATAAATGGAACAAATGAAAACTAAGCATTATTTTAAGTAAATTATTTTATCTGTTAAAATTATTTGTCTTCATTTTTAAAATGATTAGAGCCACCACCTCTTATATTAAATATAACTATTTTATTTCTCCCCAGGAAGCCAGAGAGTTTAGGGAGGAGAGTAGAATAAAGTGAGCGTGGACAGTGTGATCTCACCCTTAGGTGGATCTTTGAGAGACAGTATGGAAAAGAACCAGAGCGTTCACTGACTGCTTTCACACAGCCACTGTAACAGTGACTATGGAAGGTGGGGATTCTCTTCCCCGTAAACAGTCCACGTGAGGAGGGCAGGAGTGGGCAGCCCTGCTCTGCTTTCCTTCTGTCTGCTGCTTGCTGTGAGCTGAGGGGGCTTGTCCTTACTGCATGGTTGAAGCTGGCTGACACCCTTACTTTGCATCCTGGTGTGTGGAGGGCAAGTAGGGGTCTTTAAGGATATGACCTTGAAGTTGTTGTTCAGTCGCCAAGTTGTGTCTGACTCTTTGCGACCCGGGGACTGTAACCAGGCTCCTCTGTCCTTCACTGTCTCCCCGAGTTTGCTCGCATTCATGTCCATTGAGTCGATGCTGCCATCCAACCATCTCACCCTGTCACCTCCTTCTGCTCCTGCCATCAGTCTTTCCCAGCATCAGGGTCTTTTCCAGGGAGTCAGCTCTTCACCTCAGGTGGCCAAAGTATTGAAGCTTCAGCATCAGTCCTTCCAATGAATAGTCAGGGTTGATTTCCTTTAGGATTGACTGGTTTGATCTCCTTGCAGTCCAAGAAACTCTCAAGAGTCTTCTCCAATACCAGATTTCATTAGAAAGCATCAATTCTTCGGCACTCAGCCTTCTTTATGGTCCAGCTCTCACATCTGTACATGACTCCTGGAAAACATAGCTTTGACTATATGGACCTTTGCCAGCAAAGTGATGTCTCTGCTTTTTAATACGCCGTCTATCTGTCTGGTTTCAGTGTGCTTCTGCTTAATTTGTATTGTCATTTGCTTTCACTATTTGCTGGTTGCTGCTGCTACTGCTGCTAAGTCACTTCAGTCGTGTCTGACTCTGTGTGACCCCATAGACGGCAGCCCACTAGGCTCCCCCTGTCCCTGGGGAAGGAGATTTGCTGGTTAGATCGCCTGTTTAGCCAGTGACTTAGACAGCCACTAGGTGGCAGTATTGGTTTTACATTTAAAGACACCTAATTAAGCATCATTATCAAGAACCCCTCTCCCCATCCCGAAGTTTCCATGGTCTTAGGTGGAGTCTAGACTGAAGCAATAGGAAAGCTCCCTTTAATTATCAGAAGGTATGTTTTTCTTATTCTGAAATTCCTTCCTAGCGTGAAAGCCAGCTATGAGTATTGAAATAGTTATGGCAGAACATTGTTTTAGCACTTGGGTTTAATTTGCTCACAAAATCCAGGGTGTCCTGTTACGACTTAAAGTAATTTCATCTTTGGGTTAGCAAGTCTTGTGGTAGTTGAAATGGCTGGAACGATTTTAAGCATTTGTAACTGTACATGATGTGGGCTCATTTTTTACCTTTGTAGAATTCTTCATGTGACTTATACGATTGAGAGTCAGATTTATTCCATGGGTAGCATTTTGGAGATCCACAGATGGTTGAAAGCTCACGTTGGGTCTGCAGACAGTTCTTTGAGCAGTGATACACTACCCTGACCTAGAACTCCATGAAAATAGAGAAAGAAGATGCCGTGCAGAGAATTAAGTGCTGAGATGCACAAAATATAGGGCAGCAGGGTCACTTGGAGAGGCAAGTAGTGGCTCCCTAGTTATAGCTTGACTGAAACTTGTGTTTAAAAACTGACACTTTTTTTCCTTTTTTAAAAAAATTAATCTATTTTTTATTGAAGGATAAATGCTTTACAGAATTTTGCTGTTTTATGTCAAACCTCAACATGAGTCAGCCATAGGTAAACATATATGCCCTCCCTTTTGAACCTCGCTCCCCCCATCCCACCCCTCCAGGTTGCTACAGAGCCCCTGTTTGAGTTTCCTGAGCCATGCAGCAAATTCCCCTTGGCTATCTATTTTACATATGGTAATGTAAATTTCCATGTTACTTTTCCATACATCTCACCCTCTCCTCTCCCCTCCCCATGTCCATAAGTCTATTTTCTATGTCTGAAACGGACACGTTCTTGAGAAAGAATTGACGGCCTAGTCATCAGCCGAGGAAACTGAGGATGTCCGAACCCCAGGCAGAGTTATCAGGGCCTCTCCAGCCTGTGGCATGGAGCGGCCGGCTCCTCCTCCTCCGAGGGGCCAGCCCCATCGTTTGCCAGGTGTTTGCTGCGCTTCTAATGGGACAGGATGTTACCTGCAACCTGAACTCGATGTCTTCGGGTTGCAGTTTTGTTTTTTTCCATAGATTTGCCCACCATGAGCATTCAGAACAGTTGCATAGTGAGGAAAGAATCCCCGGTAAGTTTTATCATGTGAATATTTATCTGATAGCCCAAAATATCTCTTCCTCCCACACCACCAGATGTCTGGAGCTGCTGTTTATTTACTCGTTACTCCTGTTGGGTTGCACTTGACTACGAAATCTGCCAAAAATTAAGGTGCAAAAATTTAATGGTTGCTGCAGTCGTGTGTCTGCTTTTAGCTGTTCGCTTTCCTCTATGCCTGTTTTGCCTCAGGATGCTAAAATGCAGTCTTACTGAAAACTCAAGACGTTTTTCATTCTTCTCATGCGAGTGTAGGAACCAGGAGCCTAAGCGAACTTTCTGTCTGAAACTTAATACTGTCCTTGGGGTTGTTACTGGAGTGCTGAAGCTATTCTTGCTTTCAGAAGCGGTCTGGGTTGTTGTGGATTGTCACTCCCATCTCGGTCTGAAGCTTATCGTGCAGTTCCTAATGGCTTTGAAGTCTACAGTGAGACATTGCTTCTAAAGAGGAAGGCAGCAGACTTTACCAAGTGCTTCCTATGTGCAGAGAACCATTCTGGATTGTTGTGGAGCAGGTCAAGAGGAATTAGCAAAGATACTCCAGTTCCTTGAATTACTTAGAAGATAGATGGTGGTGGTGGATTTTCAGTCGCTCAGTCGTGTCCTGCTCTTTGTGATTCCATGGAATAAGATAGATGGTAACAGTCTCTAATAGAAAATGCAGGAGACACAGGTTTGATCCCTGGGTCAGGAAGATCCCCTGGAGAAGGAAATGGCAACAGCCCACTCCAGTATTCTGGCCTGGAGAATCCCATGGACAGAGGAGCTTGGTGGGCTACGGTCCATGGGGTCGCAAGGAGTGGGATATGACTGACCACACACATAAGGAGAAATTTAAAATCGAGTTAAGTCTGTTAACCTATCTATTTGACAAATATAAACTGCACAATTCTAGCTCTATTAAATACTTTCAAACATCTCTAAACAGTGCATGGGACCCTTGAAAAGACAATAGTCACAAAGCTGTTTGGGAAGCAGAGCGATGTGTAAAAAGCATGAGTGCATATCGTGCCGACAGTGCTTGGTGGAGCTGGAGGAGATGAAGAGGGAAGCCTTGGGTCAGGTCGGGAAGGGGGGACGGGAACTGAGCTGGAGGGATGTTGGTTTAGAACAGGGTACGGATCTGGAAGATGCAGACATGAAGCATCAGTATGGTCGGCTTTGGGGTACCTAGAGACCTAGGGTTTGTTTGGGAGGATGAGTAAAGTGTGTTTTAGCAGGAAGAGTGGTCTTTTTAGATTGAAACGGGTGGAAGGTAGAGCTGGCGAGGTAGGGGATGTGGTTGCCTAGTGTGGGGTTCCTGAGTGCACGTCTCTAGAGAGAATACTACAGATCTGGAAGAGGTGCTACTGTTTTTCCTCAAATGTTTTCTCCCTGCATTACAGATGGAAGGGTAAGGTGCAGTGACAGAGCCTGGCTATTTAAAGAGGCGCATGAACAAAAGCCAGGTGGAGGTGAGGCTGACGGAAACCCGGGAGGAACGTGTGTGTGACAGTCTCTGATTTAATCAGGCACTCCAGTGTGTTTTGTCCTAAATACCTACTCTGTGTGGCGTCCGTGTGTCAATTATGTTATGACTTAGGTTTTTTGAACTTGAAAAAATTCCTTCTGGAGTGGATGTTTGTGGGAAAATTCTGTTTTTTTGTTTGTTTGTTTGTTTTGTTAAATAAAAATGGGTGCTGACAGCTCAGTCTCTTATTGGAGAAGTTTGTGTCTATGGTCTGTGTTGTGATGCAGAGATTGTCCAATGAGAAGTTTTGTTTTTTCCCCTCTCCTGCGTCCTGGGATCCAGTAACCATGGCTGATCGCAGATTATTTTTACTGCAGCTTCAGAAATGTATGAACACTTGCTTAGAATTACAGGAACCATTTTGTTCTTCTATGGAATTTCTTTTTAAATTTTTAATTTATTTTCATTAACTTTTATTGGAGTATGGTTGCTTTACAGTGTTGTGTTAGATTCTGCCGTACAGCAGGATGAATCAGTTACATGCATTCGTATATCCCCTGTTTTTCAGACTTCCTTCCCATTCAGGTCGCCACAGAGCATTGAGTAGAGCTCCCGTACTATGCAGTAGGTTCTCGTTGGTTATCTATTTTATCCATAGTCCCAATAGTGTATATCTTTCAATTCCAATAGCCCGATTCACAGAAGAGTTTCAAAATAAGGTTAAATCAGAGGCCTTCTCTGGTGGCTCAGTGGTGAAGAATCCGCCTGCCAATGCTGGAGACACGGGTTTGGTCCTTGATCCGGGAAGATCCCACATGTCGCGGAGCACTGAAGCCTGAGCACCAGAACTATTGAGGCTGTGCTCCAGGGCCCGGGAGCCTCAGCTGCTGAGGCCTGGTGCTGCAGCTGCTGAAGCCCACACACCTAGGCCTGTGCTCGGCAGTGAGAAGCCACCACAGAGGGAAGCCTGTGCGCCGCAGCTGGAGCGGACTCCTGCTCGCCACAGCCAGAGAAAAGCCCACACGGCACTGAAGGCCCAGCACAGCCAAAAATAAACGCGTACAAANGCAGCGGGTCTGCCTCTCAGTTCTGGCCTGTCTCCTGACACGCAGCTGGGGCCGTAACCTCAGGGCCAGGCAGCAGATTGCTGCAGCTGCTGTGTGCAAGTAACTCCATGCCTGAGCCCTCTCTCACTTTACCTGGCTTTATATTTTTTTTAATACCATTTTTTGTTGACAGTATATTCTAGATTTCTTTGCTTAAGGCCTGCCTCCTTCATTAGAACTTGAGATCCAAGAGGGCAGGGACTCTGCCCTATGTTTCCACAGTTGTTTGCCATCTTCCTAGAACAGTGCCTGGCACATAGCAGTTGCTCAACAAATATACAGTCAATAATAATATTAGTAACTGTCACGTTCAAACATGTGCCAAGTGCTTGGCATGTATTAACTCACTTGATCCCCAGGACTGCTGTTACCCGCATATTAGAGGTGAGAGAACAGACCACAGGCAGGTCTGGGAACTTGCTCAAGGCTGCAGGGTTCAGAAGAGCTGGAGCTAGGATTCTGATGTAAGCACTCTGGCTCCAGAAATCAGGTTCCTAAAATGCTAAGCTTCACTGCCTTTCATGAATGAGTGAATGATTATTTAAAGCAGGTTTTATGAACTATAAAAATGTATTTAGTAGAGCATTTCAAAGTAAATAAATTTCATAAATTAAAATAAATTACATCAGTGATGAGGTAATATTTTTCTCTTGTTAAGAACTGACAGTTAATGATTAAGACAAATTTCTGGGGGAAAATATATTTAATATAGGCTTAGGTTCTTGGAAGGTTTGTTATTATAGCATCACATGTAATCTTCTGGTCCACAAATGAATGGTGGGTTTTTAAAGGCTAGTAAATCTGTCTGATATATGTTCCCAACAAGATATTATACATCTCTATTATTATCTCATAAGATAGGCCTACTTCATATGGAAGAAATTATAACAATAAACAGATGTTAATTTTTGTCATGATTTATTTGTTAGTCTAAAAGCCCAGTTCAGTGCCTAAAAACTATATAATAGTTGGGCTTTGGAAATGCAGTTGAATTGGGATCAGTCTTAAAACACAATTGAGTCCTTTAGAACATTTGCCTAATACTGAACAAATGTCTTGCTTTGCTTTCTGAGTACTTGGTCTGAATAATGAGACTGAATTAGAGCATAAACTCATGTACTGCCAGGCTTATATTTTATATTAAGGTATGGGTGGTGCTAGTGGTAAAGAACCCACCTCCCAGTGCAGGAGACGTAAGAGACCTGGGTTCAATCCTGGGCCAGGGAGATCCCCTAGAGGAGGGCATGGCAACCCACTCCAGTATTCTTGCCTGGAGAATCCCATGGACAGAGGAGCCTGGCGGGCGATGGTCCATAGGGTCACAAAGAGTTGGACATGACTGAAGCGACTTAGCACACATGCGAGGAAAAGTTACAAATTTGGGGAAATCGTCTGTTGACAAGGGAAAAGGAAAGCATCACAGACTTAAATTAGTGGAATTTTTTCTTTTTTTTTTTCGAGGCACAAGGACTAAAGTGGTCCCAAACCAAATTTGCCTAATAATTAAAGTTACTTACGCCATTTAAAAGATTGATCTGCTTTGATCCACATTCACGTGTTGGCATTTTCATTCATACCACTGATGTTTCTAGACATAAATTTTGAATGATTTCTCCCTCCATCTCAAGAATAATGGACTTTCTCCTCTCAGGCGTCTTCAGATGCTCAGCTGGGGAATCTGAGCCTTTTTGTGGATGCAGATGATGAATATGTATGAGAGCCAGGTAACAAGGGAGAGTGTTGGTTTTGCATTTTTGGTTCTCAGTAATTATTAGTGTCTTTAAATGCGAATGTGCCTTGAGAAAAAATGTTCAAAGGAAGTACTGTGGGAAGGTCCTCTAGGCTTTCTGACTTCAAAGTGCTTACTAGGATAGAAGCAGATGCCGGCTAGAAATGTAGATTTTTGGTTCAATGAGACAAATAGAATTAAAGTATTTAAATTATCGTGATCAACTTTTCCATTTTTAAAAAATTTTCCTTTTCTGTCATTTACCTTTATTTGATTATTTGTATTTTTTAGTTCCCTTATGCTTGCCTCTGAAATGGTATTATCTCATTTTTGATAGAATTTTACCTTCAGCTTTTAGGTTTGAAATAGTAGCATGGTTTGGTGAATAAGCATTCTTTACATTGGTGAGATGGAGACGGCAATGGCACCCCACTCCAGTACTCTAGCCTGGAAAATCCCATGGACCGAGGGGCCTGGTAGGCTGCAGTCTATGAGATTGCTGAGGGTGGGATACAACTGAGCGACTTCACTTTCACTTTTCACTTTCGTGCATTGGAGAAGGAAATGGCAACCCACTCCAGTGTTCTTGCCTGGAGAATCCCAGGGACGGAGGAGCCCGGTAGGAGGCCATCTACGGGGTCGCACAGAGTCGGCCACGACTGAAGCGACTTAGCAGCAGGTTGGTGAGAGGCAGTACTCCACACATCTGTGCCTTTGCTATAGTGTCTAGCTTTTATTCCAAAGGGCTCTGTTGATAGAACATTTTCTTACTTTTCCCTTGATTTTTTGTTTGAAAACTTTCTTATTCAGCCAGGCATTAAATTTATTTATTTATTTATTTATTTTTTAGGCATTACATTTTAAAAAATGGTCTTTGTGTCCAAAAGTGCTTTAAACTGTCGATATGGTACTTAAAAGAGGTGTAAGTCTTGTGGTATAGATAGAACAGACAGAATATAAATTATTATAGTCTCAAGTATTAAGAACTGAGATAAGATCATTTGATGGAACATTTTTTGTTACCCTTTAAATTATTTTATCTCAGGGTGCTAATAAGGGCTTCCCAGGTGGTGCAATCGGGGAAGGCAATGGCACCCCACCCCAGTACTTTTGCCTGGAAAATCCAATGGACGGAGGAGCCTGGTGGGCTGCAGTCCATGGGGTTGCTAACAGTCGGACAGACTGAGCGACTTCACTTTCACTTTTCTCTTTCATGCATTGGAGAAGGAAATGGCAACCCCCTCCAGTATTCTTGCCTGGAGAATCCTAGGGATGGGGGAGCCTGGTGGGCTGCCGTCTATGGGGTCACACAGAGTCGGACACAACTGAAGTGACTTAGCAGCAGCAGGTGGTGCAGTGGTAAAGAATCTGCCTGCCAATATAGGAGATGCAAGAGACATGGGTTTGATTCCTGGGTCTGGAAGATCCCCTGGAGGAGGAAATGGCAACCTGCTTCTATATTCTTGCCGGGATGATCTCATGGGCAGAGGAGCCTGGGGCACTACAGTCCATGGGTTGCAAAGAGCCGGACTGAGCACACCCACAGCGTGCTAATATGTGGTTGGCCAAAAAGTTTATTTGTGTTTTTCTATAACACCTTACAGAAAAGTCCGAATGAACATTTTAGCCAACTCAATACATATGCATGTGTGTGTATCTATGTCTGATCTGTGTGTGCATAGAGACACAGAATACATATATACACATACATACATATATACACACGTATGTATATATAAAACGAGAAGAAAAGCTATTGGTACTTTCTGAGGATTAATAGACAAAACTTTCAAAGTAAAATGTTATTGTTGTTCAGTTGCCGAGCTCTCCTGTCCTTCACTATGTCCTGGAGTTTGCTCAAATTCATGTCCATTGAGTTGGTGATACTGTCTAACCATCTCATTCTCTCTTGCCCTTTTCTCCTCCTGCCCTCAATTTTTCTCAGCATCAGGGTCTTTTTCAATGAGTCAGCTCTTTGCATCAGGTGGCCAAAGTATTGGAGCTTCAGCATTAGCGTTTCCAATGAGTATTCAGGATTGATTTCCATTAGGACTGACAGGTTTGATCTCCTCGCTGTCCCCAGAGCCCTCAAGCAAGTCTTCTCCAGCACCACAATCTGAAAGCCCCAGTTTTTCAGTGCTCAGCCTTCTTTGTGGTCCAACTCTCACAAATGGCCTTGGCTTATTCAAGATCATGTTTTTGAGTATCAGGTGAGGACCTATTTTATATTTTGAGACATATTTGGAGATAGTTGTCAACTTAGCACACTAATTTTTGAAATATTTCTATTTGGAGATGCAGAGGTACAGAAAACTTGACTACCATTTTTGTGTTAACCAACTGAAGCAAATATGAAATCCAGGCATATGATTTAGTAAACAAAAAGTAATGGAGATAGGAAAGATTGTAACCCACTAGTAACCCAGAGAGCTTATTTTAGTCTAGAATTTAACTCCTCCTTTGTACTGTCTAAACCTCTGCTGCACTTTTATCATCCTGACCTTCTTGGCATCTTTGCCTGGCAAGTGCCCTCACAGTCTTCCTGCTGAGGTTACTTGTCTGATGTCATATCAATACTTGTTGCCATCCCTTGCATATTTCCTATAACTTGCTATATAACTCAGAAGGGTGGTTCTTGTTTGGAAGCCAAATTTTTGTATTTATTTCTGCTGAAAACAGATTTTTACTTAAAAGATAGTTTAAAGTGTATATGTAATCATTTCATCATTCTGACATAAATATTTTCATTTTTCTGGCTCCCTTATGCTCTCTGCTTTATTTTGCATGGTTGGAGTTATGTCTGTTTTAATATTTAACGTAAAGACATTCCCATTGTCATAATGTCTTCATTATTATAATTTCATTTGCCACATAACAGCTCATTTGCTACTTATTTTCTTGTAAGACTTTTTTGTGTGTGTGTGTGTCTTCTGTGTTTCTTTTCTAGTTAGTGCATATTAGCATGCTCCCAGTGAGTCTGAGAGAACTCCAGGAGATAGTGAAGGACAGGGAAGCCTGGCATGTTGCAGTCCATGGGGTCGCAAAGAGTTGGGACACAACATAGTGACTGAACAACAAACAGTTATTTGAAATTTTAATGCAAGTATTAAAGTTATTATCTTCACACATGATTTTTTTTCTCTTATATAATCCCCTATGAATATGTGTGTGGTATATATTTGTGTATATATGGCATATATATGTATATAGCATATAGCTATATATGTGTACATGTACAGATATGGCATATACATGTGCATGTATGGCATATGTGTATAAAACATATAGCTAGCATGTGTATATGTATACATATAACAAATTTTGAAAGACAGTGAGAATTACTTCATTATTCAGAATCAACAGTAGGAAAGCCCATAGTTATATTGGGTAGTTGCTAATTCAAACTTTAGGATTTGCTTTTCTCTGTACATGTCATATTGTTAGTGTGATATAACCTTGCTGCTGCTGCTGCTAAGTCGCTTCAGTCGTGTCCGACTCTGTGC
>SJYX01018448.1:58801-70337 GCA_006410675.1 Oreotragus oreotragus
TGAAAGTGAAAAGTGAAAGTGAAGTCACTCAGTTGTGCCCGACTCTTAGCGACCTCATGGACTGCGGCCTACCAGGCTCCTCCATCCATGGGATTTTCCAGGTAAGAGTACTGGAGTGGGTTGCCATTGCCTTCTCCGAGTGTGATGTAACCTTAGGTTACTGTTTTTACATTTCATATTTGTACATGAAAGTTTAAAAATACTATATAAAATAAAGAAATAAGACATATTTGATAGTCCAAAGATTTATATTGAAATTCATTCTTTCTTAAATAATAAGCTTATATGAACTTCAAGAATGGAATCTACTTTAGTGTGATAATATTTCAAATAGTTAAACATGTATCCTTAAAGTCCTTTCTCTGTAATAGTTACCTGGATAGAGCTTGTGTAAAGCACAGAATATGCTGAAGTTTGTTGTGGGGTGTTCAAGGATATTAATATGTCTGACTTTTGGCTTGTCACAACTGGGAATAGATTGAATACTGCTTAATCGTTTTGTATTTATAGCNTTAGTGTGGTAATATCTCAAATAGTTAAACATGTATCCTTAAAGTCCTTTCTCTGTAATAGTTACCTGGATAGAACTTGTATAAAGCACAGAATATGCTGAAGTTTGTTGTGGGGTGTTCAAGGATATTAATATGTCTGACTTTTGGCTTGTCACAACTGGGAATAGATTGAATACTGCTTAATCGTTTTGTATTTATAGCTTAGAAAATATGAGTCTCTATGTCTATGTATGCGTGTATATATGGCTATAGTTGTGTCTATTTCTGGATCTTCGTTCTTACTAAGTTTATAGGTTTTGAAATTCCATCATTATGCTGTGACTGTTGTTGCCTGAATACTTAAGGATTCTGTTTCTAGTATTCAGAACTGGAGCTCTTCATTATGATGGTGTTTTAGGGCATCCTAACATTTTTTTCTTCACACGAGATAAGTTGCATACTATTCCTTTTGTTTAGCCGAAGTGTTTTACTGTCCGTTTTCCCATGCCTCCTCCGCTGGGTGCACAGCAAGAGCCGTGTTTATGCCTCTGCGTTTTCCTTGCTTGCCCTGGGCTCTCCCTTTCCAGTCGCCTTGGCGGACATGCAGATTTCAGGGCTTCAGCACCGGCTGGAGCCTCGGCGCTGGGGAGCTGGTGTGGGTTCAGCTGAAGTCCTTCATTTCTAGTGGCTCCTGGAGAGAAGAAAAGAGAGTAGTATGAAGAACGTCAGCTCTTTAAAAATCCCCGGCTTGAAGCGCGAGTCGCTTACAGGACTCGCTGTGGCCGTATCGTGTCATTTATTCTCTGCCTTGACGGTTGTTTCTTCAGGACCTGCCCACAGTGGTGCTCCTTCACCAGCTGGCCCAGCAGGAAGGCGCGTGGACCGTACTTCCGCTGCTGCCGCGGTACGTTGCCCCTGAAACGTGCTCGTATTGGCATCTCTGCCTGACACTTGCAGGCTTCCTTGTTTTCTCACTAAGCGTGTTTTTCCCGAGAGTCAGCAAGTAAAGTCTTTGGATTCTGTGACTGCTACCTTAATCAGATTTCTTAATGATTGATTCTTAATCATGAACAGCTTTTATTTTTAAATGTTTCTTTCTTAAAAGATATAATATTGGTATATTTGATATTTTGAGACTGACTTTGAGATCTGTTGAGCTGGGGTTTGTTATGGAAAGAATTAACTTGAACTCTGGCTGTTTCATAAACCATTAATATCTGGCTTTTCTATTAATATAAGCTGAAACTATACATGGAAGAAAAATACAGGGGAACAAATTCAGATGTCTTGCTATTTTGTATGCCCTTTATTTGCTTCCTGCTTTCTCTTCCTTAGTAAGCTTTAAACCTTGTCATAAACTCTTTATAAAAATGATTACTAGAATCTTTCTTTTTCTCAGCTTTTCTGTAATGTATAGCAAAAATTCATCATGGATTTTCTTCTGTGAAGAAGAGACAAGAATACAAATTGTACAACTCTTAGAAACACTCAGAAGATATGACCCATCAAAGGTAAATACAACTTCACGTATTTTTATTTTGCATGGAGAAAGTGCTTAAAGGAAGTTTAATTTTGATTAACAGGTTTTTCAGTCCAATAAAAAACACTTAATTTAAAATTAAGAAGAACAAAATAGGCCTCTCTCACCCTGTGATATGCAGCATATTATGTGGAATGTGTATCTCAATAAACTTGCTTTACCTTTAAAGAAAAAAGAATGAAATAGCAGTTAAATATCTGGAAACAATGTTAAATAATTCTCTTTGAGGTTTGGAGCTATTAGACAGATGAAACTTACAATGAGCCATTTTTAAATGAAAAAAAAAAACCTATATGTTTTACCAGTTTTAGAAAATTAAGAAAACTATAAACCAGAGTTAAGAAATACATTCAAATTGGTTATTTCTCTTTATCAACAATGACCGCATATTGTTTTAGGTAAGAAATAACTTTGAGTACCAACTGTGTGTTGGGCACTGTGATAGCAGGAGCTTGGACAGACAGACAAGGGTCTTGACTGGATGGATGGTGCAGAGGAGCAGGGAGTGATGGACCATTGAAGAAGCAGTTACAGTTAAAAGTGAGACATCTTTTAAGGGAAACACTGGGCGTCGTTAGAAGCAACACAGCAGGGCATCAGATCTTATTTGGGAAGGTCATGATGTAATGTGACATTTAACCTGAGTCCCATGGAGTGAGTAGGAGTCAGTAGGAGAGAGAACTCTAAGCAGAGGGAACAGTATCTGAGAAGGGTTGGAGGTCAGCAGATACACCTTGTGAGAAAAGTTCACCCCTGCCTTCATATTTTACCATTTTATCTCCTGCAGATAGGATGTTGCAAGTGGATCATGTTTACCTCTAAGTTCTGAGTGCTGAACACAGTGTTTAACACTTACTAGGTGGTCAGTGAATATGTGTGTGTGCGTGTGCATGCGCGTGCCTGCTCAGTCGTGTCTGACTCTTTGCGACCTCACGGACTGTAGCCCACCAGGCGCCTGTGTCCATGGGATTTCCCAGGCAAGGTTACTGGGGTGGGTTGCCAGGCTCTCCTCCAGGGGATCTTCCTGACTCAGGGGTAAAACCTGCATCTCCTGTGTCTCCTGCATTGGCAGGTGGATTCTTTACCACTGAGCCGCCTGAGAAACCCTAAATATTTGTGTAGGACTGAGTAACTCTGAAACGCCAGCTGGCCTGCTGGGCTACATGCAGTGTCTCTGGAGGTTTACAGGCAGCTCTGGAGCTTTCTGGAGGGTAAATCAGGCTGTTCAGTTCTCTTGGAGAAGTCCAGGTTACACCCTGATCAATTTATGGGGTTCTTTCAATGTGGAATAAGTGGAATTGGGTCCTTTCTGGTACTGGCGGACACCCGCCCACCCCTGTTCTGATGCCCACTCCAGAAGTGAATCGGATTCAGTGAGGGTATGGAAAAGGAGCCACGGCTTCTGGGTGTCCGCGGGGTTTGTTGATGTGGACACGCACAGAACTGGGCAACAACGGTGGCCGTCAATTTGGTTTCTCAGACCCTGGAGAGTTTGTTACTACAGTAAACCACTGGTCTTGATGCTTTTTAAATGCTGTAAGGACCCATTATGATTTCTTTTCATGCTTTTGACTTCTGGGAAAACACAGATATAATTGAATGAGAAAGTTGTTAGTTTAAAAAATAATTCCTTCAAAGGAGAGAAGATTTATGAACGTGTCTCATCCAGTCTTTTCAGATGGTGCTGAGCAGTGTCTGTGTGCTTTGTGCCACATTTTATATAAAAGATTTGTTAGGCTTTTATGTTTTCCTTTGACTTGAGAAAAACTCCCAGCTCTTTTTTGGAATGTAGGAGTTTTAATCGCCTCCTAGAGTTTCCTTCACTTGGAGATTATTTTTTCCATTATCCATAGCTCTAATTCTGTACAGAAGATGGTGACTCACTGTACTTTTTAATGAAAATTGGAATGATAAATTTAAAAGTTCAGAGCAAGTTCATGAAAATCAAGTACAGAACAGAGGTAAAATAAGACATTTTCTTCTTTTGTGAGCTCTACCACATGAAAAAAAGTCAAGGATGTTTTATTTCATTTAAAACTAGCACTAGGGAATAAAAATTACATGATGCTGAGGTTAGCTCAAACCAGTGTTTTTTTCCCCCTGACCATATGAAATTTTAGGAAAAAAGTATAAAACCTAGTTTTGACACTGACACAAATAAACTATATTAAAATAATATGTGTTAGAGTATCATTATTTCACTGGATTCTGACATTGTTTCCCTTCAATATCTTGTCATTCTCACTAATCAAATTTATACTGCTATACAATATTTTAAATGAAATACTTTAATCTTTATTAAAGTAATTAATCTCTGTTAATTGCCTTTCTGGGTGATTTCTATAAATTTCTATATCTTATTGAAGTCTTTCTGTTTTTTTTTTTGCCCCCTACAGTATGCTTTTGTTATGTGTGCATTTGCTGAAATGTCTTTAATTTTTAAATCTTAATAGAGGTAAAACATGAGTGCTGGTGAAGAGTGATTCTAAGATACTACCAGAACACGGAGTTACCCCTTTACAGTTTGTCTTAATAGTCTTTATTAAGAAGTCATTAGGAGAATCACCAGGCTTCCCTGGTGGCTCAGCTGGTGAAGAATGCACCTGCAGTGCGGAGACCTGGATTCGATTCCTGGGTTGGGAAGATCCCCTAGAGAAGGGAATGGCTACGCATTCCAGTATTCTGGCCTGGAGAGTCCCATGGCCTGTAGTCCATGGGGTCGCAAAGAGGGACACAACAGGGGGTGCTTCTTCACAGAATATGTATTAATTTCCCCCTTGCTGCTGCCGCTAAGTCGCTTCAGTCGTGTCTGACTCTGGTGCGACCCCATAGATGGCAGCCCACCAGGCTCCTCCGTCCCTGGGATTCTCCAGGCAAGAGTACTGGAGTGGGGTGCCATTTCCTTCTCCAATGCATGAAAGTGAAAAGTGAAAGTGAAGTCGCTCAGTCATTTCCGACTCTTAGCGACCCCATGGACTGCAGCCCACCAGGCTCCTCCGTCCATGGGATTCTCCAGGCAAGAGTACTGGAGTGGGATGCCACTGCCTTCTCCCAATTTCTCCCCTAGAGTAGTTTATAATATGCATCTATGCTTAGTTGCTCAGTTGTGTCCGACTCTGCGACCCCAAGGACTGCAGCATGGACAGGCTTCTCTGTCCATGCGGATTCTCCAGGCAAGACAAGAATAGTGGAGTGGGCTGCCATGCCCTTCTCCAGGGGCTCTTCCCTACCTGGGATCGAACCCAGGTCTCCCACATTACAGGAAGATTCTTTACTGAGCCACCAGGGAAGCCCACTTTACAGTATAACCCCCACAAAAATATTGAAAAACAGTCTAATATACTAGATAGCCAAACACTGCTATTAATCATTAAAATATAAAAACATGCTCTGCATAAATTTATGTTTGGAACAGGAGACTATAATAATGGAAGATTATTGAGAAAAGTGCTAAAATATACTGAAAATTGAAGTGATAAAATTATCATTTATTTATGATGAAGTGTTTATTTTCTTTAAACAAGCTATATTTACATGGTATGTTAAATGTGATGATTTTCATGTTCGTTAATGTTTAGTCATTTGAATTTTTAAGAAGATGTTGAATTTTCTTTCTTAAGCCAAGGTTATTTGCTTTATAATTACTCCCTTGCCCAGTGGTGACTTCATATATCCATAAAGTGTTGGGAAGAAATCCTTGGGTGGAACTAGGAACCTAGACCTTTCATGTCTGCTCATTTATGACTTGTTGCTGAACTGAGACGGGGAGGTGTTTGAAATACAGCCATGAGCAGAAGAGGGCTCTTAGGAGACAGCACTGTCTCTCTCCTGCTTTTATTTTCTGATAAGGAATAGGGAGGGAGGTCGTGATGGCTGGATAACAGAAAATACTACCAAGCTTTAGAACTTCGTGTACTTAACGATCCTGCTGACGTTTCTTTAATGGTTGCCTTTGAAAGCTCTCCCAGGATTGGTGCATCATTTAACACAAAACTCGGAGCACCTGGGGCAGGTGAGGTAGCCTGCAGATAGAGCAGCGGGTGAAATGGACACCACCGCGGGTCACAAGGAGGGAGTGTTCATAATGATGCAGGGGAGACGGGCAGTAGACAGACCTGAAATACTGCATCAGATGGTAGTAAGTGCTGTGGAGAAAAAGAACACAAAATGAGAGGGATGCCGGATAGGCTGGGGTGGACTTCCTTCTCTGTTTAGGGTATTTAGGAAGAACTTCACAGCTCACGTCAGTTTGAGCCACGTGTGAAGGGGCCAAGGGATTGAGTTTCGTGCTTTCTGATCCCATGCCCACGGCCCAGCAGGAGCTGCAGACTCACCCGGTTCAAACATGAACTCTGCATTCCCCTTTGTTCCTCTTCCACCTGTCTCCCGCATCTTGGAAATGGCATCCGTGTCTATCAGCCTTTCCCTTCTCCAGCACATCTTCCCAACCCAGGAATCGAACCAGGGTCTCCTGCATTGCAGGCAGATTCTTTACCAGCTTCAGCTACCAGCTGAAGCCCTGGTATCTCTTGTATTGGGGTTGGCCAAAAAGTCCGTTTGGGTTTTTCTGTACAAACTCAAACTTCTTGGCCAACCCAATATTATTAATGTCTGGTATTCACTTGAATTCTTAATTTTAGCTATTGCATTATTCAGTTTTAGAATTTCTGTCTGGCTCTTGTTTATAGGTTCTAGTTCTTTGGTAAAAATCATCTTTTCATCTGTTTTCTTAACCATATTAACTGTAGTTTAACTGCAAAATCTTATTTGTGAAGCTCTAGTTCTCATTTTTCTGTTTTGGGGTGGTCCTATTTCTTGACGTGCAGGGTTAATTTTCACTCAATGTCAGCTCTTTGAAAAACTGAAGAGATTGTGGGTGGTATTCCTTCCTGCAGGAAGACTGGATCTTCTCCGGGCTTGTAGACCTTGTTTGGGTGGGTCTGCTTACAGACTGCCCTTATCCGTAGACCCTTTCTCCCGGTAGACCCTGTACCCCAGCCTTGGGCCCCCAGAACTACTGCTGAAGTTTTCCTCTGCTTAGATTTTAGCCGCTTCACTGCTGTTTTCCACTTGGTTCCTGTGTTTTTTCTCTTGGTTTTCGTGTAGCCTAGGAGTTGAAGGGAGATTGTAGGCAGAATTCGGGTGTCGCTCCTTTGGAATGCCCGTCAGCCTCCGCCTCCGCGGCAGCCTCCAGCTGCAGCTGTCTCTGCGGCGCAGCCATGCAGGAGCCCCCAGTTGCCACTCTCTGTTCTGTGCTGTCCTTTCCTCCTGTTGTTCCATCGCTCAGTCGTGTCCGACTCCTTGCGACCCCATGGACTGCAGCACGCCAGCCTTCCCTGTCCGTCACCAGCTCCTAGAGCTTGCTCAAACTCATGTCCATTGAGTCAGTAATGCCATCCAACCATCTCGTCCTCTGTCATCCCCTTCTCCTCCTGCCTTCAATCTTTCCCAGCATCAGGGTCTTTTCAAATGAGTCAGCTCTTTGCATCAGGTGGCCAAAGTATTGGAGCTTCAGCATCAGTCCTTCCAATTTAATATTCAGGGTTGGTTTCCTTTAGGATTGACAGGTTTGATCTCTTTGCTGTCCAAGGGACTCAAGAGTCTTCTCCAGCGCCACAGTTCAAAAACATCAATTCTTTGATGCTCAGCCTTCTTTATGATCCAGTTGTCACATCTGTATACGACTACTGGAAAAACCATAGCTTTGACTATACGGACCTTTATCGGCAAAGGGATGTCTCTGCTTTAATACACTGTCTAGGTTTGTCATAGCTTTTCCTTTGCGCTGAGAACCAGCAAATTCCTCGAGGGTAAAGAAGATGAATATGAGGCTCCCATGGGTGGGCTCTCCTGCTCTCTGGGATGTTAACCCTCACATCCTGTTTGCTGGTGGCTTTCCGGTGCCCTCAATCATCTGCTCTAAGAACTTCTCCAGCTTTTGTACTTGTTCTTGGTGGGAGAGTAGGTCTGACCCAGGCTGTTCTCTTGTGACACATGAACCCTGGTCTCTCTTCGGCTTCTCTTTTGTACCTTGTTTCCCATATCCAGTATCTTCCAGCCACACCAGACTAAATTTTTTCATCAAATATATATCAAGTTTTTTTTTCCCTCACTTCAGGGACTTTATATCAACTGCCTCACTTGTTTTTCCCCAGATGTGTGTT
Organism: Oreotragus oreotragus; assembly: GCA_006410675.1. Taxonomy (NCBI): domain Eukaryota; kingdom Metazoa; phylum Chordata; class Mammalia; order Artiodactyla; family Bovidae; genus Oreotragus; species Oreotragus oreotragus. Next base: position 66,997 of record SJYX01018448.1, read on the forward strand.
CAGCTTAGTGATCTTAAAGCTGAGTTCAGTGGTGATCTCCTAAGAGGGTCCCTCTCTTTCCAGGGTGGTCCCCGTCACTCTGTTTTATTTTTATCATAGCACATCCAGTCACTATCTGAACTCATTTTATTTTCTTGATTGCTTTCTGTCTCCCCACTGTTGTATAAGCTCTGGTCCCACCTGGTAAGGGATAAATGTTAATTGATAACAAATAATAAATGTTAATGAATGAATGAATAAAATAAGCACTGATTCTGGAAGGAATTTTTTGCTTTCTCCTTCCTCTCATCTTTCAAGCACCAGAGGGTGGGGACCGCTCTGCAGCCAGGGGCTCCATGATGGTTCCCGCTGTCTCACCCTTGGCTCCTTCCTGACCCCTCATACCTGGGAAAGTTACGGTCCCTTTGGCAAATAAACCTCTTGAATTATCCTAATTTGAGTGTGTCATCTTTCAGCCTACTGACTCTGCTTTGGTCAATAAAAATAATCGAACCCAGGTCTCCCACATTGCAGGCACATCCTTTACCAGCTGAGCCGCAAGGGAAGCCCAAGAATACTGGAGTGGGTAGCCTACCCCTTCTCCAGTGGATCTTCCCAAACCAGGGGTTCTTGCATTGCAGGTGGAGTCTTTACCAACTGAGCTATCAGGGAAGCCAGTACAAATAAATTAGTATATAAATTTCTACATTTGATTGTTTTTATATTCAAATTGTATTCATAGACTATCACTTTGTTCCTAAATTCATTAAATAAATGTTGAACTAAACAACAAAAAAAAAGGAACAGTTTCCTTTAATAGTATTTTGATAGGAAATATTCTATAAAATAACATTTTTGTGTTTATAATGTAATGACGACTAACATTTTGTTCATCCTGATGCTGTGATCTTAAATTGCTTTCTTCATAGCCAAAGATTATGCTGTATTCATTATCATATGAGTATTATATTTTTGTTAAAATTCTTAAAAAATATATAATCTGTGCTTATGCTTTATCACTCAGAATATTTAACTAAAACTAATGGTACTTATTTGTTTTGGGTCTTGCCTGAATGGCTTTTAAAAAATTTTTTCTATCTTTATTTAACAGGAATGGTTTTTAGGAAAAGCATTACATGACGAAGAATCTACAATAATTCACCATTATGCCTTTTCTGAAAATCCTACAGTTTTTAAATACCCAGACTTGGCTGCCGGCTGGGCCCTTAGTATTCCACTGGTAAACAAGTAAGACTTTATTAGACTTTCTTTTCATTTCATTTTGTGTATGAATCACCTTTTATTTCGCTAAGTCTTGTAGCTGGTGGATCTGAGTGAGCTTTTCAGCAGAGGCAGTGAGTGGTAGAGCTGGGAGACGGGCAGCAGGAGCCAGACACAGAGGCTCCATCCCCTACGCGTCGTGTCTCAGGGCTCAGCTGCTCCGTGCTTCCTCTTCCTCACCTGCTGCAGAATGAGGTGAACGATGAACTGGGAGGCTGAGGAGGGCACACGAGTGCTCAGGACTCTACACCCAGGAGGGTGATCACTGCTGTCCGTGGACCTGGTGCTCTCCAGGCGTGACTGCCCGTGGGGCTGGGTTGATGGCTGGTTATGTGCATGGATATATACACGCGTTTAAACGGGGCTTGGGCAGAAGATGCTGTAGATAATCGTACCTGGCTATTTGTGGGATTATCCCAGTGATGCTTTTGTGATGTGAAAGGAGAAGGGGAATTGTAATTTAGGGGAAAGGTGGCTGTTGACAGCCCTCTTAACCTAAATAATTCAGATTATTTGTGAGTTTTTGTTCTTTCAGGAATGGAGAGTTGATAATGCAAATGTGGTTTTTATTTCTACAAAGATTAAAGTGTTTCTACTATTTCTTACACTAAGTGCCCTGTTTCTAGGGGTTGGAGCCCTGAAAAGCTTTTTAGCCCATTGTGAATGTAGAAGGCAGTAGATACGTTGTCATCCGTGGTTGCCCAAAACTTCTGGACTGCTCCCTTGACATCTGAAAGCTCTTTACAGTGTCATACTCTCCTTTGCAGTGTAAGTGCAAGTGGCAGGAAAGTCCTCAGAGGGGATGAAAGGAATATTGTCGCTGGAATTGAAAGGGGAGATTGGTGGTTTGTTGGTACAGATTGGTGGTTTGTTGGTGCAGGAGTTCAACAGTGTTATTCAAGAGTCTGATTCTGTCTCTCTGGCTTAGCGCACAGCATCATTTCATCCTAAATCTGTTTCACTTTGTGGTTTCAAGGCAGTGAGGGCTGTGTGTTTCTTATCCATGTCCAGCAGGAGAGAGCCTCTAACCGTGGAGTATGCTAATCCTTAGTCTCTAGTTGTGCGTTTGTGTCAAGCTGCTTCAGTCGTGTCTGACTCTTTGAGACTCTATGGACCAAGGCCCGCCAGGCTCCTCTGTCCATAGGATTCTCCAGGCACAAATACTGGAGTGGGTTGCCATTTCCTTCTCCAGGGGACCTTCCTGACCCAGGGATTCAACCTGAGTCTCTTAGGCCCTGCATCTGGGACGTGTCTAGCTAGATCCTGTCCAGTTAAAGTTGAGGGGACAACTTAAGGTGTCTATAACCTCTGGACCATAAACAGCTGCCAGGGAACTTTAGGGCATCAGTTGAGACCAAAATAACTCTCAATCTGGGGCCTCTTTATTGACCTAAAAAATTAATCAAAATCAGAATTCTCTTAGAAGGCTCTGTATTGTGTGGTTAGCCAACAGAGCCCACTGCAGGAGTGTTTATTCCCTGTGTCCCCTTTCCTTGACTGATGACTCAGTAGGGAGGGCAACGATTTACAGTTACTTATGAATTTCTTCTGCTCAGTTCAGCTCAGTCACTCGGTCGTGTCTCTTCGTGACCCCATGGACTGCAGCACGCCAGGCCTCCCTGTCCATCACCAACTCCCAGAGTATACTCAGACTCATGTCCATTGAGTCAGTGATGCCATCCAACCATCTCATCCTCTGTCATCCCCTTCTCCTCCTGCCCTCAATCTTTCCCAGCATCAAAGTCTTTTCAAATGACTCAGCTCTTTGCATCAGGTGGCCAAAGTATTGGGGTTTCAGCTTCAGCATCAGTCCTTCCAATGAACATTCAGGACTGATCTCCTTTAGGATGGACTGGTTGGATCTCCTTGTAGTCCAAGGGACTCTCAAGAGTCTTCTCCAACACCACAGTTCAAAAGCATCAATTCTTCTGTGTTCAGCTTTCTTTGTAGTCCAACTCTCACATCCATACATGACTACTGGAAAAACTGTAGCCTTGACTAGATGGACCTTTGTTGACAAAGTAATGTCTCTGCTTTTCAACATGCTATCTAGGTTGGTCATAACTTTTCTTCCAAGAAGT
>SJYX01018448.1:71045-97217 GCA_006410675.1 Oreotragus oreotragus
AGTCTGAATTTGGCAATAAGGAGTTCATGATCTGAGCCACAATCAGCTCCTGGTCTTGTTTTTGCTGACTGTATAGAGCTTCTCCATCTTTGGCTGCAAAGAATATAATCAATCTGATTTTGGTGTTGACCATCTGGTGATGTCCATGTGTAGAGTCTTCTCTTGTGTTGTTGGAAGAGGGTGTTTGCTATGACCAGTGCATTCTCTTGGCAGAACTCTATTAGCCTTTGCCCTGCCTCATTCTGTACTCCAAGCCCAAATTTGCCTGTTACTCCAGGTGTTTCTTGACTTCCTACTTTTGCATTCTAGTCCCCTATAATGAAAAGGACATCTTTTTTGGGTGTTAATTCTAGAAGGTCTTGTAGGTCTTCATAGAACCATTCAACTTCAGCTTCTTCAGCGTTACTGGTTGGGGCATAGACATGGATTACTGTGATACTGAATGGTTTGCCTTGGAAATGAACAGAGATCATTCTGTCGTTTTTGAGATTGCAACCAAGTACTGCATTTTGGACTGTTTTGTTGACTATGATGGCTCCTCCATTTCTTCTAAGGGATTCTTGTCCACAGTAGTAGATATAATGGTCATCTGAGTTAAATTCACCCATTCCAGTCCATTTTAGTTCGCTGATTCTTGAAAAGTCAATGTTTACTCTTGCCAGCTGTTTGATCACTTCCAATTTGCCTTGATTCACGGATCTAATATTCCGGTTCCTATAGCAATGTTGTTCTTTACAGCATTGGACATTGCTTCCATCACCAGTCACATTCACTACTGGGTGTGGTTTTTGCTTTGGCTCTGTCTCGTCATTCTTTCTGGAGTTGTTTCTCCACTGATCTCCAGTGGCATATTGGGCACCTACCATCCTGGGGAGTTCATCTTTCAGCGTCCTATCTTTTTGCCTTTTCATACTGTTCATGGGGTTCTCAAGGTGAGAATACTGAAGTGGTTTGCCATTCCCTTCTCCAGTGGACCACATTGTGTCATTTCTTCTACTCAAGTCACCAGAAAAACTGGTTAGTTAAAACATCTCATGATACTCACTTTCTTAGGCTTTCTCATCAGAAATACTTCCTCACTGGAAATATACTCTGCATCAGTTGAGTTCATTTGCTCAGTCATGTCTGACTCTTTGCGACCCCATGGACTGCAGCATGCCGGGCCTCCCTGTCCATCACTAACTCCTGGAGCTTGCTCAAACTCATGTCCATCAAGTCGATGATGCCATCCAACCACCTCATCCTCTGTCATCCCCTTCTCCTCCTGTCTTCAATCTTTCCCAGCATCAGGGTCTTTTCTAGTGAGTCAGTTCTTTGCATTAGTGAATGCTGAATTAACACTTTCTGACATTTCCTGGTGATTCATCTAATGTGATCTCCTAACATCAATTTTTAAAAATTGCATTTTTGGAGAAATGCTTGTTAATTTTCAATAAGGTGATTTCTTCAAATAAGTGTCACTACAGAACAGTTAGTGGTTTCTTGTGTTGTTTTTCTACCAGCAAACCTTGATTTCCTCCAATATCTTACTCTGATGACCATCTCGCAAGTGGAATTAGAAAAGTCAGTAGGAAGTTTTCCTAATACAGAATGGAGGGCTTTGCTATTTGTTGCAAGTTTCCAGTCTAGCTGCCTGTGTGACTAGAACTGAAAGCTGAATGTCAAATGTCTTATTTGCTGGGAACTGAATATTTAATGAAGAAATATTTTCATGAAATAATTGGGATTTCTGGCCTTGCTGGTTCTTGAAATTCGCATTTGAAAAGCCCTCGAGTATAGCCCTTGGTGTGTATAGAAAAATGACACCTAGGTCCCATCACTGGGACGTGCCTCTTCAGTTAGGTGAGCTCCCGCTGCACACGTTTAGAACTGGGACTCCTCTGCAAGATGACTGCTGTAGGCGTCCCATGCGGCTGACTCATCCGGGGAAGTTCGTGATATTGATTAACCATCACTGGTTCTGGCAGAGTCCATGGGTTGCTAAAGGCAGCCATTTACAGATGCCAGCGTACCCACTGATCTGTCCCCAGTCAATCAGTGCTCATCTTAAAGAGAGTCTGTCAGTGGGTGTCACTTTCTGTCCTTCTCTGGTTTTCCTCCAAGGAAAATGTTCAAGAACTGGATGAGAAAGAAACTTGGAAAGTCAGGAGGAGAGAGCCTGTTTAGGGTGGCAGTTTACAGGTGTTTATTTTATATTAAGAAGAGGCAGGGGTGGCGGGGCCGTCTGACATTGGCGTCTGATCACAGTTGTCTGTTCCCTGCCTGTGGTAGTAAGCTCAGGTATGACTTGTTTTTGGTCTTTGGAGTCTGAATATGGTCTGATAAGATTTTGAAGGCACTTGTCATGAGTCCAGATTCCAAAGTTAACTTGAAAGAATTTATTTATATAAACTGGCTCCAACCAAGCAGAATTCGAGCTGGGCAAGATTCCGTGCCAGGGCAGGTTTTTTCCTCTTAATATATATCAGGAATGTACTGAGAATGCAGTCTCTTTATGGAACATCCTCACCCACTCCTGCTCACGGGTCCGTGGGCAGATACCTAGCAGGAATGTGACAGAGGTTCTTTCGGGCTTTTTTAGGGCTGTCGGCCATCAAGCCACATTCGTATCAGCCGTGAAACCAGTGCTTTATAACTAAACATAAATTACAACCTGTGTCCCCCTCCTTTATCTCTGTATGACACAGGGCGTCTAAAGCTTGTGCCCTGTGACAGCCTGGAGGGGTGCGGTGGGGAGGGAGGTGGGGGGCTTCAGGATTGAGGGGACACACGTATGCCTATGGCCAGTTCATGCTGATACATGGCAAAAACTAGCACAATATTGTATCTATCCTCCAGTTAAAATAAATTTTTTTTTTTTTTTTTTTAAGAAATATTTGTGCTTCAGCCAGGCTGAAAACTCAGTAAGGACTTTGGAAATTTGTTTTCTTTTTAAAATCGCTGTGATTTCCTTGCAGTTAAAATATTTATTAAGTGGAAGTGTTAGTCATTCAGTCATGTCCAGCTCTTTGCAACTCCACGGACTATAGCCTGCCAGGCTTCTCTGTCCATGGGATTTTCCACGCAAGAATACTGAAGTGGGTAGCCATTCCCTCCTTCAGGGAATCTTCCCGAACCAGGGATTGAGCCTGGGTCTCCTGTGTTACAGGCAGATTCTTTAGCATCTGAGCCACCAGGGAGAATTTATTAGGAGGTTTGTAATTGAAATGAGGGGTCCTATCTCTAGTTCTGTAACAAGCATAGAACCGTGTGGCATCTGAGTGGTCTTGGTAAGTGTGTAATTCTCTCTCTCAGCTTGGAATCAAGGATTATCCTGGTATTTGCTCTCACCCATCCAGGTTGCTGACCGAGCACTGGTTTTGGGGGGCAGTGGGCAGCATTGGGGTACACAGCAGGAGGCGTGTAGAGGGTGTTGTGGGGCTGGTGCGTGTGATGGATGAATGGGCTGTGCTTCCCACTCTGGGAGCAGAGGAAGCTTCTGTTTAGTCTTGAGGGAAGGTCTGGAAGCCCTTGAATTTGGGCTTAAAGAGAAGGCTGCCAGGCGAAGGCTGGGCCGGGGTGAACTCGGCCAGGGGTGTGCTCTAGGAGTGGCAGGAGGGTGCTGAGGGGCCAGGGACTTTAGAGCCTGCTGGGGCTGGGGGCATTATTCTGTGTTGAAAAGAGCCACTAAAAATTTTTGAAGCAAGAAAGTAACTTGAAACTGTTATTCTTCACTGAAACCATCTGCTCTCTGCCCCTGAAAACTGCGCAAACTGTAGTTCATTAGGGTCATTACAAACAGGAGACTGACACGCAGCACCTTGTGTCTTCTTTTCTTCTTTCTGTCGTTCAGTCAGGGATTATCAAGAGTGAACACACTTGATGGCTTTTTGAAAGACACTTGTTGTGTCATATTGTGTCTTATGTTATTTTCCAGGTGTTGAAAGAGTGAAACCTGTGTTTGCAACAAGTCTTGCCTTCATTTCCTGGTGCACAAATAATTCTGTTTTCATAGTCCTTTGCCTTGCTGCTGCTGCAAGTCCTTTGCCTTAAGGAAATGAAAGTCTTACTTTTACCTTAAAATGTCTATTTTTGTTTTCAGATATTGGAAGGTCTCAAGAATGTATTATTCTTGTTTGATGCCTGTTTTGGTTTCTAAAAAACCTCACATTGTCTCTTACTTTCTAGGCTTACAAAGAGATTAAAGAGTGAATCCCTGAAATCTGACTTCACAATAGATTTAAAACATGAGGTGGGTCGTGAGTTTGTGTGGTTAAAAGTCTTTGTAATCAAGAAACTCTGTCTTTTTAAATGGTAATAAGATGATACACATCGATAATTACCTTCAAGATAAATAGGTTTAATGCACCAACCAGAAGACAAAGGCTGGCAGATGAAAACCCCCACGTGTTTGCATTTCCACTTAGCACATCACTCCGCTTAACCCCCCAAAAACTGTAGGTAATTATTTTAAAATGTTAGGTTAATCATGTTTCCATTACGGCTTTTAATTGTAATTATTTTTTGTCTGGCTATTCATTGCGAAAACTGATAAACATCTTTTACTTTTGTGATTATGTAATATTATTTGCTTAATACCATTATATTATGATTGGTTAACAGAAAATAGTAGAATTCTATATTACTAAAGTGAAAGTGTTAGTCGCTTGGTTGTGTCTGACTCTTCGCGACCCCATGGACTGTAGCCCACCAGGCTCCTCTGTCCATGGGATTTTCCAGGCAAGAATACTGGGGTGGGTTGCCTTCTCTCCTGGAGAAGCATCTTCCCGATCTAGGGATCAAACCTGAGTCTCCTGCGTTGCAGGTGGGTTCTTTACTTCCTGAGCCACCAGGGAAGCCAGAGGTGAATGTTTAAAAAACTTGCGAAAATGTCATCAAGACACCTCTGGTCTGATTTGGGGCGCTGGTTGCTCTTCCGCCTCCATCGCCTCTCTGTGCTGGCGCTGCACAGCAGGATGGAGCCATCTGGTCCCCTGGCACTTTGTGGACACTGGTCGCTAGGCATCCTGAGGCAGGGGGCAGGCGTGCCGTCAGGAATCCGGTAATCTCTGATCATCTCTCTGTGCAGCTTATTCGTGGGTACATCTGATGGCCAGCCCTCCTTTCCCTCCAGAGAATTCTGAGTCTTAGGACATTGGGGTCAGTCATGACACGTAACTCGGTCCAGCAGGAGCAGAAAGGGCACTCGACGGATTTTCATTTCAGGGGTGTTTTTAAATTATGAAAATACATGTCAGAAATCATTCTTTTCCATGAGAGGGGAGGAATGACTAGTTGAAAGCCAGGGTCTGTCTAGATATTTTTAATGAGTAATCAGCTCAGGTATAGATCCCCAGGTTTGGGAGCTTATGGAACATTGAATAACATACAAAAAAAGAAAAAAAAAAAGCTCTTAACATACCTGAAAGGTATGAACATCAGTCAGAATATCTGTGTTTAAGAGAGAGAACTTGACTGGTTGCCTGATGTCTCTCCCCAAGAGGACCCCGCTTCCGTTCTCACCAGACCGAATAGCTTTCTTGAATTCTCTCCCTCGCCCCCTTTTCTTCATTATTTTATAATGTATGAATGTATCTCTGAATATATACTGTGTAGTTTTGTATCCTTCTGGGCTTCATATAAACAGAACTGTGCCATGAATATGATTATAACTTGATTTGAAACTCACCTGTGTTGCTGTGTGCAGCTTTAATGAACTCATCGTCACTTTCTGTAGCAGTCTTGTCTCAGGGCTATACCATGGAGCATTTGCCCAGCCTCCTGGCAGCGGGCTTCTGGGTCACTACTGGCTTTTCGCTATTACAGTCACTGCTTCTGCAAGCATTTTTTACGCATGTCCTGGTGGTCACCTGTAAGAGTTTCTCTACAGCAGAGGCTTTTAGATTGTTTTGTGACTGGGACTCACTTTAAAAAATACGTTTCTCTCAATGTATGCCAAAACCAATACAGTACCGTAAAGTGAAATAAAGTAAAAAAAAAAAAAAAAATATGTTTCTCACTGTGACTCAGTGTACTTGTGTGGTGTTCTTGTGCTTTGTTATTGATTTCCAGCTTAGCGTGACTGGTCTGTATAACAGTCATCTGAAATACTTTTAGGCCTAACTCTAAGACCAGGTTCATGTTCAGCTTTCACAAGTGGAGAAAATGATACACGTGCTCTGATTGGAGGGTATATTATCCTCTTCATATCTATTGGGGTTTCCCTGGTGGCTCAGATAGTAAAGAATCCACCGGCAATGCAGGAGACCCAGGCTTGACCGCTGGTTCAGGAAGATCCCCTGGAGGAAGGCATGGCTGCCCACTCCAGTATTCTTGCCTGGAGAATCCCATGGACAGAGGAGCCTGGCAGGCTAGAGTCCATGGGGTCACAAAGAGTCAGACACGACTGAGTGACTAACACTTTCACTTATGTCTGTTAAAGAAGAAACAGATACATCAGTTAATCTTGGGTGCTTCTCACATATTTCCTCCCTCTCTCCCTTCCTCCTTTTTTTTGTTTTGTCTGCTTGATGTCATTTACTAAGGGAGGGATATGAAACTCTTCCTTCTGAGCGGTGACAGTGTCTCTTTGTGGAACTGGCAACTCTCGCTCTTTATAGTCTGGGGCTATGTCAGAAAGAAGCATGTGGGTTAGACTTGTCCTGCTCTCTTCGTAAACTTTTCTTTATCTCTAGTAATGCTTGTTGCCTCCGTGTTTATCTTGTTGACAGGAACACTTCTATATTAGCTTTCTTTTGGCGTTTGCCTCATTATTGCTTTTCATCTTTTTTTCTTTCAGTACTTTCATGTCCTCATCTTTTGATGTGTTTCTCTTGAAGAGGATATGCTTATCTTTTTCTCCCAGTTTGACCTCCTTTATCTTCAAACCACGTGGCAAATTTACATTTACACTTTTCAGGATTCGTTGTTGTCGGTCGCTTAGTCGTGACTGACTCTTTTGTGACCCCGTGGACTGTAGCCCACCAGGCTCCTCTCTCCATTGGACTTTGCAGGCAAGAACACTGCGGTGGGTTGCCATTCCCTGCTCCAGGGGATCTTCCCGACCAGGGATCGAACCCGTGTTTCCTGCTTTGCACCTTTGCTCCCCCTCCCATTTTTCTTTTTCTAACCCTGACCCTTTTGGAAGTTCGGCCTCCGCGTCTGTTTCTTAATGGTTATTTTAAACATTGTAACATGCACGCTTAACCTTGTGGTTTACTCATTAAGTCTTGTCTGACTCTGCCACGCCATGGACTGCCACACGTCAGGCTCCTCTGCTCGCCACTGTTTCCCAGAGTTTGCTCAAATTCAAGTCCATTGAATGGGTGATGCTTACCTAACCATGGCTAATTAACCAACATCTTGAAAATTTAAGGACCTGAGAATATATCCCTCTCTCCATTTGATGCTCTTTTGTCCAGTAGCTTTGTTCTGTCATTCCTTTTAAACCTGCAGCTCAGGTGTTTTCCTTACTTTATACGGTTCCCATTTGCATTAACTTAAACCCTGTGTTTCCTCACTGTTTCGTCTTGCTTCTGGGCCCTGCTAATGGAGATCAGTTTTATCCTTCCTGAAGTATACCATTCAGAATTTCCTTTTTAGTGAGGTGGCAAGTTCCCAGGTTGCCTGTAAGGATGCCTTATTTCAGCTTCGTTCTGGAGACATAGTCGCGCTGTGTGTTCGAGTCTGGGTGGTGAGGCCTTTCCTCGTCACAGCAGTGCCGCCCCCTGTGCCCTGTCTTCTGTTACTGCTGCTGTGCTGGGTGACAAGCCATCACTCGCCCGTGCGTCCTTTGTAGCCAATCTGCTGCTTCTCTGGCCGCTTTTCAGATGGTTCTTTGTCTTTGGCGTTCTGCGGTTTTCACTTGTTCACCACTCCGTCGTGTCTGGCTCTCCGCGATGCCATGGACTGTGTAGCACGCCACTCTTTCCGTCCTTCACTGCCTCCCAGAGCTCACTCACACTCATGCCTGTTGAGTCGGTGATGCCATCGAACCACCTCATCCTCTGTCTCCCGCTTCTCCTCCTGTCTTCAGTCTTTCCCAGCATCAGGGTCTTTTCCAGTGAGTCAGCTCTTCACATCAGGTGGCCAAAGTATTGGAGCTCCAGCTTCAACAACAGTCCTCCCAATGAATATTCACGGTTGGTTTCCTTTTGGATTGACTTATTTAATCTTCTTGCTGGCCAGGGGACTCTCAGGAGTCTTCTCCAGCACCAGATTTGAAAGCATTAATTCTTTGGTGCTCAGCCTTCCTTATGGTCCAACTGTCACATCCATACGTGACTACTGGAAAAACCATAGCTTTGACTGGATGGACCTTTGTTGGCAAAGTAATATCTCTGCTCTTTTAATACTGTCTAGGTTTGTCATAGCTTTTCTTCTAAGGAGCAGTTTCACTATGGTGTGTGTGTATGTGTGTGTGTGTGTGTGTGTGTGTGTGTGTGTGTGTATAGAGAGCTTCCCTGGTGGCTCAGATGGTAAAGAATCTGCCTGCAATGTTGGAGACCCAGGTTCAATCCCTGGGTCTGAAAGATCCCCTGGAGAAGGGAATGTATACCCAATGCAGTAGTCTTGTCTGGAGAATTCCATGGACAGAGGAGCCTGGTGGGCTGAAGTCCGTGGGGGGTCACAAAGAGTCAGACATGACTGAGCAACTAACGTATACATACACACATGCACACACCTACACCATATACTTTATTTTCTTGGGCTCCAAAATCACTGCAGATGGTGAATGCAGCCATGAAATTAAAAGACACTTACTGCTTGGAAGAAAAGCTATGAAAAACCTGCTGGTGCTGCTGCTAAGTCACTTCAGTCGTGTCCGACTCTGTGTGACCCCAAAGACGGCATCCCACCAGGCTCCCCCATCCCTGGGATTCTCCAGGCAAGAATACTGGAGTGGGTTGCCATTTCCTTCTCCAATGCATGAAAGAGAAAAGTGAAAGTGAAGTCGCTCAGTCTGTCCTACTGTTAGCGAATCCATGGACTGCAGCCCACCAGGCTACTCCGTCCATTGGATTTTCCAGGCAAGAGTACTGGGGTGGGGTGCCATTGCCTTCCCCGATGAAAAACCTAGACAGCATATTAAAAAGCAGAGACGTTACTTTGCCAACAAAGGTCCATCCAGTCAAAGCTATGGTTTTTCCAGTAGTCATGTATAGATGTGAGAGTTGGGCCATAAAGGCTGAGCGCTGAAGAAATGATGCTCTTGAACTGTGGCGTTAGAGAAGACTCTTGAGAGTCCCTTGGACTGCAAGGAGATCAACCCTGAATATCCATTGGAAGGACTGATGCTGAAACTGAAGCTCCAATACTTTGGCCACCTGATGCAAAGAGCCTACTCATTGGGAAAGACCCCTGGGAAAAATAGAAGGCAGGAGGAGAAGGGGACGACAGAGGATGAGATGGATGGTATCACCAACTCGACGGACATGAGTCTGAGCAAGCTCTGGGAGATAATGAAGGATGGGGAAGCCTGGAGTGCTGCAGTTGCAGAGTTGGACATGACAAGCGACTGAACAGCAACATCAGTGTCTAGACGCAGGCTGTTTTTTCCCTCATCTTACTTAGCATTCATTGGGCCTCTCTATAATAGAATTGTTAAGCAGTTAAAAAAAAATTCTCAGCCACTGTCTTTTCAACTATTTTCTCCTCCCCTCTGTTACTCTCTCTTTAGATATATGCTAGAGGTTTGCACTTCTCTTTCATGTTCCCCATCTCTGTTTCTTGCTGAGATACAGCTCAGATAATCTGGGGGGCTTCATCTTTTAGTTCCCTAGTTTTTATTCAGCTGTGTCTATAATAGGCTGCTTATCCTTACCATTAAAATGTTCATTTTCAGCTTATATTTTTCATGTCTTGATGTTCTAGATATTTCTTTTTCAAATTTGCTTTCCTGTGTAATCTTTCAGGAATTCTGCTCATGTTTTAAAGTTTCTCTTTATAAAAATACATGACACAGTCGTTTTCTCATCTGTGTGCTTGATCTCTCCGATCCCTGGCTGCTTCCGGGTGGGCCTGATTAAGCTGTGTCCGCTGGCTCTTGCTCTCCATCTCCTGTCTTTGTTCTGCTTTCTGTGATTTTTCTGAGTGCTCTTGCTCCTGGGGACTTCACCTGTGACAGTCCACGAGTCCTATGAAGGTTGTGGGCTCCTCAGTAAGGCTTTGTGTTAGCTTTTGCCTACTTGCTAGAGACTCGTACTTAGGGCCACACTGTTTAAGGTAGTTTTGGACTATGTAGCTGACAGATTAGGGAGGCCTGGCTCTTGGTTACAAAATCTCAGGATAGCTGGACATGATTTTTCCCTATCTAGTGCCAAAGTCCCAGCTTTATGTGGGAGTTTGCTGTTAGACACTCCAATTTGGGCGGGTCACGGGCTTTATTCTCTTTTTTTTTTGGGGGGGGGGCTTTATTCTCTTTAACACATATCAGAACCTCAGCATGCCCAGCACCCAGCTGGTGCCTGCAAGGGAAAGTGACCCTCAGGGACCATCTCTCCCAAGTTCTCACTTTCCAGTTTTGTCTTTGTGAGCTTCACGTTTTGTGCCAGTTTAGCAGTATATTTAAAAGCTTTTAACGCTATTTTATGCAGTATTTTTAGATAGTTTCAGCCCGTTGGGTATTCAGGGTGTGTAATTACCATCCTGCAGGAAACCAGAGTCACGATGATCTTATGTTTTATCTTCCTCTGTGATGCTTTAGAATCCTTAAATTAGCTTCCCTGGAATTGCTTATGACAGTTTTGAGATCTTTTGGAGGTCGGAATATTGATTCTCTTTTAAAAGAATTAACGCATTGGCCGCACAGAGTGTTTGTTGCTGCTCAGTGGCTTTTCTCTGTGCGTTTTGCAGCAGGGGCTGCTCGCTGCGGGGGCGTCTCCTGCTGCAGCGTGCAGGCTCTAGGCCTGCGGGCTTAGTAGTCGTGGTGCACGGGCTTAGCTGCCTCGTGGCACGTGGGTGCTTCCTGGACCAGGGCTTGAACTCCTGTCCCCTGCATTGGCAGGTGGATTCTTAACCACTGGACCACCCGGGAAGTCCCCCAGGATATTGATTCTTAATTAATTGTTTATGGTTAATAAAAGATTTGATTGCTCCACATGGAATTATTGTCTTGGTGCATGCTGTGCTAAGTCACTTCAGTCACATCTAACACTTTGCGACCCCATGGACTGTAGCCCACCAGGCTTCTCTGTCCCTGGGATTCTCCAGGCAAGAGTACTGGAGTGGGTTGCCATGCCCGCCTCCCGGGTATCTCCCTGACCCAGGGATCGAACCCGTGTCTCGTACGTCTCCCTGCTTTGGCAGGCAGGTTCTTTACCACTAGCGCCACCTATTGGGAAGCCTGCAGAATGCTGCCATGTAGATATGGTTCAGTGTGGTGTTCTCTAGAGAAGGGGAGGTGTAGCTTTCCCGGAGGCGCGGCGTACCTCCGTGAACCGCGGTGTTGGCTCTCATTCACGCCGATTTCCTGTGTGACAGATCGCGCTCTACATCTGGGACGGAGGGAACGGACTCCCGCTCACACCCGTGCCGGAGCTCTGTACAGACGTTGTGGGCTCCTCCTGCGCCACCTCGTTCCAGTCTTCCCTGCCGCTTTGTGTGAGTAGCAGGAGGATAGCTTCCTCGTGTCAAAGGGAAATACACATGCTGTGCATGATGTTGCCCTGGCAGTGCACACACTGAACAAACACTGCCACTTGCCACGTGCCCCGCGAGAACTATACATCACGCTTCTAGGGATGATAACCCCGTAAGGTAGGCACCATTGTTACCCTACTGGACACCCGAGAAGGGGGCACCCCGGAGCTGCAGAGGCATGGCTCCCGAGTCAGTCCTTTGGTTGAAGGTGTAGCACAGAGCTGCTGCAGTTCCTGGTCTGTTTCCTAGAAAGGCAATGTCAGACATTTCCAGTTGTTCCTAAGCCCTCCCCGAAGCCCACCTCTGCCCTCCTCTCAGCCAGCAACCCTGCTCTGACCTCACCTGAGGCTGTCCACAACCTTCAGAATGCACCTGCTCATGGTGGGCCCTCAGTCCAGTCCCCGGGATGAACCTGAAGACCGCGGACTCAGCTGGGTGGCTAGTGGCCCTTCCTCATAAGGAAAAGCAGATTCCCCGCCTCACATGTTGTTCGTTATTTCCAAGTCACTGACACAGAAGTCTGGGCTGCATTTTCAAAGAGGAGTACGTGTATTCACACACACACACACACACACAGTAATAGTGGGAGAGAATCCATGCTGTTGGCATAGTACTTGAGAGGGAAATGTCTTTCCAGACTTTGTGCTTGCTTGTCCTTTAATGTTATTCTGGAAAATCTCGAAGGGTTGACCTCCTAGTGCCTTGAGTGGCATGACGAAACTCCAGCTGCATGTCGCTGTACACCAGCCCCAAGTGATGCAGAATCAGGATTGAATGTCCCTATAGCCCTGAGATGGTGATAAAGGGGTCAGCTCCTGCCCCAGCCCCACTGAGAAGCGCCCACAGCCTAGGGGCTGGATTGGTCACAAGCCCCTCCGTGACGCCTTCATCTGAGTGACCAGCCTGGGCTGGAGCCAGCGCAGGGCTCCAGGACCCTACCCCTACCCCCGCGAG
This sequence comes from Oreotragus oreotragus, assembly GCA_006410675.1. NCBI lineage: Eukaryota > Metazoa > Chordata > Mammalia > Artiodactyla > Bovidae > Oreotragus > Oreotragus oreotragus. Next base: position 83,619 of record SJYX01018448.1, read on the forward strand.
GAGTTTGACGTAATCCTGGCTTTGGCAGAGGACAGAGCATCGCTGTTGCCTAGACCTGCGTGGACCATTAAGGGCCATAAAAATATTGTAAACATCCAAGTGAGGTCAGGCTCCCTAAAGGGAGTCATCTCTTACTTTGCACTAAAACATGCTTCTACTTCTCTCTCCCTTTAAAAAATTTTTTTCACGAGCTGGAAAATGGAAAGGGAAGGTAACCAACACTTACTGGGCACCTGTAATGTCCATAATAAATAGTAGTAATAAAAGCAGCTGTGCTGGTGGTTATCATCCCAGTTTCCTGAATGAGCTGGAAATTTAGAGGACATTCGTCCAGGTGATGCAGGGGGGATGGCACGGCTGGGATTCTGGTCTCCGTCTGGCTGTGAGTGAGTGAGTGAAAGTCGCTCAAGTCATGTCTGACTCTTTGTGACCCCATGGATTATACAGTCCATGGAATTCTCTAGGCCAGAATACTGGAGTGGGTAGCCTTTCCCTTCTCCAGGGGATCTTCCCAACCCAGGGATCGAACCCAGGTCTCCTGCATTGCAGGCAGATTCTTTACCAGCTGAGCCACCAGGGAAGCCCAAGAATACTGGAGTGGGTAGCCTATTCCTTCTCCAGCGGATCTTTCCGACCCAGGAATCCAATCAGGGTCTTCTACATTGCAGGTGGATTCTTTACCAACTGAGCCATCAGGGATGAACCCCCCACCCCCCCACACCCCTCTGGCTGAGCAAAGCATTTGTGGTCCTCCGAGCTACAGTCGTCCCCTGAAACTTGATTCTGAAGACAAGTTTGATGTCCCTGACATTGGTGAATTTGAACTCAAGAGCATGTGACAACTAATTTGGGTGTGCTGTTAAGACACATCGACTCATGTATGCTTTTTTTTTTTTTTTTTAAGGGAAATCCAGTGAAGAAGGAGGATATTTTTGTTGCAGTGAAAACATGCAAGAAGTTTCATGGTGATAGAAGTACGTTTTGTATTATTCATTTTTATTGAACTTTAAAAATCCACACTGCCTTTAACAAAAAAAGGACAAATCAGATATGAGCTCAGCTCAAGAAGGGGATAATGACAGATACATTATTAGAAGTGCAAGCAGTTATATAATCAGTCTTCTGAAGTTTCATGGTGATAGAAGTACGTTTTGTATTATTCATTTTTATTGAACTTTAAAAATCCACACTGCCTTTAACAAAAAAAGGACAAATCAGATATGAGCTCAGCTCAAGAAGGGGATAATGACAGATACATTATTAGAAGTGCAAGCAGTTATATAATCAGTCTTCCTCCTCATAGCACTTCAATCACCAAGATCAATTAGAAAAGACAATTTTGTGTTGCAACATGAGAGGCCGTGGCCCTTCTAAGGACTGATTAGAGCAGTGTTTTAAATTGGAAATGGAAATGCTCAGCTGTGGCAATCTCAGAGACTGTAAGTGGATAATAATCCATTTTGCAAAACAGTGTCCTGTTATGTCCAAGTGTGGACTCCGAGCTGCGAAGAATGAGAATGGATTTCTCAAACTAACAGAATGTCAGAGAGAATGTTTTTCTCACGCTGTCCCTTCTTTTTATATTTATTTCACACGCACACATCAGAACTTGTAAGTAAGGATGTGTATTTGCTCATGTGTGGATATACAGAGAAAAGTAAAAAATGTTTGTCTTACAAGCCATGGTTCCTTCTTAAGGAAATCCTGCACATAGATGTTTCTGTTTAATTTTTTGATGCCATTCCAGAATTCTGCATTATGGTGATACTGTTTTTTTAAAAAGCCTATCTTAAATATACATACATAATTTATCTGTTTTTTCACCTTCAAACAGTACTTTTCTCAAATTGAGGATTAGACGGTCTTTTGCATTTTCTAATTTTAGCACATATTTTTTTTTTTTTTCCATGAAAAGACTCTCAGTTTTACCAAGAGTGTGATATTTATAGAGGAGAGATTTCTAAACCAGCTGTCATTTTTGTGGGATTGGAGCTAAGTGGGGCATTTATATAATTTATGTGATAATATGATATTTACAAATGATGCTTTAAAGAGGAACATATTTTACAGATAAAAGAATACTATAATTTGGAATTATGGCATTGTTTAAGACATTGACATCAATTCAGGTCTGGTTATAGTCAACACTATCTTAAAAGTATGTTTGCTATAAACCTTCATGGTTACCTAAAATAGTCACAATAAATTCTAAGTCCTATTAAAATCAGTCTAAATAAATATATGTATTCATTATATAAGAAGTCCTAAACACTATTAAAAATCAATATAGAACTTAAAAATTTGATTTTTCATAAGTTTAACCTAGGTTTAATATCCTTTTGTTTTTTACATAATCTAAAGGGACGATTTTTGATAAATACCTTTCATTAAAAAAGTGTCAAGGGAACTGAACTAGACTGTTTTTCTTCTTTTTTTTTTTAAACAGCAAGCAGAAGTGCTCAGATTGGTTTATTTGATCTTGAAGCTGCCCTTGGAGTATATATCAGTGTTAGGGATGGGGGTGGTGGTATATTCTCTTTTGAAACACATTTTTCAAGTTGGCAGTAAAGTAAATTAGGGATGGCCTCTGTTATAGTTTTCGTATTCTACAGAAATGAAAAAAAGAGTTAGCTAATTTTAATTTGGTCATTCTGAATAATCTAGTTTACTGCTTTCTTATTTTGCATAAGGTTACGATAATCCTTTCAGATATTTATCAAATGCTTTTATATTTCAATTTTGAGTCAAAGGTTTATAAAAATTATAAAATCTTCCAAGTCTGTTAGGAGCATAAAGACCAAACCTCCCCAAACCAGATGTACTGACTTACTGCTGTTAATTGGGTCTGGGGTCATTGAAGCCTGAGATCTAAAAGATATCTTGAGAACTTTGCAGTGGAGTTGCTGTGGCAGGCTGTCTTTAAACTTGGACCTGTTTGTTTGAAAAGATAGTATAAGGTGGCTGGATTTGAGGGACTCTGATGTCCATGTTGCCTGATGGACGTGAAGTCTACCAGGCCAGGGGGCTCTGGCCCCCCTTTTGGAAACCTAGTTCTGTCAAGAAAATGACCTGTAATCGTATTAGTTTCAGTTAACAGTGCCACAGTAACTGCTTCTAACTGCTAATCCTTTTTCTTTTTTTCACACATTTTCTGGTGTTTTTCACATTTTTTTTTAAAGTAGCGGTTTATTTATTTATAGTTGGCTGTTCCAGGTCTTCGTCGCTGGGTGTGGGCTTTCTCTAGCTGCAGCGGTTGGGGGCTACTCTCTAGGAGTGGTGCAGGGGCTTCTCACTGCAGTAGTGGGGGGGCACAGGCTCTCGGGGGTGGGCCCAGTACTTGCGGCACGTGGGCTCCGGAGCACAGGGCTGAGCGGCTGTGGTGCGTGGGCTTAGTTGCCCCACGGCATGTGGAATCTTCCTGGACCAGGGACCAAACTCATGTCTCCTGCATTAGCCGGTGGATTCCTAACCACTGGGCCGCCAGGGAAGCCCCTTTCACCTGTATTCTGTCATCTGATTTCATGTTGACAGCTCCCTGTGACCTGGTAATTATTGCTGTTCACTTGATATCTCAGAGAAAGGAAGCTGACCATGGGACGACACACTGGCCCAACTTCATGCAGACTGAGCAGGGGAGCGGGGCTCAGGTTTTCTGGCCCCGAACCCCCAGTTCCTTCTGCCACAGCAGAGCTGTGCTGTGAGCTCTTTGTGTGTGTGTGTGCTCAATCACAGTTGTGTCTGACTCTTTGCGACCCCGTGGACCCCATGGGAGTTCCCAGGCAAGAATACTGGGGTGGGTTGCCATTTCCTCCTCCAGGGGATCTTCGTGACCTAGGGACTGAATCCACATCTCCTGCGTTGGCAGGTGGATTCTTTACCACTGTGCCACCTGGGACAGTTTTTGGATGTGTTAGGAGCATCACGCTTGATAAATAGTCTTTGATAGCTGTGTCGATTCTCTGCTGTGCTCAAGGTCAGATCTGACTTGGCTGGAAGCAGTGACAGGAGGCTTTTTACTTTGAATAGCAGTGAGGACGGCCAGGACTTCAAATCCACAGATGATCTGAAACACACACGGAGCTGGGGAGTCAGATGGACCCCTGTCCTTGCATATTACTGCAGCAGTCAAGCAGAATGCACGGACTCGGGGCTTTGTTTTTTCTTTCTGTACGCACTCTGGTAGAAACACAGGGCTGAGCCGCTGTGGTGTGTGGGCTTAGTTGCCCCACGGCATGTGGAATCACGGCATGTTACAGAAACCAGACAACAGTGAAGGGAGAAATAAACACAGACCAGGCTGTGCTTGTCTCTGAGCAGTTGAGTGCGCTGTCAATGACTTCCCTGGAGGCGGTTCTCACTGTCTATGCCCTGGGTTCTGACTGCAGTGGACACTCGTCACACCCCAGTCCTGGCTCCTCCGGGGGTGAGGATGTGAGGGATAGAACGGTCTGGCCAAGGCTGTGGTCAAGGCGAGGGAACGTACACACGGAACTCATTTTTCATACTCTTTTGGAAGAATTGATACAGCCAAATTTCAAAATTAGAAAAAAATTATTTTACATCTTACACTTTTTTTTGCCTAACAGTAAAGCAGACCTTTACGTAACTACTTGTGTCTTGATTCTGATTTAGGTGAATTAAAGCATCTTAGGACACAGTTAGCAAAAAATACACTCTGTCTCTTGGCCTAAGAAAGCAGTACATGTTGACGGCATCAAACAAGCATGGTTTGCTGAGATGCAAGTGGTTGGTAGGGTTTTAAAGAGACTTTGGAGGTATTATATAAAGCAATGAACTGCCATAGCATGTGAGGTTAGGTTGAAGCAAGGAAGAGTTCTCTGGAGTTAATAAAGCAGCTTCCTTGCTTCCTCTTGGGTTACGTGTCTTTTCTCGTGTGATGTGAGCTGTCAGCAAAATGTTACGGGTCTTCTGTGTGTCCTGCAGCCACGTGCTTCCTGTGTGGGTCCCACAGATGTCGTGGCTGCCCCCATTTCTGTTTGTCAGCTGGTGGTTGTGGGGTGTTACCCCTCCTGCTGCCTCCCTCTAAGTAGAGAGGTTCAATTGCCATTTGCTCAGCCTTTAGTTCCTTATCACAGCCTCCGGAGCTCCTAAAATAAACATTTGACATCTTTCAGCTTAAAAAAAAAAAAACAACCTGGTAGCTTGACTGTATTGATCTTCTCTAGATGTGAAGAGTGATGCTAAAGAGTGTCTTCCTTCTGGTTGGAGAGGTTTATTGAAAACAGGAAGTTGAATCAAAATGCAGCCAGCCATCTGGCAGGCCATATCCTGTGTTACATGAAGTGAGTAGATTAATTATTTTTTTAAGTTAATTTTTATTGGAGTTTAGTTGCTTTACTTTACAGTTGTGTTCCCACTGGATAGCAAAGTGAATCAGCTCTGTGTACACACAGCCCCTCTTCATGGGTTTCCCTACTATTCAGGTCATCACAGAGCATTGAGGAGAGTTCCCTGTGCTATACAGTAGGTTCACCTTTAGGTTAGTTCAGTCGCTCAGTCGTGTCCGACTCTTTGCGACCCCGTGAACCGCACCATGCCAGGCCTCCCTGTCCATCACCAAATCCCGAAGTCCACCCAAACCCATGTCCATTGAGTTTATGATGTCATCCAACCATCTCATCCTCTGTCATCCCCTTCTCTTCCTTCCCTCAATCTTTCCCAGCATCAGGGTCTTTTCCAATGAGTCAACTCTTCACATGTGGTGGCCAAAGTATTGGAGTTTCAGCTTCAATATCAGTCCTTCCAATGAACACCCAGGACTGATCTCCTTTAGGATGGACTGGTTGGATCTCCTTGCAGTCCAAGGGACTCTCAAGAGTCTTCAACACCACAGTTCAAAAGCATCAATTCTTTGGTGCTTAGCTTTCTTCACAGTCCAACTCTCACATCCATACATGACCACTGGAAAAACCATAGCTTTGACGGACCTTTGTTGGCAAAGTAATGTCTCTGCTTTTCAATATGCTATCTAGGTTGNTTTTGTTCACTGTGAATGCAAACTATTATTTCAAGTTGTCCTTGTAGGGTGGCTGTGGGCAGTATGTGTCCTCCCCATTAATATTCTCCTAGTAGTTCCGTTCCTTCGGCTGAAAGCGATAGAAACCAACTGGGCCTAACCCATGGCCCCATAAAAAAAATTAATAATAAATTATAATAGTAGAAAATAATGATCTAAAAAGAATAAGTTAAAAATAAACTGAAATCTTACATTTTTAAATAAATTAATATTTGGAAAGATACTGGGTAGCTCTCAGGAAAAGAAGGGTTAAATAATTGGGACTTGGGAAGACTGTAACTAGGGTTACTGTGGAATTCTCAATGGTGAAACAAGCAAACAAACAAACAAAAACACCTGGGTGGTGTCTGAAATGACCTCTGACATGACCTACCTTCAACCACTTTCTGCATTTTTGAGACTCATCCAGATTTAGATGTGAGGACAAAAAGTAAACAGCCATGTGTTTTAGCCTTGGGAGGAGGCGGGGAGGAAAGCCCTGTGGTTGGCAGCCCTGCACAAAAGTGCTGGAGAGAATGATGAGAGCTTGCTCAGGGGAACGGGGGAAATGCATGCTAAGCAAATGAAATCAGCCGGCCACTACAGACTGTCAGAGCTTTTTAAAAAGACATTACTGTTTTGGAGCTGCCTCTCTGATCCTATTCTTATCCTTTCTTGAGGTTATGAGGATTCCCTTCACTTTCTTGTAAGTATTTTTTTCCTTTATATTAGGGCTTAATTTTTATGGTCAAGCTCATCTTTGTGGTAGAATTTTCTCTGACCTTGTACCACCAATTGATTAAAACATGTGAGATTTTCTACATTTGTCTAATAGTATTTTATAACTTAATTATCAGACTTAATAACTACTAAGCTCTTACTATGAACTCAGCATCGTGTAAAAAAGGGTTGCAAAGAAATCTGGTTTTGGGAAGAGTTCATTATCCAGCTAAGAGAATACAAGACAAAAGGGTGAAATAATAGCCAATAGGAGAGAATAGTTTATAATTACTTTATAGAATGTGATCAGATTATTTTATAATACTTATGTTTAATATTATTTTTCACATAATGCATTTCTATATATTGAAACCACTCCCTTTTCCAGGGGATCTTCCCAACCCAGGGATCAAACCCATGTCTCAGGTATTAAAAACATATTGAAAATGGAATTTGCATATCTACCTATCATGGATTGAATTGTGCCCCCCAAAGAGATATGGTGAAGATGTAACCCCTGGTACCTGTGTATATGACCTTGTTGGGAAAATCCTGTAGATGTAATCAATTTAGCCTGAGTTCATTAGGATGGGCCATCATCCAATAATCACTGATATCCTTATAAGAAGAAATATAAAGACAAGACTCATGGACTATACAGTCCATGGAATTCTCCAGGCCATAATATTGGAGTGGGTAGCCTTTCCCTTCTCCAGGGGATCTTCCCAACCCAGGGAGCGAACCCAGGTCTCCTGCATTGCAGGCAGATTCTTTACCAGCTGAGTCACCAGGGAAGTCCAAGAATACTGCAGTGGCTAGCCTATCTCTCCTCCAGTGGATCTTCCCAACTCAGAAATTGAACCAGGGTCTCCTGCATTGCAGGCAGATTCTATACCAGCTGAGCTAACAGGGAAACCCTTAAAAGAAGAACTGTAAAAATAAGAGACACACAGGAAGAAGGCCATGTGATGATGGGGGCAAAGATAGGAATGATGCAGCTATAAACTAACACCAAAGATCCATGTCTATCACAAGAAGCTAAGAAGAGTTCCATTTAGTCTCAGGGAAAACATGGCCTTGCTGACACCTTGATTTTGACTTCTTGCCCCCAGAACTGTGGAAGAATAAATTTGTTATAAACCACTCAGTTTGTGGTACTTTGTTACAACAGCCCCAAAGAAACAAATTTACCCTACTCGATTTCTTCTCTTTTCCTCCAGCAACCCCCGAGTATAACTCTTCCCATTAATATAGCACTGCCCAAATTTTAATATACAAACAAATCACTTGGGGATCTTACTAAAGTATTGATTTTGATTCAGTAGTTCTGGATGGGACCTGAGAATCTGCATTTCTTACAAGTTTCCAGGTGATATGCATGCTGCTAGTCCAGAGATCACACTTGAAGAAGTAAGGCTATATGTGTACAGTCAGCAAGGAGATGTCTCTTTCAGGTGTGGGTCAGATCTAGGCTTTTGGACACAATGCTAACAGGGATAAAATGAAAAAACTTATTCAGTGAGACAAAAATAAAATAAATAAAATATTCAAAGAAAGAGAGTGAGAAAAATTTCAAAATAAACTTCCAGATTATTCTTCAATCATCAGCCATCCTGCCCATCCACTCCCCTCAGAAGATCTGGAATACAAAGATTTCAAACTTGCTTTCTGAATAAGTGAATTTATCAATACAATAATAAGATGATATTTTATGTGGTCACTTTTAACTTTATTTTTTAAACGGTGATTTCAAACGCAAACAGTACAGCCTGAGAGATGAGTGAGCACCATAATGAACACAGGCCAACCACCCTGCAGTTAATGACATTTTTATTGTATTTGGGGGCTGCCCTGGTGGCTCAGTGGAGAAAGAAATGGCACCCCGCTCCAGCACTCTCGCCTGGAAAATCCCATGGATGGCGGAGCCTGGTGGGCTACCGACCATGGGGTCTCAGAAAGTCAGACATGACTGAGCGACTTCACTTCACTTCACTTCTGGTGGCTCAGAAGGTAGGAACTGCCTGCAATGTGGGAGACCTGGGTTCGATCCCTGGGTTGGGAAGACCCCCTGGAGAAGGGAATGGCAACCCACTCCAGTATTCTTGCCTGGAGAATTCCGTGGACAGACAAGCCTGGCAGGCTACAGTCTTCAGGTTGCAAAGAGTCGGACATGACTGAGCGACTAACACTTATTACTTATTGTATTTAGGAAGAGTGCCCTTTTGCAAAGATACAGAGACTAACTTGCAGAGCTCTTGAAACTGCACTGTCCTTCCGATAGTGGTTCTTTAGGCCTAGGGTCTGGCCCAGGGATTAGAATTCTCTAATGCTTTATAGATAATTCTGATGCAAAGTCAGGTTTGGGAAACACTGGTCTGAAATAACAAAATGTACTCAATAGGTCGGAGAAGGCGATGGCACCCCACTCCGGTACTCTTGCCTGGAAAATCCCATGGACAGAGGGGCATGGTAGGCTGCAGTCCATGGGGTCTCTAGGAGTTGGACATGACTGAGCAACTTCACTTTCACTTTTCCCTTTCATGCATTGGAGAAGGAAATGGCAACCCACTCCAGTGTTCTTGCCTGGAGAATCCCAGGGACGAGGGAGCCTGGTGGGCTGCCGTCTGTGGGGTCGCACAGAGTCAGACATGACTGAAGCGACTTAGCAGCAGCAGCAGCACTCAGTAGGTATGTTGTTTTATTCTAAATGGGAATTTCCAATTAAAAAAAAAATCTGTTAAAACAAACATAATATATATAAAACTAATTTTAGATATACGATTGCCTGGCATCAGAATTTCAATATCGACTTTAGAGCAGTGTGTTCTTGAGTATAAAGATTTCTCCTGGTCTGAACAGAATACCTCATAGCCTCATCCTCTACCTAGCAGTTTACAAATCTAAGTGTACATCAGAATCCTTTACGGGCTGATTTCCAGACCCTAACGCAGGACACTCTGAGTTTGCAGTTTGGAGTGAGGTCTAAGAACCTGACTTTTGACCAAATATCGCCAGGCACCCTTCATGCAGATGGCCTGTGGGCTACATCTGAAGAAACACTGGGTCGGTATTCCTCTCTGCGCTGAACCTCAGGAGGAAACCAGCATGACCGCTCAAGAATCCGGCTATTAGCAATGTAAATGTACCCCAGGACCTCGCAAAGGGTACTGACAGACTGAAAATGAACGCGGCATCGAATCAGGAAGCAAGATGGCAGATACGGACGTTTTCTGGCTTTTACAGGAAAGCCACTCAAGGTCCAAACATACTGCCAAGTCCCAACCTGATCTGCGTCACCCCGGTGATGGGTGTGTGCCAAGGTCTCACACACACTGAAGTGATAACCTGCCCACACGTGGGCCCAAAGAAGAGGCGAGCTCGGTACGACCGAAGCAAAAATCTGAGTGGTGGTCATCTCTAAGTCACCGTGGACGGACGCTGTTCGGGATTTGCTCCAGCAAGCTTTTGGAAGAATTTCACCAGTGGACTGTGGAGCCCTTCAAAGTCAAAGAAAACAAAGCCAGTTAATTCCCTGCTTGTTCAGGATTCAAAAGCTATAAAATCGGCCCTGCTCTGTTGCAAGCGCCGAGCCTGGTCTGCGCGCAGGAAGGGACTGGGGAGCAGGCAGCGGCGCGGCCGCGCGGGCGGAGCGCACGGCCCGGGAAAGCCACCCGGCAGCGGCCGTGGTGAGTCAGCGCTGAGTCACGCCGGGCGCTACGTGCGGGCCCGGGCGCCCCTGCCGAATGCGCAGGCGTGGCTCCGCAGCGCTCGGGTCTTCCTGGAAGACCCTCCCCGCGCCGCTGCACCCCCATTCCAGCAAGCTTTTGGAAGAATTTCACCAGTGGACTGTGGAGCCCTTCAAAGTCAAAGAAAACAAAGCCAGTTAATTCCCTGCTTGTTCAGGATTCAAAAGCTATAAAATCGGCCCTGCTCTGTTGCAAGCGCCGAGCCTGGTCTGCGCGCAGGAAGGGACTGGGGAGCAGGCAGCGGCGCGGCCGCGCGGGCGGAGCGCACGGCCCGGGAAAGCCACCCGGCAGCGGCCGTGGTGAGTCAGCGCTGAGTCACGCCGGGCGCTACGTGCGGGCCCGGGCGCCCCTGCCGAATGCGCAGGCGTGGCTCCGCAGCGCTCGGGTCTTCCTGGAAGACCCTCCCCGCGCCGCTGCACCCCCCACCGCCCCACCCCGTCCCCGCCCGGGACCCCCGCGGTCACATACTCCCCGGCCTGCACGCACAGCCTCCGCGCTCGGCCTGGAGGCTTCAGCGCCGGAGTCACAGATGACAGTCGGTGACAGAGCTCCGGCGGATGCTTCAATCCCATGTGTTTCCTCAAGACCGAGATTCCAGTTGCTCTGGTTTTTTGGTTTGTTTTTTTTTTTTCGTATTTTCTGGTTAGTTTTTTTTTTTTTTTTTCCTGGCAGGGGAGTAACACGCTTATCTTTTTATAGTTTCCAGTATTGTAAATGAAGCACAGGAAGAATGGATTAATAAAACATGTGTTGAAAATTATGCATCCAATGCTTACACTGCTTTGGAGTCTAAAATGATTATGATGGGACTGCAGTTGGAGCTCTGAAAGCTGGGTAAACTGGAGAAAAAGACTAACTGTTCTGATTTGCTTTCTGTTGGTGGAAAAAAAATAAATCTTTACCGGTTTGTCCAATCACCTTTCTAATAACTAAATTATTTTGAAGACTGGAGACGTGTTTGTTAGTGATTTGATATGGTGTTATCAGAGAATGGGGGAAGCATGTCTGTGTGACGTAGGATATTCCCCTGTCCATATGGATGATATTTTGTTGGCCTTACAAAATATGGCGATGATGACATCAGTGCTGAAAGTAGATAGCAGGTATTATGTCATTAAGTGTAGCTAGTCAGTGAGACGGTCCTGGTGCAGATGGGGTAATTATTATTTAGGGGCTGTTTGAGGCTGACGATTTCCAAACAGTCAGACTGAATCTTTAGAAGTTGTTGTGCCAGCTGTTGCCAGTTGTTTTGCTTCTTCAGGAGAATTATATCCCTCCTTATCCCCTGTGTGCGTATGAGATGATGCAAAACATTCGAGTGTTCTTGTATTTTGACAGCCTTTCCTGCAAGGAAGGAGACTGAAGTAATTAGAGGTTGAACTGACTCACCAAGTTTACAGAGAAGCATGACTGTTCAGTTTTTTAAAAGTAGGAAAAAGCTACCAAGCTGAAAAAAATAAGGAAATATGAAAATATGAGAAATGATGAGAGCCCAGAAAAGCAAAATGGGTACTATGGACCAGAAATGGAATCTAATAGACTATTCAGAGCCAGAGATACATGCTAGGCTTAAAACAAACAAACAAACAAAAAAAAGAGTTAAATTATTCTCATATAAAATATCTAAAAACTTACCTGTTTATATAAGTCTCCTTCAACTTAAAATGAGTTTGTGTCCCAAAACACCCATTGTAAGTAGAATATATAAATCAAAAATGCATTTACTCTTTCTAACCTAGTCAACATCATAGCTTAGCCTAACCTACCTTACAGTCTTCTCAAGTGGTGCTAGTGGTAAAGAACCCACCTGCCAGTGCTGAAAAGGTAAAGAGATGTGGGTTCAATCCCTGGCTCGGGGAGATCCCCTGGAGGTCATGGCAACCCACGCTAGTATTTTTGCCTGGAGAATCCCACTGACAGAGGAGCCCTGGCGGGCTACAGTCCACAGATTCATGACTGAAGAGTCAAGAGTTGGACATGGCTGAAGTGACTGAGCAACTTGTCTTAAACATGCTCAGAACACTTACATTAGCCTATAGTTGGGCAAAATCATCTAACACAAAGTCTACTGTAAAATAAAATACTGACTCTCTCATGGAGCGTATTGAATACGGATGGCAAAGAACAGACGAGTTGTAAATACATTGTGTAAGTTGTAAGTGTATAGATCACCCTTGTGCTCATGTGGCTAATGTGGCTACTGCCCACTGCCTCTGGAGTGTACACCTCCAAGCTCATGTGCTTGGGAAAAGATCAAAATTCAGAGTACCATTTCTACTGAATGTGTATCACTTTCCCATCATTGTAAAGTTGAAAAAGGATCATTCAAACCATTGTAGGTTAAGGGATCATCTGTACATCATTTGATATTTAAAAACCTGATTATGATTCTGATTCTTTCTTATTACCTTGTCAACACTGATACTGCCTTGGCATTTATGGAATCATTTGAAACCCAAGTTCACTTTTTAACAGCACGAACTTGGGCTACTTACTTAGCTTCACTACATCTCAGTTTTGTCCTCTGTGAAATGGAAATTAAAATTACTATTTCATAGACTTGTTAGACAAGATTAAAAGAGATGATGCCTAAAAATGGTTTTGCACATTGCTGCTGCTGCTGCAGCTACTAAGTCGCTTCACATTGCTCAGTTCAGTTCAGTCTCTCAGTCGTCTCTGACTTTGCGACCCCATGAATCGCAGCACATCAGGCCTCCCTGTCCATCACCAACTCCCGGAGTTCACTCAGACTTGCATTCATCCTGTCAATGATGCCATCCAGCCATCTCATCCTCGGTCATCCACTTTTTCTCCTGCCCCCAATCCCTCCCAGCATCAAAGTCTTTTCCAATGAGTCAACTCTTCATATGAGGTAGCCAAAGTACTGGAGTTTCAGCTTTAGCATCATTCCTTCCAAAGAAATCCCAGGGCTGACCTCCTTCAGAATGGACTGAGACTCTCTCTCTCTCTTTTCCTATTTGGAACCAGTCTCCTTGCAGTCCAAGGGACTCTCAAGAGTCTTCTCCAACACCACAGTTCAAAAGCATTAATTCTTCGGCGCTCAGCCTTCTTCACAGTCCAACTTTCACATCCATACATGACCACAAGAAAAACCAT
>SJYX01018448.1:107071-118549 GCA_006410675.1 Oreotragus oreotragus
GATGTTGGCAATTTGATCTCTGGTTCTTCTGCCTTTCCTAAACCCAGCTTGAACATCAGGGAGTTCATGGTTCATGTATTGCTGAAGCCTGGGTTGGAGAATTTTGAGCATTACTTTACTAGCATGTGAGATGAGTGCAATTGTGTGGTAATTTGAGCATTCTTTTGCATTGCCTTTCTTTGGAATTGGAATGAAAACTGACCTTTTCCAGTCCTGTGGCCACTGCTGAGTTTTCCAAATTTGCCGGCATATTGAGTGCAGCACTTTCACAGCATCATCTTTCGGGATTTGAAATAGCTCACCTGGAATTCCATCACCTCCACTAGCTTTGTTCATAGTGATGCTTTCTAAGGCTCACTTGACTTCACATTCCAAGATGTCTGGCTCTAGATTAGTGATCACATCCTCATGATTATCTAGGTCATGAAGATCTTTTTTGTACAGTTCTGCTGTGTATTCTTGCCACCTCTTCTTAATATCGTCTGCTTCTGTTAGGTCCATACCATTTCTGTCCTTTATCAAGCCCATCTCTGCATGAAATGTTCCCTTGGTATCTCTGATTTTCTTGAAGAGATCTCTACTCTTTCCCATTTTGTTGTTATCCTCTATTTCTTTGCACTGATCGCTGAAGAAGACTTTCTTATGTCTTCTTGCTATTCTTTGGAACTCTGCATTCAGATGCTTATATCTTTCCTTTTCTCCTTGGCTTTTTCCTTCTCTTCTTTTCACAGCTATTTGTAAGGCCTCCCCAGACAGCCATTTTGCCTTTTTTGCATTTCTTTTCCTTGGGGATGGTCTTGATCCCTGTCTCCTGTACAATGTCACGAACCTCATTCCATAGTTCATCAGGCACTCTATCTATCAGATCTAGGCCCTTAAATCTATTTCTCAGCTCCACTGTATAATCGTAAGGGATTTGATTTAGGTCATACCTGAATGGTCTAGCGGTTTTCCGTACTTTCTTCAATTTACGTCTGAATTTGGCAATAAGGAATTCATGATCTGAGCCACAGTCAGCTCCTGGTCTTGTTTTTGTTGACTGTATAGAGCTTCTCCATCTTTGGCTGCATAGAATATAATCAATCTGATTTCAGTGTTGAAGATCTGGTGATGTCCGTGTGTAGAGTCTTCTCTCCTGTTGTTGGAAGAGGGTATTGTAAAAGCAATTTTGTGAGGTGATGTGGCACTATTTGCATTTTCACAGATCAGAAAGCAAAGGAATAGAAAGTTTAGGTAACTTGCCCAAGAGTACTTAGCTAATAAGCAGTAGAGTAGAACTGGATTGGAATCCAGGCTTGTCCATCTGCAAAGGCTGAGGTCATCACCCTAATGCCATTCTGCCTCTTTTCTACACTCTTTGGTTTTAAAGGGTCTGAGAAAAGTTAGCTGTTTCACTCAGAACTTCCCATCTAAGGATTGGTAGAAGCAGCCCTGAATTCCAGCACCAGCTCTCTTTCCTTTATAACATGCTTCTGGTATCAATTTTATCAATGAGTATTCAGAATGGATTTTTTTAAGCCTATTTCAATGAATCTACTGGTATTATAGTCAATTCCATTGACTATAATTCAACAATGAACGTAGTTGATTGTATTTGTGGAATAAATGAGTTTCTCCTCTAGTTTACAAAATACCTCTACATTCACCAGTTCTAAGTCAAAATCAGAGAAAAAGCAAGTACCTGGTATATTCTAGTAAGTAACTGTGGGAACACCCTGGAGTGTGAGGGGAGCAGCTGTCACTAAAGTGTAGGAACCAGCCTCTGTGAGCAGTTTATTGAGAAAAGAAAAGTGTGTTCCTTCTTAATCACATTGTCAGGGAATGACATAGAGCATGTCATCTCTGTCTTCAAGGAATAATAAATGTGGATTCTTGCCCTGAGATCAAATTTTGATGTGACTCACCCCAGAAACCACTTTTCCTCAGGAGGGTCTCTCAGGGTGTAGCTCATGAAATATTCAAAAGAATAGCCTGGACCCCCCCAGCTGCAGGAGTTTGTAATCTACTTTAGGAAACAAAGTCAAGAGAGGAAGTCTAGGGCCTAGCAGATCTGTCCTTGACCACTTCTGTCCCTTGAATAAGCCCCCTGAAATGACCTTGCTGGGTGTTCTGTGAAGCCAGGCAGGCCTGGAAATCACTCAGCATCTTAGACCTTCTTGTCTCTCAGATCTGAATTCAGTTAGAACAGCAATGAAGTGGTGACAATGGCCTTTCAGGAGACAGACCTATACTAGAAAGATGATGATGGCGGTGATCTAATCACATGTCCCAACCCAGATATTCCTAGAGAAAACCCTGGGATTTTCCACAGCCAGACCAAAGCATAAAGCTGGCGTTCATCCCAGTAGATCAGGGCTTGTTTTGAGTCTCCTCAGCAATTTGACAGACCCTGAGGAAACTTGAGTAATAGTGAAAAAACCAGACTTCCATGTCTTCAAACTTCAGAGAGTTGGCCTTAGGGTTAAGAATGATCATTTGCAACTTCGTGTGTGTTTTTCCCACAATTGTACACAACATATGTATTTATGTGACTAAAGGATGATTCACCAGTATTTCTAGATGAGGTCTAAAGAAGGCAGGGACTTCAGGGTAGCTTGAATAACATATATCGATGCCAAGGAACATTTATTCTTATTAATGATTGTAAGAAAGCACAGCTCTGTTTTTTAAAGGGCTGGCCAAATGTTGATCTATATAACTTTTCAACAGTATAATCAGATGAAAAAAGATCTGTGTGTTGAGGGCAGGCCTAATTCAACTGACATTTGGCCACTTGCATTTCATATGGCCTGCTTTCACATGGCCAAGCCTTTGCCTCTAAACTTCACACTTTGTAGGCCAGAATCTTTCATCTAATGGAATAAGTCGGTTTTGCTTTGTTTCAGAAGCTAGGAGAAAGACTGAGAAACTCAGCTGAGTTCTCTATCTTGAATGAAATCTAGAGGCCCAGAGTGAAAATGCCTCACTTTACAGGGAAAGGCTGTAGTAAACAAACAAACTGACTCACCATTAACCAATGCTGGTTAATGATAATCACAGCATTTGCATAGTGCTTTGTCCTTCAAAAGTACAATCTTTTGTTTTACATAATACCCCTTTGAGGCAAACTGGCACAGTATCATTATCCCCCTTTTGTAAATAAATTGAGTCAAGAGATTGAAAGCCTTGAGGCCACCCAGAGATCAAGCAAAGACTTTATGGTGCCTCTTCTGCCAGATACAGACTATTAGCCCCTGTGGCTATTGTTTTATTACCTCTGTGTGTGTGTGTGTGTGTGTGTGTGTGTGAGTGAGTGTGTTAGTGGCTCAGTGTGTTAGTTTCTGACTCTTTGTGACCCCATGGACTGTAGCCAGCCAGGCTCCTCTGTCCATGGAATTCTCCAGGCAAGAATACTGGAGTGGGGTGTCCTGCCCTTCTCCAGGGTATATTCCTGACCCAGGAATCGAATCTGGGGACACAGCAATTTCCACAGCCTTTGTATTTTGATAGCCTTTCGGGGTTGAAGCTAGGATTGCCCACCCACTCTTGAATAAGAGACATCTTGAATGCTTTGTCTGATGAAATTTCTCAAATCACAAGGAGGCCCTAGAGACATGGATACTGGTGCCACATCAAAAATGTTGTAAATACTGGTTACTATATAAGGGCAATACATTAATAAAACCACTCCATGACTGAATCTCCTAAAGGAGTTTTCAGGATGCCAAGCATAAAGTGGTGTTCTTGAGTGTGTGCCAGGGTGAGGCTCTAGGACACTAGCAAGTGAAAGTGAAGTCGCTAAGTCATGTCCGACTCTTTGTGACCCTGTGGACTATAGCCCACCAGGCCGACCAGGCTCCTCTGTCCATAGAGAGGTTTCTCCAGGCAAGAATACTGGAGTGGGTTGCCATTTCCTTCTCCAGGGGATCTTCCTGACCCAGGGATCGAACCCAGGTCTCCTGCGTTGCAGACAGACGCTTTACCCTCTGAGCCACCAGGGAAGCCCAAGTTTGGCAAAGAGGAAACCAAATGTGAAACTTTGGGCCACCCACCACACCTCCACCTGAGAGATACGGGGTGGGAGGTGGGGTGGGGAACTGGAAAGAAACTTTCCTCATTTAAAACTTAGATTTCTATCTTACTTATATTCCTTTATCCAAAGGAATCTTACCTCAAATTCTGCCAAATCTAGAGGCACGTATCTCTCCCTCAGAACAAGCTCTCAGAATTAAACAATAAACAAACATGTAAAAGGGGTACACCTTAAATACAGTCTCTAAAGGCCTGTGCACGAATGTCCCCTTCACCTCTTAGCGAAACCAGGTAACCCAGACTGGGACTTCAACCCCCAGTCTTTTAATTGAGATCATGTCTAGCCTCAGGACTTAATGAAGCTCAGGGTCTTGATGTCTCATTGCAGAGAGAATTCAGTGTGAGACAAAGTGATAGGTAAGAAATGGATTTATTTAGAGAGATACACACTCCACAGAGTATGGGCCATCTCAGAAGGTGAGAGGCCTTGGGGGAAACATACTCCACAGGCAGTGTGGGCCATCTCAAAGGGTGAAAGTGGCTCGACCATAGAGGTTTGTCAGTTTTTTTGTAAGGATGGATAATTTCAGGAGCTAAAGAGTGAGAGGAGAATTCCAGCCATTTGGGGGATGGGGTGGGGATTTCTAGGAATTGGGCCACTGCCCACTTTTTGACCTTTATGGTTGACCTTGGAACTGTCTTGGTGCCTGTGAGTGGGTCATTTAGTTTGCTGATGTGTTGCAATAAGTGGATACTGAGGTTCAGAGTCAAGTGGAAGTCGACTGTCTGCTGTCTTTGACCTATCTGGTTCTGATCAGTTCCTGTCATGTCCTTGGGCTATGTCATTCTTTTAAAGACTGTGCTCTTTCCCCGTCCTTTCTGTTTCATTAGCGTTTAGGATCTTGGTAGCTGGATGTGCAATGCTATGCGTACAACAGGTAATTAAATCCTACCAATGAAAAATTCTGCAGTCCATGGGGTGGCAAAGAGTCAGACACAACTGAGCGACTGAACTGAACTGAATTAAAAGTTCAGACTCAGAATGAACAAACGTGCAATGATAATTATTGTCACAATCATGATAAGTAACGTTTACTAAAGGCGTGTGTGTGCGCACGCATACTCAGTCATGTACCGCTTTTTGTGACCCCCTGGACTGTTGCCTGCTGCCCCTATCCATGGGATTTTTCAGGCAGGAGTGCTAGTGTGGGTTAGTTAGTAAGGGCTTACCATATGCCAGGTCTTAGGGTAACACCTTTATCTCATTTAATCCTCACAATAAGGCTACAAGATACTGTTATTCCTAGTTTAACTGAAGCAGAATCTTGTATAAAAAATTTGCCCAAGGTTATCCAGCTATTTTTTGCCACTAGAATATATGATATTATGACTGAGCTTATGTATTCATTGGGCATGAAATTCCAGACAAAGACTCAGGTATAGCATTGTTACAAAATTGGTTATATAGACCCCCATTTGGGCTCTAGCCCAACAAAAGCCTCATGTCTTGGCAAGGACTATCCTTTTTCTGTTTGGATACATATAGCCAATAAGGAAACTGTTGCTGAGACTGAAACAGTACAAGCTTTATTCAATGGCCAGAGAATGGAGAAAGAAGAACTTAGTTTGCAAGTCAACTTTCAAACCCACTCGGGCCAAGACACCATATATACAAGAAGGTCAAGGTAAAAGGGAGGGGATTGAGTAAAGAGAGGGAGAAATATTCACGACTCCATCAGTCCTTGCAGGGTTCTGTCATCTGTTGCCAAGACAATTGTTAACTGTCATGGCACCGGTGGGTGTGTTCTGTGGCATGCTAATGTATTACAATAAGTCTATTATAAAGCCAAGGTCCTGCTGCTGCTGCTGCTAAGTCACTTCAGTCGTGTCCGACTCTGTGTGACCCCATAGACGGCAGCCCACCAGGCTCCCCCATCCCTGGGATTCTCCAGGCAAGAAAACTGGAGTGGGTTGCCATTTCCTTCTCCAATGCATGAAAGAGAAAAGTGAAAGTGAAGTCGCTCAGTCTGTCCGACTGTTAGCGACTCCATGGACTGCAGCCCACCAGGCTACTCCGTCCATTGGATTTCCCAGGCAAGAGTACTGGGGTGGGGTGCCATTGCCTTCCCCAAGCCAAGGTCCACTGGAGGTCAAAGCTTCTGCCATCTTGACCCTTCTTGGTCCAACCGCTTCTGGTGGATTCTTGTTTTTCGTTTCTGGCGGTTTCCTGTAAGACAAAGATAATGCTTCTCTACAGCCTACCTGGTTCCCTTGAAGGAGAGGGAGGCTTAGAGCTGGAGGCTAACAGTCATGATGAGAGCATGCAGTCTTGTTTCTCTATTGCTGATCTTAGCCCAGCCCTACTTCCACTGCCAGTGGAAAACTGCATTTTCATAGTTCAAAACTCATTTTCTTTTGAGGAATTCTCACTTAACTCAGGATTACTCTGTCTCTGTCTTTCCCCTCTCCTTTTCTGGAGCTAAGATATTGAAAAGAGGAGAGTAAAGCATGTATATCACCTCAGCATCCGGTGAGAATGTGGTCCTTGGTCTTCCATCATGCTCTGTCCCTGCGGCCTTGGTGGGCATAGAACCTCATCTGCTCTGTCCCTCCAGTCTCCACTGCTGATGCTCACAGTCCACGTTCTGCAGGTGTCATGACCAGAATTCTATATCCTCTTCATCCAAACCCAGTCTCCTTTGGGTCCCCTGGCTATTGTCAGCCACCCCTGTGCTCTTGAGAACTGGGGGGTCTGGTGGGTCCCCTCGTGCCCTGTGTGGGGTGAGACTCCCCTCAGTTCTGACCGCTCAGATCCTCTCTCATCCACTATGCTCTGTTGTCCTGCTGGACATGACATTTCTCTGAAATGTCTGGAGCTTCCTCTGGGCGTACTCTACAAACAGAGGCAAGATTTCCCACATTCTCCACCTCTAGTCTCCCTAAGTCTTTATGGGGCTTCTACTGTGCCCTCTCGGGGACTTAGGTACTAACCAGGTCCCCTTTGAATTTCTCACCACTTCAATCTGGAGAAGCATATATCTCCTATCTTAATGATAAGGACACTAGCCATTTGACCCACTTTCTACCTTACACTGAAGCTCCCTGGGGCTCTGGCTCCCTCAGGCTCCAAGTCTTATGGAACATAAAATATCCTTTATTCTTTTGTAAATATGGGCTTTCAAGATAATTCTATCTATCTGAGCACTCAGCAAAGCTATTGAGTAATTTACTTTGGTACTCTTCTCTCTCTCTCTTTTTTTTTTAACTATCTTTGATCTTTCCAAGGCAATATTTTCCCTCTAACCTACAGGTTGATGTGGAAAAGCAACAGAAATGCAAAAGATAAGAACCTTAAACATTATCTCTATTGGTAACTCTTTAAATTTCTGTACAGAAATATATATATTGTGTGTGTGAACAGTTATACTTTATAAATGTCTTCTAGGTTAAGTATCTTAACATCAGCAGTGTCTTAACCTCAACTTGCCCTGTAAATGTGTATATTTTTGTCATTTTTCAATACTCTTCAGGATATATTACTTGCTAATAAAATGAAGGATGCCACGGTTTCATGATTTGCGGTTTCTCTTTCCTTAGCAGAAAAGCAATTAAGATGTGTGAAAAGCACTATATTTGTGTGAGTGTGTCTGTGCCTGTGAACTAATCAGGTTGCCACTTTGCACATATATTCTAATTGCCTTTTGTGCTAAGAGCTGTGCAAAAATGAGCCATAAAATTTTAGCCACTGGGAAGGTTCATTCCAATTTCATTGCATTCAAATCGCTGACATTTCCAGCTGAATCACATATCATGAATTCATTAGCATGGCCGCTCCTGGCTGGTTAAAGTCAGTCTGGTGCTGGCCTATGCTGGGCCCTAAAACCCAAGTACCCGACTCTTGGCTTCATGAGTCGTCTTTGAAAACCAGATGCTCTTTGTGCCAGTGGCCACACCTCTGCTGCATGACGCATCCTGGATGCCACACCAGAGGGCTCTCCTTTGTCATGAGGTCACACAGAATCAGCGCAGGGGCAAGCCGAGGAGAGGAGGGAGGCAAACTGCACCTGCATCTCCTCCACCTGCTGCCCCGGTACCCAGGGCAGATAAAGAGAATGCTGAGAGCCCCTTTTTGTAAAAATAAACCCCCCAAAAGCACAAACTCATAGAAACATTTACATGTATGCATATGTGTATATATATATGTATATATGTGTGTGTGTATGTATATATTTGGGCTTCCCAGGTGGTGCTAGTAGTAAGGAACTCACCTGCCAATGCAAGAGACATGAGAGAGGTGGATTTGATCCCTGGGTCAGGAAGACCCCTGGAGGAGGGCATGGCAATCCACTCCAATATTCTTCCCTGGAGAATCCCATGGACAGAGGAGCCTGGCAGGATATGGTCCATAGGGTCGCAAAGAGTTGGACACAACTGAAGCAACTTAGCGCACGTGCACACACACACACACACACACACACACACACACACACACTTTCTCCAGAAGAGCACCAAGGGGATGGGGGGGAACAGAAGGTAATAATATGGACTTCTTCTACCTTCGATTTATACAACTCTATGCTATTCTGATTTTTCTTCCCTGTAAGTACAGTCTACATTGTAGTTTTAAAATATATATATATTTATACTTTATCAACAAGACCATCAATGTCAGCATTGAAAGGGAACAAATCATGCTGGAAGGAGGAGTGGAGAGGTGTTTCCTTCCTTCAGGTGCAGAGTCAGCTCCGGGAACCACAGTTGTGGAAGCCTTTGGTTTTGCAAAAGGAGCAAGGGGGGAACATGAGTGCTTTACTCGGAAGAATGAGGAAGCAGGAGGATCCAGGAGCAGCTTTCAGGTACATGATGGAGAGGTGTGCTGAAATCTACAGGCTACAGCCTGACTCTTCTCTAAGACATGCCTCCCAAGGGTGAGATAATAGACTCAGCATGCATCTTGACTCTGAATCAACAGCATCTCTGCCCAGTTGCCCAGAAATTCAGTATTTTAACCAAGTGAAGGATGTGTGGCAAGCCCAGCTCTGCAGTTGGGACACAGCCCTGGCACACCTCTGGCTGACATGTGCCACTCCTGGAATGCTGGGCCACTCCACCCTCAAACTAACATCTGGCTGAACTGGGGGTATCCTGGCTCTAGCTGAGAAGAGGCTTCAGTCCTGCTTTTCATACTTGAACTTTTGGTTCGAGAGCAAAAGCCAAAAAATACAATGTACCCTGAGCAATAGCCAGGATGTTGATGCTGCCAGGCAATTCCTGGCTCACTGGACCACTGCCTCCCACTTTCTCGACCAAGAGGATACACCAGAGACCAGCTTCCCATGATTCAGGCCTTGCTGACCAATCACTCATCCAGCCAGAGTGCTTCCTTTGCTTGAGTTACTACCTGCTAATGAGTTACACATTTTGCGAGGTGTATTAATACTCTTACATTAGCAAGATGTGGAAGGAATTCATTTTAAAGTCATGGCCTTGGGAACTAGAAGAGTTTTAGGGGAGGTGAAATTTTATTTTTACTACCATATCTGCTCTAATGAGTTTAAAACTTCATATACCTTGCTACTGATGTGATTCATTGTATCATCATCGCAATTCTAGCATGGTGGTGTTTCTTTTTAAGCAGAAGTGTTAAATGCATGGGACTTAAACTGCTGTGATCAGGTCACAACTGTATGGGAGGATAATTCTTAATCTCCTTGGGAAAGTGGACCGTGATGTGCATAAACTAAACAAACAAGGTTGTGGTACCCACTAATACAATGTGGTGTAGTAAAGATGAGAACAGTCTAAAAACATTGAAAGAATATGCAGTGAAGAATTCTGCAATTATGATGATGGCAGTTTCTCAAAGCCTTGCTTCTGGATCTGGCAATAAAACATTTAATTTGCATTTTATTTCCATATAATCTTTTTGTGCCACTTTATATTTAATTGACAATTATACTTTTAAAAATTAATTCACATCTTCACGTTCTTTTTGCTTTATTTTGAAGAATGAGTCATGAAACTCTGGCTAAATTTTGCCAAATAAATGTTCAATAGAGACAAATTCCAATCATCTCTTGACTCCTAACCAAATATGACGCATTTTATTTAACCAACCTGCCTCCAAGGCTGTGATCTCCAGGCAATTATGTTTTATTGCTGCTATTCTTGATGCCATCGCAAAACTTTAATTTTTTTTTCTTTCTTCCTCATTTCCCTATTATCACTGGGCCATCTATGAGAGAGAGTCGCTCAGTCATGTCTGACTCTTTGCCACCCCGGGGACTGTAGCCTGCCAGGCTCCTCTGAGCCATCTATACTATACCAGAAATGCTCAACAAATAGTGAAAAAACACCCAGAAACTTTGAAAGCATAAGTAGGTTAATGGCTTAAGTACCAGAAAAAATTCTCATAGGTGCTTAGAGTAGTAGAATATGAGGCAACAAGAATATGTTTTCTTGTTTACAGTTACGTTGACTTTGTCTTAACAATGAGAGCACAAAGTTCAAACTTTATATCTGGAAATGGAAGATGTTAAGAACCATCTTTTTATATATTTCCAATTTCATCAGTTTATATTTTAGCTCTGGAAATTCGCTACATTTTCGTGCTAACAGTAAGAGGTTTGCAATCTTTATGAGAATACTGATTACAAGAAAAATGAATAATGTCAAGTAAGGCTGAAGAATTGATGCTTTTGAACTGTGGTGTTGAAGAAGACTCTTGAGAGTCCCTTGGACTCAAGGAGATCCAACCAGTCCATTCTAAAGGAGATCAGTCCTGGGTGTTCTTTGGAAGGAATGATGCTAAAGCTGAAACTCCAATACTTTTGCCACCTCATGCAGAGTTGACTCCCTGGAAAAGATTCTGATACTGGGAGGGATTGGGGGCAGGAGGAGAAGGGGACAACAGAGGATGAGACGGCTGGATAGCATCACCGACTTGATAGACATGAGTTTGAGTGAAATCCAGGAGTTGGTGATGGACAGGAAGGCCTAGCGTGCTGCAATTCATGGGGTTGCAAAGAGTCAGACACGACTGAACAACTGAACTGAAGAAAAGCTGAATTTCCTCTACTTGCTTCAACTTTGACCTTGGAGAAAACAGAAAGTTTTCTTATTAGGCATCGTTTATAGTTCATGTGTTCAGATGAAGCAAGCTAGCAAATTTGTCAGAGAAAAATTAATATTTCTCAGGAGATCAAATATTAATGCCAGCCAGCATCTCATCAAAGAACATGATTCAGTTCAGTTCAGTTCAGTTGCTCAGTCGTGTCCGACTCTTTGCGACCTCATGAATCGCAGCACGTCAGGTCTCCCTGTTCATCACCATCCCCCAGAGTTAACTCAGACTCACATCCATCGAGTCTGTGATGCCATCCAGCCATCTCATTCTCGGTCATCCCCTTCTCCTCCTGCCCCCAATCCCTCCCAGCATCAGAGTCTTTTCCAATGAGTCAACTCTTC
>SJYX01018449.1:10703-84666 GCA_006410675.1 Oreotragus oreotragus
ACCCGAGCGCCCTTGGGATCCTTCCCCCGGGGTGGGGGGGCTCCTGTCACCTGAAAATAGAACCCCGCCCTCTCCGCTGGCCGACCAGAGGCCCTGGCCGCTGGCATCACCTCCTCCGCCCGCTACCACCCTCCTTCCTGCCCGGCCCTCCCCCCAGCCTCAAGGCCCCCCTGGGCTTGCAGCGCCTCCCTACCCCACTCCCGGGACAGCCCCCCACTCCCCCAGGACGCTCCCCTCGCGGATCTGGAGTCCCGCCCACCTCGGTGCACACCCCTAGGAGGCTGCAAGGGCGGCCCGCACCCCAACTCTGTCTGTCTCTCCCCGGCCCGCTCTCCATAGCTGACCACCGCAAGGCCTCCGGAGCCCAGGAGTGAAGGCGACCTCAGTCTGGACTCTGCCGCGCAGGCCAGTGAACCCTCGCTGGGGGCCTGGAGCTGGGCCTTCTCTGGAAGCTGGCCTCCACACCACAGTCTGGGACGCTGGCCATGACGGACACGGGCTTGAGCCCCGGTGGAGGCGCACCCAGGTCAGCTCGGGCCGGGCGGCTGCTGCTCACGCGCACGTACTGAGCCACGTTCAGGCCCCGCGCAGCCCCGGGACGAGCCAGGCCTGCCCTGGTGAGGCCTGTGCACCTGCCGGTCCCTTGCTTGGACGCTGGCCCGTCCCCGGGGTCCCCATCCACCTTCCTGCTTCCTTCGGGTCCCTGCCCCCGAGTCTCAGCGGCTCCGGCCCTGACCGCATCCGCCACGCTCCCCTTCACCTCGTGGCTTTACGTGGTTGCCCCACAGGATGGTGCCCGGGGCCCAGCTGCTGCTCAGCAAATACCGTCAGGGGGTGAATTCGGTCTGAGTCCCTCCCGCTGGTGTGTGGAGCCGCTGCAGAGTTGGGGGCCTGTCCCTGGGCTCCCCTGATGGCAGCCAAGCTATTTTTTTTTTTTTTTAAGACAATGGCTCTGTAATGTAACATAGGTTCAGTTTTATCTAAATTAAAATTTTTCGTGCCATTCATTATTTGCTATTTCTCACCTCGTGACTAGAGTCTGTTCCAGGTTTTAAGAGGTGAATAAGAAATTTGAAGTGTCACTTTCCTTCTGACAGGGAGAAATCATTGTTTGCCATCACTCTTCCTTATCAAACTTTTGAAAAC
This sequence comes from Oreotragus oreotragus, assembly GCA_006410675.1. Classification (NCBI taxonomy): domain Eukaryota; kingdom Metazoa; phylum Chordata; class Mammalia; order Artiodactyla; family Bovidae; genus Oreotragus; species Oreotragus oreotragus. Next base: position 11,850 of record SJYX01018449.1, read on the forward strand.
ACTGATACATTGAGGCATCCCATAATAAAACCTTGGATGTTTGAAGACCTAAATTAATATATTTACAAAAAAACAAAACAAAACATTGATCTGCTTGAGAAACTCTGAGGTCATTTATAGCTAACACGTTACACAGCTGACGCACCGAGAAACCTGGAGCTTAAGATTATGCTGCCTTCCACTTTGTCCTCGTTATTGATGCCTTGAAAGTGTTTTTGAAGACTCTGCCTCTATTTCTACTTGAACTGAGGGCTGCCAGTGCATTTGTTGAATCTAAAGGGCAATGTAAAAGGGTTTTGGTATGAACTTTTTGCCAGGCAGGCTCCTCTTCCCCCTCCCTTTCGTTCTCTGTTGGGAGTGATCTCCTTGGGGAGCAGCTCAGCTGAGAGGAAGTGGCAGAGAGGGAGCGGAACATGTGATGCTTTGATGCTAAAGTGGGAATAAAGCCAGGTTTGCTAGAATTTCAGATGGAATTTTCCAAAATTTGAAGAGTACATTGTATTTCTGCTCACCATGAGTGGATCTAAGTAGTGGTTTTTTTTTTTTTTTTTTAAAGCAGAGTAATAAAATAGTGAAGGAATTATTTTGAGATTCTCAAAGATATTGTCTTTGAGTATTTTGAACTTTTAAAAGACCAGATCCCTGTTTCTATCTGAACAGATTTAGAAGTAAAATTAGTATATAATTGTGGAGTGAATATATTATAAATGATGACTAATTTAAAAAGCAGAATAGTAATCAGAAGGACATGTAATGATCTATATGTTTTAAGCATTCAAAATTCAAACTGTTTTGCATAGATGCTGCACATGAACATGGTAGGGACCTAAGGACATTGTTGTTTCATTTTGACCTTCTTATTTAACAAATGTGGAAGCTGAGTTCGAGACTATGTGGTTGTATGTCAATGCTACTGCTTTCTCAGTTTGTCCCATCCTCTCCTTGTAGGAAGCTGCTGTATAGGCATAGGGGGCTCAACCGGTTGTTCAAGGGGTAGGACAGGGTGGAGGATGGGGGAGAGGTTCAAGAGGGGATTTATTGAGCATACATTTACTTATGCGGCATAAGGGATCTACATATGTCCCTTCTCAAACTTATTGAGAAGGGACATATGTACACTTATGGTTGATTCATGTTGTATGGTAGAAGCTAACATGATAGTGTAAAGCAATTATCCTCCCAATTAAAAAAAAAAAAAAAAAGACTATGAATTGGCAAGGGTGACATGATGGAGCCAGAACCATCTGCCTTCAGGTTGAAGATAAACTTTGCTTTAAATAATTCATTGTTAAAAGTGGTTATATTATTTTTATACTAGTTTAACACAAACACACAAATTCAGTGTTTCTGGGAGAATATTACTTGTCACCTCGTTTATGTCCTGAATGCTCAATAAATCCTCTTTTCCCAAAATATAGAGTGATATACCTGGTCTACATGGCCTGGCATTAAATATTGTAAAGAAGTGAAGTCTGAAATATTCTTGACTGACTTTGCGGGGTTTTGGAAGAAGTTCTCTCTGTGTGTAAATATGTCTCAAGTATCAGGATTTGGGTGCTCTGAATAAATAATAAAGATTCAGGAAACTGAAAATTTGCCTGCTTTCCCCTGTGGATTTCCCTCTTTGCTTCTTGCACTTGGGTCAGCAGTAGAGCCTAGACTTCTCTTTTATAACACTCATCACCCTTGCAGTTAAGTATTTAACGCTGGTGTCTCAGTTTAATATGTATGCTTTCAAGAGGGCAGAGACTGGCTTCTGTTCATAGCTGTTGGCTTCCAGTACAGTGCCCAGTCCATGGAGTAGGTACTGAGTCTGGGAGACTGGAAGAGAGGGAACACTATATCAGTTGTTGAGTCGCTCAGGTGTGTCTGACTCTTTGTGACCCCATGGACTGCAGCATGCCAGGCTTCCCTCTCCTTCACCCTGTCCTTCACCATCTCCCAGAGCTTGCTCCAACTCGTGTCCATTTAGTCAGTGATGCCATCTTGTCCTCTGTCATCCCCTTCTCCTCCTGCTTTCAGTCTTTCCCAGCATCAGGGTCTTTTCGCATCAGGTGGCCAAAGTATTGGAGTTTCAGCTTCAGCATCAGTCCTCCCAGTGAGTATTCAAGATTGACTGATTTGATCTCCTTGCAGTCCACGGGACTCTCAAGTGACTTCTCTAACACCACAATTCAAAGACGTCAGTTATTCAGTGCTCAGCTTTCTTTGTGTCCCAACTCTCACATCCATATATGACTACTGGAAAAACCATAACCAGACGGACCTTTGTAGGTAAAGTAATATCTCTGCTTCTCAATATGCTGTCTAAGTTTGTCATAGCTTTTTTTCCAAGGAGCAAGCATCTTTTAATTTCATAGCTGCAGTCATGATATCGCAGAGAGACTGTGAAAAGCACAGTATAACAACCTTAGAGAATATCTAGTCCACCTTAATTTCTTCCTAAAGATTTGCTTTAACGTGGACTTGCCTGGTGGTCCATTGGTTAAGAACTGCCTGCCAATGCAGGGAACAGGGGTTTAGTCCTTGGTCCAGGAAGATTCCACATACCGCAGGGCAGCTAAACCTGTGCACCGCAGCTACTGAAGCTCACGTGCACTGCCACAGGAGAAACCACTGCAATGAGAAGCTTGTACATCACAACTAGAGAAAGTATGCACAGCGAAGACCCCACACAGCCAAAAATAAATAAATAAAAACGTTGCTTAAAAAAAGAAAATAGTTTTTAAAACAGATTTGTTTTAACTGTTCCTTTTGGAAGATGGTACTAACATGTATGGATCTAGCAGTTAAATTAACATAAATTAACAGTTCATAGAGTGCTTTCACAGACCTCTCTCCGTTTTTGAAATGCTTTAAATGGTTGGCAAGACATAGTCAAAATTTCATGTTTCACTTCAGAATTATTCTCCTATCCAAGCAAAATATGGCTCTGTGATACAGCAGTCTATGCAACTTACTGCAGGTTTTAAGAGAAAATTGGAGACTTCAAAGGATTTTCTAGATTTCAGCATGTTTTAGGAATGCCCTGTGATTTGTTTCTTCTGCTGTTGGGGCCCGTTGATAAAAGAAAACAGAGAATTGTGGTCCTTCCTTTCTTCATCGCATCCTTGTTTTAAACATGGCAGTGTCTTCATTTTCTGGAACTTGCTGATGTCATGCCACCAGCAAACAGCCATCGATGGCTTAGACACACAGATTGTTCTGCCAACCAATCCTTTAACCCAAAAAGAGCAATGACTTCTGTCCTTTCGGGTTTTTCCGGAAAGATCACTCAGGTTTCCTTTAGTAGCAGTTAACTAAATAATGCTTTACTGATGGTAGAGAATTCATGCATTTCTGAAAAGGATCACTTTTACTTTCAGAACATAGCCTCCCTTGTTAGTGGCAAAAATTTTAGCACATTGTCACTTAAGCCTCTGGTGTAGACTCTGAGTCTGAGACTTGAAGAAAGACTTGGTACGCAGGTGATCTGGAGGGAAACTTTGCCTTCTCCTCTTTGTTAGTCTCCATGCATGCACATTCCTTTGTTATATGACTGAAGTTGTGGTTACTGTTGTCTTGTTGTTTTTCCAGGCAAATGTAGTGGAAATAATGTAGTTTGGAAGGACCAGGCAGATCTGGGCTTAAATTCTGGACCCATCACTTATTTGTTTCCTTGGGAAAGTTGCCTGTTTTTTTGTTTTTTTGTTTTTTTTTTAAATGGACATGATAATCCCTTCTTTACTAACAATAAGGTTAAGTGTGCAATGTTTGATTACCAAACCTGGAAAGAAATACACACCTAACAGACATTAGTCTCTTATCTTCCCTCTTCTACCCATGTACCCCCTTCTTTTTCCTTTTGAGTTAGCAGTAATTCTTCACCTTGGCTCTACAATCAACATGGAACCAAAGGTAGCACCAGGGAGGGGAATGAGCTTTTCTTTGTGGTGTCCGAGTTCTTCCCACATTCTCAGGTCTGTTCCTTTCCATAACTTTCTTCCATGAAGGAACCCTCTTGCCCACTTGGGAGGAGCCTTGTTGGTAGGGAGGAGCCAAAGAGGCTGAGTAGGGGGCCTGGGTACAGCAGCAGCTGTTTTTTGTCCACCCTTTCCTCCCTCTGTATAAATTTCCTACATTATCTGGGGATTCAGACGTGTAGGGTTGGCAAGTGTTGGCTATCCTGAACAATCTAAAAGCTGAGTGAGTAAAAGAGGCTTCATGAGATTTTGGCATAGTGAAGATGCTTTATAGGCAACATATGCCAGATATTTGGGTGCATGCCATAGGCATTTTCAGGCCTGACTTTGACAGACTGGTCTGTGTGAAATACAAAATACTTTGGTATGTGATTAGGATCCTCAGAACTTTGCTTGATTTTGTGACTTTGGGGGAGGGCAGTTAGTGTGCCATTTAGCAATGTGCTACTGAAATTAAAAGGAAGGTGGTAATAGTTACTCCCATGGAAAGCTCTGAGGCCTCAGGTGTGAGGGCGTCAATTGATGCCAGCTCATGTGCATGTCCACGCTCTCTAACCAGTGACAGCAGTGACATGCAGAGATTCTTTACCTAGGTTCGTTTCCACAGAAATCTTGTCAGATGATCAAATTTTAAATGACCTTTCTCTGTTTCAGTGAGCAGTTTAAGACATGGACCTGGAAGTTCTGAAGTGATTACTTTGATAGCATGTCCCTTATTGAGAGGTTTAATTAGTAACCTATGTGGTACATGTAGTTTAGACATTAATACGAGGTGTGCATGGACCCTGCAGGATGGTATGGTGAAGCCTTGACCATTTTGGACAGATAGGAGAAATAATAGTGGATAGAAATGGAAAGGGGAGTTAGGAGTTCCCTAGGAAGCAGAGAAGAATAGATGTTAAGATGTGGGTATTTGGATCCTTATGTTAACTGGATAAGTGATTATATTATAAAGATACTGTCAAAAGAATAGTTGAATTGGTGTGACTGGAATATATGAGTCTCATGTGTGGAATAGTGGGAATGAGGATCTGAAAGGTGATCAGAGGTCAGATGGTGAAGGGCTTTGGTATTTGTTCTCCTGAGGAGCCTGGACAGACAAGTGTTGTCTTACTGGAAAATGAGGTTTATCTGAAGGAGGATGTTAAGAGTGATGTGGGGTATGGACAACCGTTTCTTAGGAAGAATAGCTAACTATAACTTCATTGTAGAAAAGAACTAAAAGGAGATGAACTAATGATCCTCAAATAAGGGGCTGGTGTCTATGATTAAGAATAGTAGTGAGGCAAGTATAAGAAAGAACTTTCTAACTAAAAAGAATTGACCTACCATGGAGCATAAGTCTTCAGTGTTCAGTCATGCTCTCTGGAACCCCTGCACCTGAGATACTTTGAGGACCACTATGAGGAGGAATATCTAAGAGGTAGGGCTCTGAATCCCTATACTTACTTCACCCTGAACAACTGTGTTCAGAGAACAGATGTGTTTGTCACGGTTCATTTGTTGGAGGAGAGAGGATTCTGCTAATACTTAGAAAAAAGCTTGGGGGAAAAATGACTCAAGGGACTGAAGTGAGCCCCATTTTTTTTTTAACCCTAGCTCTTTTTCTTTTACATTAATTTTATTTTTGGCTGTGTTGAGTTTTCGTTGCTGCTCAGGCTTTCTCTGGTTGTGGCTGAGTGGGGGCTACTGTCTAGTCGTGGTGTGGGGGCTTCTCACTGGGATGATTTCTCTTGTTGGGGAGTACAGGCTCCAGAGCACAGGCTTGGTAGTTGTGGCACACGGGCTTAGCTGCTCCTGGGCATGTGCGATCTTCCTGGATCAGGGATCGAACCTGCATTCTCAGGTTGGATTCCTTACCACTGAGCCACTAGGGGAGCCCACCAAGAATACCTTGATGAAGTTCTTCTAGCAGAACCAGGGGAAATAGCTTTGTGTTGGTTATAGAAGTAATTCCTGTTTTGTTTGGAAGCTTGCTTAAAGATCTGTAAGTTTCCTATAATATTTTGTAAGCAATGAGACAGGATATTATGGTAGTAATAGCACTACCATATTAGTAGTGAAAATTTGAGTGAGATGTTTCTTTTTATTAACCTTGGATTATGAGAGGAACTAGAGGGCTGCAATCCATGGAGTCGCAAAAGAATTGGACAAGACTTAGCGACTAAACAACAGCATAACTCTTGGAGGATGAGAAGTTTGTGGAAATCCTAAAGGGAATTTCTGTGTATTTTCAAGGACTGTACAGGTTTGAAATACTGGCTGTTTGATCTTGGTGGTTAGGAATAAAAGTTTTGCAAATGTCCATTGACTGATGTATTACTTTTAAGGATACTATAACAAAATATCATAGACTGGGTGGCTTTTTAAACAAAAGAAATTTGTTTTCTTGAAGTTCTGGAGACTACAGGTCCAAAATCAAGGTATTGGCAGGGTGGTTTTTCCTGAGGCCTTTCTCCTTGGCTAGCAAATGGCTGCCTTCTTGCTGTGACCTCACATGGCCTTAATTCTGTGCATGGGTGCCCCTAGTATCTCCTCCTCCTAAAAGGACAGCAGTGCTTGTGGATTAGGACCTTACCTTTATGGCCTTATTCAACTTATTTATCTCTCTAAAGACCCTGTCTTCAAATATAGTCACATTGCTGGTTAGGACTTCAACTCTTGAATTTTAGGGTGAATGGATTTCAGTTCCTAACAACCTGTAAATGGATCAGTTGTAGTATTTCCATACTATGGAATATTACTCAGCAATAAAGAGAAACAAAACACATGTAATAACATATATAAATCTCAAAAACATGCTAGATAAAGGAAGTCAACACATTGATTTCCGTTTATATGCGGTTGTGTAAAGGACAGACAAAACTAAGAAAGTAGATTAGTGGTTGCCAGGGCCCGTGGTTCAGGGGATAAGATCAACAGCCAAAGGGCACAAGGAAATGTTTTAGGGAGATGAATTGTTCTGTATCTTAATTATGATGGTACAAGTTACATGGCTATATATGATTACCAAAATGGATCAAACTGTAAACTTACAGTGGAGGAGTTTTATTGAATATAAATAATACCTCAACTTAAAAGAGAAAAAGAATAAATGCTTTAGAGCCAATGTTAACCTGAATTCGTCCCAACCCTGATGTTTATGTAGCTGAATAACCTGGACCAGGCATTCTCTTTGGGCCTCAGCTTGCCTATCTGGAAATATACATTATGGTAGTTGCTTTGGCAATTAGAACATAAGCATTTAGCATATAGTGCCTGGATCACAGTAAATTATTAGGTTGTTACATGGTATTTCTTTTCCTTTATGAAGTATGTAAGCAAAACTAGTATTATACTTGCCAGTTATTAGTGTTATTTTTTAAAAAGATTTTTCTGAGAAAAATGGGTAAGAGTTAAAGAGAAAAGGGTAGGAAGAAGGGATTTTGAAACATGCAAATACTTTATAGGAATGTAGCAGATGAAAACGTATCCCATCCCTTCAGGCATCATTTTAGCTGCTAAGTTTATGAATAAATCGATCTTTTCAGTTATAAATTGCCAGATTTGAAAGTTACTGAGCTAAAACTCTCACCTGCCATTATAAAGACAAAGATAGAGGCAGTGCATTCATGGGACAAACTCCATCACTCCTGCTCTTTGGGAATTTACAGTCTTAGCTAGGAAAAGGGGGATATTTTTGTACTAACTTTAAGATCCTAACCCATCTTAGGTAGATTTTTTTTGCATGACTAGTACTTAGATGGAAGCTGAAAGGGAGGGACCATTAGATGCTCTAATATAATTTAATTTTGAATATTGAAATGGTATTAAAAAATAAGTTTACAGGATGTTCTTAGATACTGATTTTATTGCAAGTAGAGGAATTAACAGCTTGTCCCTATAGTCAACAGTTTTGACAGATATTTCCAAGACAGTAAAATGTTGTGTTAAGATCTTTGTATCTTGTTTGTTTTCCTAAGTATAGCATCTCAGGGACTCTGCTTAAGTTCCTGAAATGGGTGTGTGCTACTTTGATCCACAAAAGAAAGAAGATAGACCTCTCTCCTACCGCCTCATGCAATGCACGAGTGTTTTTGAACCTCGATAGTTGAATCTGTGTATGATGTTACTTTGCTACAGAAACTTCAGCAACCTGGGATGAATCCATGTAGATGAAGATTTAGTTTAGATTTTAAAATCAGATCACAGGTTGTCCTTAGAGAATCACATGTGTGAGTGCAGCCATTTTAAACCTAGTGCGGCCCAAGTCTTAAGGAGTAACAGACGGTCCATTTTATAGCAGTGCCTCCTGTACCTAACAGAGCACCGGGCTGTTAACATGCGGGTGCCGTTCAGAACGCATTGGTCATTGATCAAGTAAACTTATTTTTAGAGTAACTGGCATATCCCATATCCCATAGTACATGCACCCTTTTATATTTATTGTGATGGATTGCAAAATATGTTTTTTTCAGTTTTGGATTATTCAGGTTTATGCTTTGAAGACTACAAAAATTTAACATTTTGGACTTTCTACGTTAATCTAATCCCAGGGAATTGGTCTAAAATGTTTGTACTATTTTTTTTTAACTGAAGTGTAATTATGTACCAAACAATGCACAGACCATAAATATATACGTAGCCTGATATATTGTCACAAACTTAACACAAATTAACCCATACCTAGATCAATACGCCAGAACCCCACCTCAGGTTTCTTCCAGTTAACACCCCTAGCCAAAGGTAACCACTACCTTGACTTCTAGCAATGGAATGTAGCTTTCTTAAATGAGGCCTAAAGTTGTTTAATAAATAATGAACAGTAAAAGAATTTTATCTGTATTGGTGATGATTGCTAATAAATAATTAAAGTTTTTGGAGGAAGTAGATAGGACTTTGAAAATTCTCATATCTTATCATATCTGGTATAACTTTACACTTCCATAAACTACATTACTAACATGGAATACTGAACAGTCACGTTACTTCCTTTATTTCTATGTGGATCATTTTGTGCTGGCTCATGTTAGGTTTATGTATTCAATACTCTTTCTTGTTTAAAGCTATCTTTGTTCTCAGGGGAAGCACTGCTGCTGTGCTCCCAAATTTCTCTCCTTGGTGTTCTTTTCATTACCTCTCCCTTAGGGAAGAGTTTGACTCTAATTAGTCTATTTGCAAATAGCCCTTATGAGCAAATTTTTAATCACCAACACAGGTGGCCTACATTCAGAAGGCCATCATGACATGCATTACTCCTTCCTTTGATTGCACATATAGGTAACAAGCAATATTTGCTGAATACTAGCTTGAAATGGCAACCCACTCCAGTGTTCTTGCCTGGAGAATCCCAGGGACAGGGGAGCCTGGTGGGCTGCCATCCATGGGGTCGCACAGAGTTGGACACAACTAAAGCGACTTAGCAGCAGCAGCAGCAGCAACTTGATACAGAGCTTTCTGCCCGGTGCATTAGAGAGTATTAACAGAAACATAAGATAGCGAACTTTTCCTCTGGGAATTTAACAGGATAGTGAGGTGGTTGAAAGTGTGGACTCTGGAGCCAGAATGCTTAATTCATATTCCAAGTCCACCACTTTCTAGCTGTGTGATTTTAGGCAAGATACTTAATTTTGCGTCCCACTTTCCTCATCTGTAAGGAGAAAGCAAAGGAATACTTACATCATAAAGTTGTGGAGTATATTAAATGATATTAAAATATCTTAAGCATTTTGAATTATTTCACACACATAGTGAAAACTCATTAAGTTTTAGCAGTTACAATAAAAATTACCACAGATATCATGGTAAACTATTGAAATTGGGACCAAGGTAGCAAGTAATTATTCCACAGTGCATAATTAAAGCAAATTGAAGCATCTCAGATCACTGCTTTAAATTGATCCAACCAGTCCATCCTAAAGGAAGTCAATCCTGAACATTCATTGGAAGGACTGATGCTGAACCTGAAGCTCCAATACTTTGGCCACCTGATGCAAAGAACTGACTCATTTGAAAAGACCCTGATGCTGGGAAAGATTGAAGGTGGGAGGAGAAGGGGTCGACAGAGGATGAGATGGTTGGATGGCATCGCCGACTCAATGGACATGAGTTTGAGTAAACTGGGAGTTGGGGATGGACAGCGAGGCCTGGCGTGCTGCAGTCCATGGGGTCGCAAAGAGTCGGACACAACTGAGCGACTGAACTGAACTGACTCTGTGTGCCATCTTTGCCCCATGTTATCAGAGTCTCCAGACTGATAGGAGCCAATTTACTGTTCATATCAGCAAATGGAAAAAGAGAGAGTCTGTAAAAATAAGGAACCATTTAAAGAAACTTTGTTTAAAACTCCCAAGTATTTGTGAAATATCTATTTTTGCAGTTTCAGTGTGAGAGATAAATAAAACCTCTTTCAAGGCAAAACAAAAATAAAAAACTCCCAAGTATGTCTTTTGCAACTCTTCCCTGTCCCCAATTCCGGATGCTCTTCCCCTCCCCCTTGACTGTCTGGTTCTGTTACTTTGTGTTCTCTATTACCTGAATGTTTAGCAGTTAAAGACTTAAGTGAACAGTATTTTCATTTATCTTTCAGGGATGTTGAAGTCTGATGAGTCATTTGTACCTTAGTATCATAATCAAATTCTTTTTCATTGCGTAACTGGCCAGAAATCAGATAGAATGAAAGAATGGGAATGTATTGTTTGGGAGAGAAATGAGTAATTTTGAAATACAAAATGTTTTATTTCCTCTCTGAATAGAGATTTTATAGTGAGGAGTGTTGGGCAGCATGGCATCACTGGGGATGGGAGAAAAGACAAAGAAATAAGTGGTAGGACGTCAAAACTTATTTTCCTCTCTCTTTTTTAAGTGTTGTCTATTAGTGTTAATTTACCCGTGTTATTTATTATAAGTGAAGTAGGCTTTGGGAGGAACCAAGCTAGGAAACTACCATTTACTACACATTCTGTGGGAAGATGAATTCCAGGTTCCAAATAATGAAAAGTATAAACGTTCCTAAAAAAATTTTTTTAGAATACATTCTGCTTGTAAGTAACGTAAACAGTAAACGCTATGTAAATTCAGAAGAGGTATTATTCATTGAAAGTTAAAGCTGTGACAAAGTTAGGGAGTATGTAGTTTGAATAATCCTTTTAATCTGGTTAACCCTTTTTAATATTTGTGTCATGGGAAAGTGAAGAGGCCAAAAGTGTGTTGATGAGGGTGAGTACGGTGTCTGAAGAAAAATGGAAACTGGAAGAAGATGAGGTTAGCAACTGGTATTTCAACTTTCTAGCTGAAAAGTCTGAATTCTTTTCCTAGGAGAGAAGTAGTTTTCTTTAGTTCTGCCTTATGCTACAAGTGTAACCCCAAATTATCCTTTTTTTTGTGGTTTTTTTTTTTGGTTTAAAGTTAATATGGTAACATTTCATGCCTTTAAAAATGGATTAAATAGAGTTCTCATTTAAGTTTTACTGAATGTGGGGTTTCAAATTTGAAAAACCTTCCACTTTAAAAGTCATTATAGATGACAGGATCTCCTTGTAGTATATGTATGATGATAGTCTAGCTCTGTTAAACATTGTAACTATATACTTTGTGGGCCTTGAGTTTTGAAGGGGAAAATAATCTTTAAAGTACTCTATTCTTCACTATGGGATGTACCCATTGCCTCCTTTCTGCTTTTTCCATTCATTTTCTAGATGAAAAAATATTGTTTCCTACACTTGTAATACTGTATGGAAAATAAATGAGGAGGCTTAGAGAAAACTTACAGTAACACATTCTGTAAAGCAACAGCTAATTGTGTAAAATTTTTATGCAGTTTTCAGGGAAGACTGTGAAGTCTTTGTGTGTGTGTGTGTCTACGTGTGTGTGAAGACATTTAGAATGACCACCATACACCACAGTTTTTACTTATTTAGGATGAATGTTTTTTTCTTCAAAGTGATGTCTGGTGGTAGTACATAGTACGAATGAAGATTTAGAAATCAGAAAATAATTTTACAGAACTCTATTTATCGATATCTGATATAGATAATGGGCCACAATATAAATCCTTATAAAATTTGTTAAACTTAAGCATCCATTATATCCTTTCCAGTGGCTGCCACATCCAGTTGAATTGCTCTTTAAGATTGTGATTTAACTTGTGCTTCATAAAGGTTTTTTTTTTTAAATATAATGTCTGTAGTCAAGTTGAACAGTATCTCCAGATTAATTCCAAGAATACTTAGAAAAGGTTTGTGTGAATATTTTTTTATTTCTAAATTCAGCATTTTGATACAAATACCCATGGTTTTCTTCTGTGTTTACATGCAGCCAGGAGCTATGGGCGAAGACGAGGTAAAATTTTTTTAATGAGATCTTTTGCTTGCCAAATTGTGAGTAAATATGAGTGTGTGTGTGTTTATACTTGTGTGTGTAAAACAATAATTATGGTGTGGTATGATGATCTAGCTTAATTATTTTAGTGAAACAATTCTCTTTATCTCTTTTGTTATAATTATTTTTCAGTGTTAGTTGGTAATTTGTCCTTCTAATCCTGATAAAGACATGGCAAAGACTATTTCTAACTGGAAGTTTGTGTTATATGGTTTATTGTGAATGGTCTTAAGGGAATAAAGGCCAAGCATCTGTATTTTGTTGTTCTGTCCTCACTGCGTTCTTTTCACAGTACTTAGAAGTTAGGCTTTGGAGGGCAATTCTTGATCTTAGTAGCTTGACTGGTGAGTTTTTTCTGTGTTACATCCAGAGACAGATTTACCTTGGAGCTAAGTGAAGCTTGAGTTTCAGGTACCCTCACTTTCATGGGATCCCTTCCAAGTTCTCTACCTTATCTTTGTTTCCTTTTCTTAAAGAGAGGTCCTCTGCTTATATAGGCTCTAAGGTCCATAGAACTTGCATTCCCTCCTGTCCACACCCAAGCAAAGTCATATTGCTTTCATTTGTGTATTGCTGTAATCTTTCTAAACCATTTCCATATCTGTAATTTGTTAAATAATATTACAAAGTAGGTAGGGTATGCCTAATCTAGTAGAAAGGTATGAAAATTCAGGGTCAGAAACTTAGGTTGGAATCACTGCTTTTATCACTAACATTTGGTATCTTCATCTATAAGTTATGAAGTAATAAGATCAACCTTGTCCAACTTCAAGAATGTTAATTAGTTAGGCATCCCTGGTGGTCTAGTGGTTAGGACTGTGGCTTTTATTGCTGGGGCCCTGGGTTCAATTCCAGGTCAGGAACTAAAAAAAAAAATTTTTTTAAAGAATGTTAAGTTAGTGAATTAAAGTATAAAAAATGGAAGAGGAAAATTTCTGCATATAAACTAAACTAAAAGCATTCCACAAATGCTGGTTGCTTGGTGCTCATTTGCAAAAGCTGGGAGAGATGAAGTAATTTGCTTTGTGATCTCAAGTTAAAGTCGGAGCCAAGACCGGAACCTTTGTCTTTTGGCTGCTTGTTGGGTGATGTTTATCATTCATCAAGCTGTCTCTGACTCTGTAGATGAGTCCTGGAGAGAAGATAATAATATCAAATTGATAGTATTTATTCCACAGTAGATATTTGTTGAATAGGCGGGTATCAGCAGGACTTCATATGTATTTGAGTTACCATTGAAACATTCTTTCATGGTGGAGTCACATAGTCAGTTTTGTTTTCACATGATGAAGAAAAACATTTGTATAATTGATTATTTTTTAATTATGACAAGACCATTTAACATTTTTTCCTCTTATAATTTTAAAATTTCAAGTGTAGAAAATAATATTACTATAATTATTACGTAACATATTTTTTTTTTCTTGGTGCTAGGAAATTGATTGCTCTCAGGGAAGGAATAGAGAAGGACAGCATCTCAGGGGCAGATAACAGACACTGTTCTCATCTTAGGCACTGGTCAGTCCCCAGATCTTGTCAGTATATTTCCTGTAGTTTCTCAGGCCTTCCCCGCCCCTTTCCATTCTGTTGTTTCATCTTTCTGAAACACTGTTTTGTCTTTCTTACCCTCTTTCTCCATACAGGCGTTCTATCATCTGATGTCTCCTTGTTTCATCAGCTTCATCATCTCCCATTTTTCCTGCCTCACCTTCCCCTTGACCAACCCTTGTGCTTTCCCACTGTCTAGCCATTGCAAGTGCTGTCTACCCTTCCTCTCATTTACTTAACTAAAACCTATCTTTAGTTCATGCATTCAGGCCTGACTCAAGCCTTACCCCGTCCAGGAAGCCTTGCCGGTGGCCTTGCAGGCTGTGTTTCCCTCTACTTCTGTTGCTTACTTTCCTTCTGCCTTTTCTGTATGCCCTCATTCTTCAACGGGAGATAAGTTCTCTGAGGACAGTTGTCTCATGTGCCTTATACTGTGACCTACATATAGTTAGTACTTAACTGAATGCTTATTGATGAGGATTGTTTTGAAGTCAGACCCCATGTCTATGCAGATCAGAATTTAACTTTGTATTTTTTAATTATTATATACTTAAAAATCATAGTATATTAAATACTAGGCATCAAGAATATAAGATCACCTGTAGTTTCTAAACTCCTGAGAAAATAATTACTCTTCCTAGTTCCGTGTTACCTTCCCCATCTTTATTTGTAAGGTTTGACTTAATTGTTTTCAGAAGCCATGATATCTTTCCATCAAGTGCTAAGCTAAACACTGCCTGGAATGACTTGGTTACTGCTCTGTAGAAGTCTGCAGTTTGATCCTGTAGATGAAGAAGATAATGACAGAAATGTGTGTGTGTGTCTGTGCATACACACACACACGTGCGTGACAGAGAAAGAGCGTGACAGAGCACTGAAATATTTGAGTGTTGACTTTCTGTGATGAGAAAAGAACAGCCAGTAATTTTTCGATCCCTGCTTTTATTTAGTCTTCTGTTCCCAAAACTGAAAAAGAAGAAACGTCATCTTTTAAAAATGTGGTAACGTAGTCATACAGGATGGGGCAGGTATACCTCATATTTACTCTCGTTTTCTGAAATACACTCGTCTGGACCAACATTACATGGTATAAATTTGATGATCTGGCCAATTTTCTCACACTTGTTTATTTGTATGATCAAGGATTGTATTAATGCTTGATTTCTTTCCTGTAAACAAAATTTAGGCTTTCCCCTAAAAGCATAAAAAGTGAACTTGCTGATGTGTGTTGGCTGTAACTTATATTCTATGTTTTACATACATGTTGGTAAACATTTTAGGAAGAGAGGGCAGAGGGAGTTATCTGTGACAGTTTCGAGATCTGTCAGCAAAATTTAGGCCAATGAAAACTTCCATCTTTTCTGATAAAACCTGGAAAGGCTTCCTGGAACAGGTGGAATTTCAAGAACTCTTTGGATGATGGAAAAGGAATAGGAAGTGAAGCACTCCAGGTATCTGATTCAACTTAAAAGAAAGCTCTGAGGTGAGACTGGCATGGCCAGATGCTTGGAGCATGTGCCTGTGAGTGTATGCAGTGGGGGCCAGCTGAAGAGGAGAACTTGGCAGTGAGATGATCTGTGCTACCCTGATGAATGGTTTTTGACACAGATACTGTCAGGCTTTAGGAGCAGGGTTTCATGATACAAGTAGTGAAGACAGGAGAGAATTTGGACATTGGTTGACAGCTCAGATGGGGCATCAGGTATTGGAGGGTAGACTTTGGCAAATCAAGTGCCTTCAGTAGTACAATTGAAGCAGTAGCAGTTGGAAACAACAATTAGGTATGAAATAATAGGATTTGAAAATGAATAATGATTGTATGCCATGGACTATAACCCGCCGGGCTCCTCTGTCCATGGAATACTCTAGGCAAGAATACCAGACTGGGTAGCCATTTCCTTCTCCTGGTGATCTTCGCAACCCAGGGATCTAGCCCAAGTTTCCCGCATTGCAGGTGAATTCTTCACTGTCTGAGCCACTGGGGAAGCCCCAGTTGTATATAAAGAATTTAAACATTCAATTGTATTTCCCATTGATTCCCACTTTTATTTTAAAGATGTGTTCCAGTAGACAAATGTTGATTTCCCTTGTGGAATCAGAATGACAGCAAAGAATCTTAACATTTTTTTCTTCCATAGTGTTCTGACTTTTACAAGCTTTTATATGTGTTTTCCCATACAGCTGCAGCCCCTGTTAGAAACTAGCCTAATAGCTGGTGTTATATGTGATATTTGCCTACACATTTTACAGCACACTTGATTAAAATATATGTTGTGTTTTCATCTCATACGAGTTTTTATGGTCTCTGGGAGACTTTTGTCCATATGCAGAGATGTTGGCTATACCAGTGCTCTTGATTTAAACAGAATTTCTTAGTTAAAGAGCAACAAGGAAAATATGAAAGATCTTTTTAAGTAATGTGAATGAGCAAATGGAAAGAATGATTGGAGTTACTTTACTATTGGATTTACTGTGGATTGGTGTTACTATTGTAAAATGTAGTTCTGTGTATATTTAATCCATAAAAATCTATTGAAATTAATGGGTGATTTAGTCAATAACAAAGGTTCTAAGAATCCAATAAAACAAACTTGTGTATGAATTTGGCGTTGTCATTCTGCCAAAAGCCTGACCAAGGGAGGAGAGATCAGCTGTGTCAGTGAGACCATGGTACAAACATGATATTCTGCTAATTCAAACTGGGTTGTGCGAGCTTTCTTGTCTAGAGAAATGGATGGTTCCAGAGTGAAACATGGACAGCTGAAGAAATATCTGACTGTTCATAGCCATGGTATCTGAAGTATTACTGCTTATAGTAATAGGAAAATATGAGCACAGGAGATGGTGAGTGGAATAAGATCACTATTTTTTTGCTTTTGCAAAGAAGTTGGTCTGGAAGGAACCTGCATTGATTATGAAGGAGGGGTTCTGGGCTGTCTACCTTAATTTCATTAAATGTTTGTGTGCCCACTGTGGGTAAGATGGTGTGCCAGACTCTAGCTGTCTCTCTTCTGAGTGTTCACTCTAATGGAGGAGAGAGAGATGATACATTTTTGTATTCAAACAAATATTTTTATATTCAAAAGTTTTGTTAAGTACTAGGAAAGAAGAACGGAGAAGGCAATGGCACCCCACTCCAGTACTCTTGCCTGGAAAATCCCATGGATGGAGGAGCCTGGAAGGCTGCAGTCCATGGGGTTGCTGAGGGTCAGACACGACTGAGCAACTTCACTTTCACTTTTCACTTTCATGCATTGGAGAAGGAAATGGCAACCCACTCCAGTGTTCTTGCCTGGAGAATCCCAGGGATGGGGGAGCCTGGTGGGCTGCTGTCTATGGGGTCGCACAGATTTGGACACAACTGAAGTGACTTAGCAGCAGCAGGAAGGAAAAATGGGAGGATCCTTTAAGGGAGGATGGTTTGCTCTCAGAGATGTTGTTTAAACTCAAACCCTAGGGATGGAAAGATAAGATGGAAAGTCTAGAAAGATTTATTTATCTTTAAATAAATATTTTATTTTGGAAATTTCCACATACACAAAAATAGAATTGTTTAATGAACTATATATTCATCACTTAACTTCAATGATTATCAACATTTTTGCCTATCTTGTTTCTTATATTCCCCTTCCTTTTTTCCTTTAGAATATTTTAAAGGAAATTCCAGACATCAAAATACAACTGTTTTAAGAGGCTTGAAGTATAGTACTGATAAATGTTTACAGCGTTGATAAACCTTGAAAACCTTCTGCTAAGTGAAAGAAGGCAATTACAAAAGACCACATATTGGATGGTTCCCTTTTATGAAATGTCCAGAATGAGCAAATCTGTTGAGACAGAAACTAGACTAGTGGTTGCCTAGGGATGAAAGGGTTCCAGGAAAATGGGGCGTGACTGCTAATGGGTTAAAAGGATGAATTGTATAATAAGTGAATTATTTTTTAATAAAGTATTAAAAAAGGGTAGTGGTGAAGGGGAGAGGAGCTTGAGGCAAGAAAGGAGTTTATGTTTTTGAGGAAGTACCAATAAATAGAGCCCAGAATGTCTGAGCTTGGTAGGAGAGAAGGGGGGTGTATTAATATGAGGTTGGAGGAAGAAAGGAAATCTGAACTCACTGGGCTTTAGCTCCTGGTAAGGATTTTGAAAATACCATGGACAGAGGAGCCTGGTAGGCTACAGTCCATGGGGTCACTACTAGTTGGACACGACTGAGTGACTTCACTTTCACTTTTCCCTTTCATGCATTGGAGAAGGAAATGGCAGCCCACTCCAGTGTTCTTGCCTGGAGAATCCCAGGGACGGGGGAGCCTGGTGGGCCGCCGTCTATGGGGTCGCACATAGTCGGACACGACTGAAGCGACTTAGCAGCAGCAGCAGCAAGGATTTTGAATTTGATCCGGATATAAGAGGAAATTATGAATGTTTTAAAGCAGGGTCAAGTGATCAGATTTATGTTTTAAAAGAGCACTCTGGCTTTTGTTTGGAGTGGAGTGAGAAGAGAAGTGGGTTGTCTAGTTCAAAATGATGGTAATAGTCTAGGCAAGAGAAGATGGTGCTTTAAGACAGGGTAATGCAATGGAGTTGGAAAGAAGTGAACAATTGGAAGGTATGATCTGGGGACAGACTCAACCCTCTCTAATGGCGTTAGACCGAGGAATTGAATATGGAGAGCAAATAAGAAGGAAGACTCAAAAATGGTGTTCAGGTTCTAGCTTGAACACTTGAGTGAAGTGTGATGCTACGTATCGAAATAGGACTGAGCAAGAATAGGCTTCAGGTAGAGGTTGAGTTCATTTATAAATACATTAAGGTTGTGATGCTTAAGAGATAACCACATAGTAATATCAAGTAAGATGTATTTTTATCTATTTGTATTCTAGTATTAGCATTTTATGTAAGATTTTTGTGTAATCAAAGGAATGCTGCTACCCTCAGAGATGTGAAAACGTTACATCTAGTTCAAATCTCTCATTAAGTAAACAAAACTCAGATAAGTGAAATGTTTTATCCAGGGTCACAGAGGCTGAAACTTGACTATCTTGACTTATAGGCAGCTTTTTTTTTTCTCTCCGCCTACGGGAGAAATGCCTCATAAGCCATTTAATAAAACATCCCCAGAGTAATTCATTTCTGAGTTCTTTCCAAAACTAAGAGGAAAAGGATCAGGTTTGGAGTGGGAATATTGGGTGAAGATTGCCCTGGAGCTGCTGGATTGACAGCAGAGATGTGGGAGCTCAGAGGGGAGGTCCGAGCAGTTTTGGCAGCACAGCATGGCCAGTGGGCTGCCATTCTGCTTCTTAACTGAAAATAGATATCAGAAAACCAGACCATTGGTGGAAGAGAGAGCCAAATGGCCAAAGTGCAACAATTAAGAAGTATTTCTCCTGTTTTAGCTGACTTACTGAGTATGAATATTTTATGTGAGAGTATGAGATTCTAAAGCAGATTTATATGCTAGGTACATAAGAATAAGTTTTGGTAAGTAACGTGACTTACTTAAAACGTTTTGCTCTTGGGAAATGCTTTTATTAAAGAAAAGAAACGTGTCAGAGAGCTACTAGTGTTAGTGAAGCGGGACCTCTCATGGGACACAATTTGGGTACAGCCTCTTAAGTTTCAGTTTCTAGTAGTATGTGTCCAGAAACTAAAATTATACCAGTCTTCCTAGGGACTGTCGTGGGGGAATGATTTATGCCAACCAGATGAATGCCTGGACAGACTAGAATGCCAGTGTTTCAACTTATCAGGGAGATGGATGTAACAGAAATAAAACTTCAATGGCAGGTTATGTAGTAGTTCAAGTCATCCTTTCATAATTAATTAATTAATAGAACAGTCCTTCAGGAGCTTATAATTGGAGCACAGGGAAATAAATTGTTTTCAGGATGTGGAAAGATCAGATGAGCCATTCTGTCCCACAGAGTCATCCCAGGAGTATGATAAAATCCTCCTCTCTCCTTTTGGTCTGCACTGGGAAATGCAACGGATTCTTAATCTGCCCTTCTGTCTTTTAAATGCTTCCTGCAGACTGACTGTTCTGTTCTGACAGGACTTGAGCCAGTCACGTTACAGTAAAGTGGACTAGATTATAGATTGTATGTTCCATTCCTGAAGATACTTTTCTTAACTTGATTGAACTTGCAAGTTTCCCAAGGCTCCATACACTCCACACAATGTCTCTCTTAGTGGCTGTTTGCTACAGACAGATCATCTGCTTTTCAGTGCTTCTTAAATTGGAGCATAGGAGTCACTGGGGAAATTGGTTAAAAGTGCAGATTTTAAAATTTGACCTCTTTGATTCAGATTAAGTAGATCTGGGGACTGAGTTTATTCTTAAGTCTTACCTACAGTTAGAGGAACATCATATATGTGTGAATTTTTAGCAGTTTCATTTCCAGGGGCGAATTCTTTCCTGAAGTCTATGATACTCTATATGCGAAGACAGAAATTTACTTTCCAAACCTTGGAAAGTTTCTTAAGTACCCACAACCAATTTTTAAAACAGGTCAAATTTTTGTAGTTAACTCTTGCTTTTAATTTATTTATTTTTGCCAAAATACTCTGGGGAAGCTGTGGTTATGTTGGCTACACAGAAAGAAACTTCTCTTTGTTCCAGAATATCTTGAACATCTGCTGCTTCTCCTAGCTGCTCTGGTTCAAGACTTCCTCATCTCCCAGGTGGACAAGTCACAGATTTCTTCAGAATTGCACCCCATCCGTCCTCTCCCTGGGTGTACATTATTAATGGACTGATGGTAGCTATTGTTGGATTTGAGGTAGAGGGAAGAACGTGGTCAGGTTGTGACAGGAGAAAGATGGATTACATGGGAGTATCAGTCTCTAGGGAGTGAGTACGTTTTTTTTTGTTTTTAAAGAAAAGCTAGTATTAGAATGAAATAGCAAATTTGGAAAATGTGGAAATTTGCTTTTACAATATAGAGTGTAATATGTAATGCTTGAACAATCAGAAGCAAGAGAAGATGTCTCAGCCTTCTGGGAACAGGATCCCAGAAGGATCTTCAAACCCATCTATTGTGTTCCAACATTTACTTATTTGCACATGGTATTTTCCTTTCTTGTCTGCTGCCTCACTGTTAACACTTACTGAATACCTATTTTGTGTGCCTTTATTAGGACGTGAAAATATAGTGGTGAACAAGATTAAATTGGTCCTTGTCCTAACAGAGCTTACAGTTTCACGGGGTTGGGGAACGAGATACCAAGTTAAAACTCATATGATAGCACAATGGTAACTAGGGGAAAAAAAATGTTAGGAAAAAGTGCTGTAAATGGATGGGAAGGGGCATCTATTCTAATCTAGAAGGTCAGGAAAGTTCCAATTGAGTTTCACTGACTTTTTAGCCTAGACCTGAAGAATCAATAGGACTTAATTAGAAAACTGGGGAGTTGAGAGGAGGGTGTTTGTTTTGGGTAGGGGAACACCTTTTCCTTAAGGCCTGAGGCAGGGAGGAATAACAAATATCTAAGGAGGCCTGTGTCATTGGAGGTCAGTGAACCAGAGGGAGAGGCATCAACCCTTAATGTAGGAGGGTTAGGCAGAGGCCTTACAGTTTACAGAGACGTTTTTGTACTTTATCCCCAAATTAGAGGTGAGGGGTTTTAAGGATGTGGCAAAGAGTGTGGTCATGTTCAGATTAATATTTGAAAATGGTGACTTTGGCTGTTTTGTAGAGAAAGCATTGTGGAGTACAAGGTAGGAATTAGCAGACTGAGCAAGTTATTGTATAGACTCTTGAGACTGTTAGTTCATGGGAGAGATGATGGCAGTATGGACCAGGGTGTTAGGACTGAAGGTAGAGAGAAATGAATGAAGAAGTGTTTTATAGCATGAGTTGGTAGGACTTAGTGAGAGATGGGTTAGATGTGGAATATGAAAGAAAGGGATGTCAGGATTGACTCCTAGATTTCATGATTGAATTGAGTGCAAATAATAGTTATTTTCATTGAGACTGTAGGAATGCTAGAGAAGCAGGCTTGGCAGGAAAGATACGAGCTGTTTTGAAAGTTCTTTCTCTATGGATTCTTATTCTTCATGTTTGAAACTATAACTCCCACAAGATTCTGCTCAAAATTGCCCTCCTGTGAAATCATTCTGAAGCTCCCTGAACGCCCTGCCCCTGCCATTTTCCATAGAGCAGTAAGTTGTGCCCTTGTGTCATTTGATAAAGTCTTCTCTTAGTATTTCTGTCTCTATTTGATAATTGGGCTTCCCAGGTGTCTCAGTGGTAAAGAATCAACCTGCCAGTACATGAAACTTGAGTTCGTTCCTTGGATCAGGAAGATCTCCTAGAGGAGGAAATGGCAACTCACTGCAGTATTTTTGCCTGGGAAATCCCATGGACAGAGGAGCCTTCTCTGTCCATGGGGTCCAAGGAATCGGCTACGACTGAGCACGTATGCATGCACGCATTTGATAATTTAAGTGCTTGCCTTTCTCTCTCCCCAGACTTGATTTCTTGGGCAGGGACTACCAAATAGTTCTTATTTGTTTGATCTTCTCCAAATGTGGATAAACAATTGTACAAGTGTTTTCCACTGTGTTATATAGTATGTTAAGGTTTCCTTTATCTTAAATTCAGGTAATACTAGATTAAGTTATTTTACTATAGAACTTTCCCCAATCTTTGTATTCTAATATGGCTTGTGAATCTCTGGGACGGGCATAACGTGTATAGTATTTTCCAATATTATTTAGTTCTCCCAACCTTTCCTCCACCAGATTTTGTTTTCTGAGCATCTCATGTTACTACTGTTGAGTGTAGGAGCTGGTGATAGGAACAAAGGTGGGAAATGCTGGTTTGGATGTATGCTTGTCCCGGTAGGGACATAGTTCACTGAGTGTGGACTACATGAAAAGCAAACCCATGGCCATGGGCGAACATCACTGGATGTCTTTGGGAAGCTGTTTTGCCTACAGTTGTTGCAGATCTAGTTCATTTACTCCCACTGAACAAAGCAGACATCAGAGGATGAGAATTTACTGTCTCTTGTTTGCCCTCGCCAGGCTAAAAAAGCTAGGTGACATGAAGTGACAAATTTTGTTCTGTTTCTTTGTAGCTAAGCTGGGAAGAGTGGAACAAAAAATTCTTTGGTCCTTTTATTTATTAACTCTCGACATCAAAACAGTGCTTTTCTTATACCACCTGGGTTGTTCATAAAATAAACAGAGTTATATTAGTAACTTTTTTTCTATAAAAGAAATAAACGTTCAGTATTTTTCTAAGGCTGTTTATATTCTATTTAGAGAGTTGGCTATAGTGATGCAAAACCTAGGTCTCAGGGAAATATAGAGTGGAGAGACTAAATGAGAAAGACTGTCTTTTTTTTGAAAAGTGTATGAATTTATTTTAGAGGGGAGTTTTTCTCTTTTTCAAAAGTTAGAAAGTTCAAGATAATTCATTTTTAGAGTAGAACCTAATGGAAAGTTTTACCAGGAACTCACTGACTCAAACAGGAAAAAAAAATTTTTTTTTAACTTACATTTTATTTTGTAATGCCAGATGGCACTATTGTGTTGTATTTATTAACAGATTTTAACTTCTGGCATCTACCTTCTAGTCATGTGGAGAGGGTAGGGGCTTTTGCT
Organism: Oreotragus oreotragus; assembly: GCA_006410675.1. Taxonomy (NCBI): domain Eukaryota; kingdom Metazoa; phylum Chordata; class Mammalia; order Artiodactyla; family Bovidae; genus Oreotragus; species Oreotragus oreotragus. The sequence goes on from SJYX01018449.1 coordinate 35,325, forward strand.
TCTCAGACTATAGAGTTAACAATGGATATCATTTTTTTGAATGATATAAAGTACAGCTTAGATTAGTCACAACCACATCTACATCTATATATCCACATCTTAATTTATATGTTTTCATTCACTTATCCCACCTTTTATTACTGTAGACATTCATTTCCAAATGGGAATAGCTTGGAATGGCAGGGACAAATTGATCATTTTTAGTCCTGCTCTCAGAGAAATTATCAGCTTCCGTCATCAGTTTAATATTCCCCCGCCTATCAGGGTCAGTCTTTAGAACTGAACCTCTGAGGTTACCATAAAGAGCAATCAAAATCTGTGAATAAAGATTTATTTTATTCTTCCCTTTAAGAAATGCCTGGGGAAAGGAAAAGTAATCACTGAATACTCTTAGCAGCAGAGATAGGGGCTGAATGAGTAAGATGTAGTGATATTTTTTAGCAGCAAAAAACAGCTGTTTTTTATGCTTCTTGCTTAGTATCAATCCAGTCAATTCTGTGCTGTACTACCTTTACACAAAAAATGATGGGACTTTGGTCAATGTTATGTAGCAGCCTAGATGGGAGGAGGGGTGTGGGCGAGAATAGATACACGTATAAGTATGGCTGAATCCCTTTGGTGTTCACCGGAAACTTATCACTGCATTGTTAAGTGGCCATACCTCAATACAAAATAAAAAAGTTTTGTTTTAAAAATTGATGGTATAAACTTGTCTCTACATGGTAGTCTGCAGCTGCTTATTCTACTAAAAAAAAAAATCACTGTTTATGGGACTTCCCTTGTGGTCCAATGGCTAAGACTCTGCACTTCCAGTGCAGGGGGCCTGGGTTCGATCCCTGGTTAGGGAACTAGATTCCACATGCCACACCTAAAGATCAAAGAACCTGCATGCCCAGCAGAGCCACATAAATAAATACTTAAAAAAATAATCACAGTTTAAGATGTAATTTTTGGAATGCTTCACTCTGTACTTTGCCTCCTAATAAGACAGGTGTTGTCCAGGAAACTACTTTTAACCATAGAAACTCCCGCATCTGTTTCAGGTCGATCTTCTCTCTTTCCCTTTGAAGATGCCTTCCTGGACGACAGTCATGGCGATCAGTCTTTGTCATCTGGCTTAAGTTCTCCCACTCGCTGTCAGAACGGGGAGCGAGTAGAGCGCTACTCTAGAAAGGTGTTTGTTGGAGGCCTGCCTCCTGATATCGATGAAGGTACCATGCACTCACTAATGGCTTAATAAAGGCCAGGGTTATTTCTTGTGTGATCTGACCCTACCTGTCCTCTCGAAGACAGCTTTAGGACTTTCATGTCTTAGTGTCAGGAGATGAGGATGCTCAATAGATGGAAAAGAAAGAGATTTTGCACCACTGGTCTGCTCTTCAGACATGGCAGTCTCCAAACAGCTTCTCATTTCCTTGTTATTAATTTTGGGTCACATTTTTAAATGATAATGAGAGCTAGCTAATATTTACAAAACTCTTCCAATAAGCCCATTGTGTGCTTTGTGCTTTTTATTATCTCATTAAACTCCACAGCTCTCCTCTAAGTCATCTCCTGCCAACTCCATTTTGTAGATGAGGAAACTAAGGATCAGAGAGAGAGTGGTGCAGTTGGAATCAAAATCCAACTGATTCCAGAACTTTGTTCCTATCCATCACACCATACCATTTCATATATTAATGTAGATACCTGTTAATGAAATAACCCCTTGTGCCTTTGAAAGAATTGAGGCTAATTAGCATATTTCTTAATAATATGTTGGAGATACTAGCAATCCAAAAGTGCGTTTCACTAGTGCCTAAAGCTGGTCAACACATAATAGGTTGTCAGTAAATATTTGTTGCATAGAAGAATGAAATAGAATTGTGACAGAGTTAACTCAAGGGAAGAAAACAACTCTAGTTCTAGTAGGCTTTGGATCTGCTATAAAAATATTGTTAAAACAGAATTGTTGTGCCAGCGTTATTCAAGCTATAATATTTCTCTTAATCTATCATGCTTTTCTTTTTTTCATGAGAGGAATTGTTTTACTTTAGGTTTACGGCTTTGAAGTTGTCCACAGCTGAAGGCTCATTTTTCTCTAAATTATTCTTTCACTAGTGTTAATCTCATCTATAGAGATACCTGTTAATGAAAAACCCCTTGGATTTTTCTTTAAGACAGAGTTTTTGATCCTGGCTGTGGTTTAGTCGCTCAGTCCTGTCTGACTCATTGCGACCCCATGGACTGCAGCCCACCAGGCTTCCCTGTCCTGAGGGAGTGGCAACTCAAACCTGATTAGGAGCTCAGTTATAACCTTCTGCTTTGAATCAAAAGTCAGAAGGTAAAGATGAGTCTGTTAAGCTATACCTTTTGAAACATTTTCTTTATAGGATGTGTGGTAGATATGTGTAAGAGAAAGAGGCCATTGGCTTTTAGTTTTTTCTTATCCTTAAGCCACTTATTGTCCCTGCTCCTCACCAAAAGAATAGTAGCTATTTCTAAAAGAAGATTAATAATCTCAGAGATTACTTCACATAAGTAGAAATGTATTTTAAATATTTTATGTATTTTGCCTTTTTTTTCTAAAAATGGAGAACATTCCTATTTTTACAGTCTCCTTTTTCCTTGACAGAGTAGTCACCTTCGCTAATGTCAGATATTTTTTCTTCCAGATTCTTTATATTAGGCTTATTGAAAGTGAAGGGAAGTGAATTATAGTTTGAAACACATTCTGCATGGTTGATAGTAGATAACCAAATGTACCCCTCTAACAATGGTATTTCAGTTAATAAATTTGACTTCTGTAAAGAATGCTCTAGAAAACAGCTCTCAAAAAAACATTTTAAAATAAAAAGATATGTTTGATGCTATTCTGTTTGCAGTATTTTTTTCTCTTCTGCTAACATTCCTTCTTTGTTTTGTAGATGAGATCACTGCCAGCTTTCGCAGGTTTGGACCTCTTGTCGTAGACTGGCCTCACAAAGCTGAAAGCAAGTCGTATTTTCCTCCTAAAGGTAATGTGCTGAAAATGTCTGCACTGTTAGCCGGTTGGAGAACTAGCATGATAGTTCAATAAAATGCAGCATTTTAACTCTGGAAATAGCTTTTGACTTTCCCCCCATTAAGAAATCATTTTAATGTTGATTGTCTTGGAGACTGTTCCCCCAGGAACGTACTGATTGTTTCATAGCATCTACTTTTATTGGCAATGAGATCCTGTGAGTCTGCTCTGAAGGAGCCTTGGCTAACTTTTCATTAATTGAAAGAAAAGATCTAGGGTTTTGAGGATTGTCAACAATGGAGAAGATTATTTTGAATAAAATTTTATTTGTAGCCCTAGCCCTGTAGTTTTATAGATCTTATAAAACCCCAAACTTGGAACAGCTAGTGACAGAAGAAGAAGGACATTATATGAAATTACCTTTATCCATGATTGTATCTTAAGTGACTTAGCCTGGTGATGGGTAGAGGGCAAAGTAGCCTGACCTTGCTTCCCTTTCCATGACCTTGCTTTCCTTACTTTTGGTAGGCTTTTTTGATGGTTTATGAGGGCATGAAAATATATCACTTTGTTTATAGTTTATCATTTTGTGGAATCTAGGGAACTTTTCTGATGGTATTAATTCTGGGTTTGTTCCTACATTTATATTGAAGAGTGTTTTGAGCTACAGAGAAGGTTTTCTTCTTGTGTTATGGTCTGTATGTTTCAAGGATGTCCTTCCTCTCTAAGGAATTAAGCTTTGATGTGTGTTATTATGTAACAATACTCACCACAGGAAGATGGAGTCTAAATACCTGTCCTTCCTGTGCCTTGTACAAGAATCAAATTATAGCTTAGCCTAGGAATGGCAGGAGGCTTCCTTCCATGTCTGGTTTATTAGATTTGTTACCTGTACTTCTCCCCACTCTATTGCCTATGAAAATAATTTATTCACTAAATATCAGGTTATTTGTTTGCTTTTAACATTCTTCTGTTAATCCTCTCCAATAATTTTTTAAAATTAAAAATAAGTTTTATATTAGTCTAAAAAGATAAAATTCATCACGCTGATTATTTCAGTGAAGGAATGTATTCACTTTGTAGTGCATATATGACACTAATGAAATATTTTAAAACATGTTTTTAACAATGCTTAATGGTTTGTTGAGTCAGAATTGTAGTATTTCAGTGAATGAATGAGTTCATCTCACTGTGCTGCATGTAATACACTCTGTAAAGTCACACGTATAAAAAGATGTTCCTGAGAGTACTACTTGTACATGTGAATGAAGGCAGTGTCATTTTAGGGAAAGAATGTATCCACCAGGCTATGGTGCATGTGAAACACTCTATAAAATGACATGTATAAAAGATACCTTTCCTCTACCTCCCTGAGACTGAGTATGTATCTATTCTTGAAATTAAATTTCAAATACATCTTATAAACAACCAACAATATTGTGCTTTAGACATGTGTAAGAGATATTTTTTAGAGTGCTAGTGGATAAAAGGTGCAGAATGATCATTGTAAAAAATAAAAATGAAAATAAGCACATCTATGATCATGTCCAAAGAAAATTAACCCAAATATACCTCTGTCAGAGATGATCACTGTATACATTTTATTGAATATCTTTCTTATATCTCTTTATGAATACATATATTTATATGAAATTTAAAATTTTATATAATTGGGATCACAGTATATATGCTAATATTTAATAACCTGTATTTCCCCCCAGAAATGTCAACATCTTTCTATAAGAAACTTACATTATCCGTAATGATCTTCTTTTATTTAGTCAGTCCTATTGAAAGAGGAGAGTGAAAATTTGGCTAAAAGCTCAACATTCAGAAAACAAAGATCATGGCATCTGGTCCCATCACTTCATGGGAAATAAATGGGGAAGCAGTGGAAACAGTGTCAAACTTTATTTTGGGGGGCTCCAAAATCACTGCAAATGGTGATTGCAGCCATGAAATTGAAAGACGCTTACTCTTTGGAAGGAAAGTTATGACCAACCTGGATAGTATATTCAAAAGCTGAGACATTACTTTGCCAACAAAGGTCCGTCTAGTCAAGGCTATGGTTTTTCTAGTGGTCATGTATGGATGCGAGAGTTGGACTGTGAAGAAAGCTGAGCACCGAAGAATTGATGCTTTTGAACTGTGGTGTTGGAGAAGACTCTTGAGAGTCCCTTGGACTTCAAGGAGATCCAACCAGTCTATTCTAAAGGAGATCAGTCGTGGGTGTTCATTGGAAGGACTGATGCTAAAGCTGAAACTCCAAAACTTTAGCCATCTCATGTGAAGAGTTGACTCACTGGAAAAGACTCTGATGCTGGGAGGGATTGAGGGCAGGAGGAGAAGGGGCCGACAGAGGATGAGATGGCTGATGACATCACCAACTCTATGGATATGCGTTTGAGTGAGCTCTGGGAGTTGGTGATGGACAGGGAGGCTGGCGTGCTGTGATTCATCACGTCGCAAAGAGTCAGACATGACTGAGCGACTGAACTGAACTGAATTGAGGACATTAAGTTGCTTTCAGTTGTTTTTTCTCATGGATGCTGCTTCAGTGAATATCCTTGTGCCTTCATTTTTTTATCTTTTTCTAATGACATCTTAGGGTGAATTTGCAAAAGTGAGGTACATGTTTATACATACTGCCAAGCTGCCCTTAACAAAGATCATACATATTTATATTCCACTGATAGTACCTAATTTGTGAAACTTTGTTCTGTTGACGGTCTAGAGATATGGCTCTTTTTCAATCTTTGTCGATCTGATGCTTAAAATAGCATCCTTTCTGGCATTTTTCCTCTTACTAGCCATTTGAATTTATTATTTTACTTTATTTCATTGATATTTCATTTCCATCTGGGATTAATAATGGAGTAAGGAACAAGAAAAGATCCACCTTTGTTTTTCTAGGTAATATGCCAGCTTTCCCAGCTGTCATTTATTGACAGTTCCTTTTTTTCCTTATTGATTTGAATCATTAGAATTCAGTATTGGTTGAAAGGTCATCTCTCTTGTTTCTCTACACTGTATTTCAAAGACTTATTTTTTTAAAAGGTAAAAGATTTCATTACTAATTTTGTTTTCATGTTACAATGATAGTTTTTTTTGATATATTGGATTAAAATATATTAAAATTAACTTCACCTGTTTCTGATTTTTAGCTTTTTAAATGTAGATATTGGAAAATTTTAAATTACATATGTGACTCATATTTATTGGGCAGCACACCTGCAGAACACAAGTCAACAAACTCTCTTTGTTTAGCCTGTGAGCTCAGGATGGTTTTATATTTGTAAGTGTTGTAAAAACACGTACACAGAGAAGAATAGGTAATAGAGACTATCTGTGGCCCTCAAATCCCTTGGCAGAAAGTTTATTGACTTCTGTAGCCTAGAGAATTGTTTACCTTCAGAGACATCCAGTGACAAAGGGGGCATTTATTTCAGAGGAAGTCTGTGTAGACATAACTAATTATTAAATTTTGTTCTTCTTTTGGAGATGATCACTGTAAAAGTAACAGTGAAAATAAGCATATATATGGTCATACAGTCTTTACCCATTGGTCAGTTGTGTCCAATAGAATAAAACAGAGCAAGTCATTGTTGTGACGTTTGTTTTTGGTACATGAAGGGCTATCAGTTCCCTTCAAGTCTTCTCTTTTCCAAGCTAAATATTTTCACATCTCTACTCATATTTTATGCATAATGGACCACCATTATTCTTGTCTGCCTTTTTGGTACATGTGTCATCTCTGCAATTTCCCACTTAAATTTGCCTCTGAGAGTTAAAGAGAAAACATTTGGGTTGGTATGAGCAGTATAGAGCTTTGCAGCTCTATGAACTCTCCATGGTTTGGGTGCCCTTCCTATTTAGCAGCGCAGTGACATAGAACTGTAGGACATTACAGAAGTTGCCCTTACTTTACGACTGAGGTTAAGTGTTGAGATGGACTAGTGAGAGCCAGGCCAAGCAGAGAGTCTGGATTCCCTGATTCTGGTCCTCAGGCTTGCATCCTCAGAGAGCAGCTTGCCTCTCTGGTGATTTTGGGGTCAAGGAGGCAAAATAATTATTAAACTTTTGGCTCCTGTTGTGTTTTCCTTTCAGCCAAAGTCTGAAGGTTGACCTATTTTGGAAGGACCTAAAGAAATTTGGTGTTAGTCCAAGGTTGCAGTACCTTTGAGATTCCATGCCCATTGCTTTGAACACTGGGGACACCTAGGTAGTTTATTCCAAACTGTTTTGTGCCTTGTTAATAATGCCCCCTCGTGCTGTTTCTGCTTTTCTTTGAATTCCTCAAGTTTTAATTCAGGTCAGTGCTTTTTTGGTAATACTCCTCTTGTCAGTTATACTTTTCTTAGGTCCCTGCAGCTTGGCCGTTAGGCACAGTTTCTTTGGCTTTATGCTTTAGGCTTATGTGTAGATACGAGGAAAATAAGAACCATACACTATGAAGTCCTTCTGTTTTTTTCTCAGAACGTGTGTGCCTAGTGAAATAAACAGTATCATTCGTGTATCCAGCAGGTACGCCTGTACAGATCTGGAGTACGGTTTGTCAAACCATGGCCATTTCATTGAACTATGGAGAGCTTAATATCTATGTAAAGAAGCAGTGACCACATACGTCAGCTGTTCTCTTAAGTGTTGCTGGGCCAGCAGAGCGAGAGGGGATGGAGACTGGGGTTCTCACCAGCACAAAGGCACTGAGGCATTTGATCACCTCTCTGAGGATGTGCAGAACCCTCTGGAACAGTTTATCTGTGTGCCACAAGCAGGTCATTGCTTGGTGCTCTCCACAGCACCTCTGAGAACATGAAGGAGGAAGAAAGCATGGGAATCGTATTGTGTCTTCGTGCTGTGTTCTCAGATCTTCTGAACTTTAGAATCCTCTGGGGGAAACCATAAAATAACACAGTTATAAACTGTAATAGTTCTCTGAAGGGAAAATGGAGAATGCAGTGACCTTTACAAACGGGACTTCAATTTAGACAGAAAGTATAGAGTTTCTTTGAGAAAACAGGGATTAGGTAGAACTGATTATTGAGGAGTTAGCTAGAAAGTGTCGGGGAAGGCAATGGCACCCCACCCCAGTATTCTTGCCTGGAGAATCCCAGGGATGGGGGAGCCTGGTGGGCTGCTGTCTGTGGGGTCACACAGAGTCGGACACGACTGAAGTGACTTAGCAGCAGCAGCAGCAGCTAGAAAGTGTAGGGAAGCAATTTTCAACCAGAGGAATACCATGTGGGAAATAGTAAGAAAAGGGCTTTATTTCCTTTGAAGAAATGAAGGAAGGGTGGTTGGCATGTTGTGATGAAGGAGAAAATGATGCAAAAGAAAGCCTTGGAAAGACATACAATTTTTTTTCCCTTCCCTCAATTGCTCTAGTCTCCCAGAGAGAGTAGATACAAAGGCATTTCTGTGGTGTTTGGGGTGAAGACAGAATGGAGTTGAGTCATATCAATTTAACATACTTCCAGATAGTTACTGATAAAACTAAAGCAAAGTCTTGCTTTGTGTTTTCTGCATTTGGTTCTTGACGATGAAAAGAGATTCAGCTCGTCAGAATATTGAGGAATTTTCCTGACATTGCATCCTCATGCTTTTTAGTTCCGAAATAGCAGAGTTGAAATTGTGAGTGCTGGAAAGAGAGGCTCTCCCAAATGTCAGCACAGGAACCAATCCCTGCATTCATACAAAATGCTAATCAACATCACTATGTAAGTAGCTTGGGTGCTAAGGTAATTCGAAGATCGTTACTACAAGTGGATGGTGAGAGAACAGAACAAGTGCAGTAGAGGGCCTGCGTCCTGGTGCAGATGATCAGGTAGCGTTGAGATTATCAGTCCATCTAATATTTGTTGCCCATCTGTCTGTGGAAGAGGCTATACTCTCTGGCCTTGTGGGGCTCTAGAGAAGAAACCATTCTTGTTTTTGAGAAGACTGCAGTTTTTCAGAGGAGACCTGAGAACACAGATGTGAAGCATTATGTAATCGTAAAGACCATGAATTTGGGAACTAGACTTGCTGGGCTTCCCCACCTCTTAGTTGTATGACCTTAAGCATGATGTTTAGCCTTTCTGTTCCTTAGTTGCATCACCTGTAAAAGAGAGGTAATATGAGTACCTACTTCATAAAGTTGTGTTGAGGACTAAAATGGATGAATCCATGTGTAGTACTTAAAATCATGTAGGTTTATGAGTGATGTTATTTTTATTAAAGAAAATACAGATCAACTTATGGTTAATGACAAATGAGTGAAAAAAAATTCTAGGCATCCAGAGGAGGAATAGATTATCATGGGCTGGGGACTTGTCTAGTGGTCCAGTGGTTAAGACTTCACACTTCCATGGCAGGGACACAGGTTAGATTACTGTGGGCTGTGCAAGACCTAAGTCTTAAAAGCTAGACAGGGATAAAAGAGGTAAAATAATGAAAATTAGGATGGTAAATGTTTATTAAGGACTTCTTATCAGCTAGGCAGTGGGTTACTATTTTCTGTGCTTAATCTTATTTTAAACTCCACAAGATAAGTGCCCTTATTAGCCCCATTTTAAAGAGTAAGAACTCAGAAGAGTGTAATTTGTTCACCATCATGTGTTAAATGATAGGCCCACTGAATGGGAGAATCGGCACAGTTGAATGTGGGACAGTCAATAGAGAGAAACCAGTTTGGTGTGTGGTGTTGATCTGATTAAAAACATGCAGAGTTTGGTATGTCCTCACATCTTATCTGGGAGGAAATTCCTCATGGGCACTTGACATAGTGTCTAGGGAGTTTGGGAAGAGTCTGACGCTGGAGGTACACATCTCTTGAGAGTCAACTATGTGTAGTACTTAAAATCATGTAGGTTTATGAGTGATGTTATTTTTATTAAAGAAAATACACATCAACTTATGGTTAATGACAAATGAGTGAAAAAAAATTCTAGGCATCCAGAGGAGGAATAGATTATCATGGGCTGGGGACTTGTCTAGTGGTCCAGTGGTTAAGACTTCACACTTCCATGGCAGGGGCACAGGTTAGATTACTGTGGGCTGTGCAAGACCTAAGTCTTAAAAGCTAGACAGGGATAAAAGAGGTAAAATAATGAAAATTAGGATGGTAAATGTTTATTAAGGACTTCTTATCAGCTAGGCAGTGGGTTACTATTTTCTGTGCTTAATCTTATTTTAAACTCCACAAGATAAGTGCCCTTATTAGCCCCATTTTAAAGAGTAAGAACTCAGAAGAGTGTAATTTGTTCACCTTCATGTGTTAAATGATAGGCCCACTGAATGGGAGAATCGGCACGGTTGAATGTGGGACAGTCAATAGAGAGAAACCAGTTTGGTGTGTGGTGTTGATCTGATTAAAAACATGCAGAGTTTGGTATGTCCTCACATCTTATCTGGGAGGAAATTCCTCATGGGCACTTGACATAGTGGCTAGGGAGTTTGGGAAGAGTCTGACGCTGGAGGTACACATCTCTTGAGAGTCAACTAAGAGAGGAGGGAGAAGAAAGTGAAAAGCCGTGAGTAAGTTCTATCCGGAACCAGAAATAAAAAGAGGACATGGCAATAGAGGTGAAGGGGAGTGAAGGACTGGCGTTGTGTCTGTGACCATGGCGGCCAATGGAAAGAAGCTTCAAGCAAGAACACTCAGCGCCAACAGATATGCAGGGTTACTGAGCAGTCCTTCATGGAGTAGAGATGCGTGTGGCTCTCTTGTCAAGTACAGGATCATAGTAATTTCTGTTGTTATCCTAATTGTAGGCCTTAGTATTGTAATGAAGTAGAAAGCAATCTGTTTTGCAGTGAATAAGTGTTATTTTATAAGGAAAAAGAATAATTCTGCCTCCCTAGCAAAGCCACTGTCATCATTTTTGTTTCCGTCCAGTCTTTATTCATATACGTCTTTTTTGTGGGAGTATAATAATAGCAGAGATACAGTTTTTTATTCTCCTTCCTCCCATGTTTCTGCTTAATGTTCTTATTTTTTAAGTGGCTGCCTCACTTATTATACCATAATTTACTTGCTTGTTGGTCATGTAGGCTATTATAAATAATGCTTCTGTTAATATATCCTTTCGTATGGTTCTTCTTTAGGATAAATTTGCAGCAGAAGCTTAACCAGAGTTGAAAGAAATGAAAGTCCTAATGACTCCGGATTTGATATCACATGGCTTCCCAAAGCAATTTTCTTTATGAAGTTTATGCTAATTTGGACATCTGCAGCACATTTTTTTGCTTAGTTTTAAGTCAGATGAATGGTACATTGCAGTTATGGACTTACCTTTTTTGCCTGTGTGTTTAGAATGTAATGGACCCCTACAGAAGCCAGAAATCACATTGATCTTAATCTTGTACTTGAAGTTTACACCTTTTCCTCTTGGGTCCTCTTCGTCTGTTGAATCTTGGGTATTTTTTGACATCATCTCCGGTCATTTTCTGCCTTACCAACATGCAGAGTTTGGTATGTCCTCACATCTTATCTGGGAGGAAATTCCTCATGGGCACTTGACATAGTGTCTAGGGAGTTTGGGAAGAGTCTGACGCTGGAGGTACACATCTCTTGAGAGTCAACTTTATAGAGAGGAGGGAGAAGAAAGTGAAAAGCCGTGAGTAAGTTCTATCCGGAACCAGAAAGAAAAAGAGGACACGGCAATAGAGGTGAAGGGGAGTGAAGGACTGGCGTTGTGTCTGTGACCATGGCGGCCAATGGAAAGAAGCTTCAAGCAAGAACACTCAGTGCCAACAGATATGCAGGGTTACTGAGCAGTCCTTCATGGAGTAGAGATGCGTGTGGCTCTCTTGTCAAGTACAGGATCATAGTAATTTCTGTTGTTATCCTAATTGTAGGCCTTAGTATTGTAATGAAGTAGAAAGCAATCTGTTTTGCAGTGAATACGTGTTATTTTATAAGGAAAAAGAATAATTCTGCCTCCCTAGCAAAGCCACTGTCATCATTTTTGTTTCCGTCCAGTCTTTATTCATATACGTCTTTTTTGTGGGAGTATAATAATAGCAGAGATACAGTTTTTTATTCTCCTTCCTCCCATGTTTCTGCTTAATGTTCTTATTTTTTAAGTGGCTGCCTCACTTATTATACCATAATTTACTTGCTTGTTGGTCATATAGGCTATTATAAATAATGCTTCTGTTAATATATCCTTTCGTATGGTTCTTCTTTAGGATAAATTTGCAGCAGAAGCTTAACCAGAGTTGAAAGAAATGAAAGTCCTAATGACTCCGGATTTGATATCACATGGCTTCCCAAAGCAATTTTCTTTATGAAGTTTATGCTAATTTGGACATCTGCAGCACATTTTTTTGCTTAGTTTTAAGTCAGATGAATGGTACATTGCAGTTATGGACTTACCTTTTTTGCCTGTGTGTTTAGAATGTAATGGACCCCTACAGAAGCCAGAAATCACATTGATCTTAATCTTGTACTTGAAGTTTACACCTTTTCCTCTTGGGTCCTCTTCGTCTGTTGAATCTTGGGTATTTTTTGACATCATCTCCGGTCATTTTCTGCCTTACCATGTCTGGCCACACTGACTCCTTTGCTCTTCCTTGAGGTACATAGAGTCTTCTCAGGGTCTTAGTCTTTTGTCTGAAACTTCCTTTTGTCTGATACCATCTTGCCCCAGATTTCTAAATGGATTGCTCCTCTCTTGCCATAGACAGACTCTGCTGGAATGTCACCTTCACAGAGAGCTCTTTCCTGACTTCTGTATCTCAAATAGCAGCCCATCTATTCTCTTGCTCTCTAGTCCTCACTCTCATGTTATTTTTATTTTCCACCCTCATTATTTATTTTTCCTTGTGATAAGGTATACTTATCACAACCTGAAAAAAATTGTATGTGTTTTTTTGTTTTCCAGCTTGGAGTGTAAATTTTATAAGACCAGGGATTTTGTTCTCTGCTCTATACTCAGTACCTTACACACCTGCATCAGTGGCTAGCCCTCAGATATTTGCTAAATGAGTGGATTTTATCTTTGAGAATAATGAGTTCATTACTTGTACAGAGAGAAGCAGAGTCCATCAGATGTTAGAGCTGCCCTAAAGAGCATCTCATTCTAATCCAACCTTTATTTTAAGCCAGGACTCAAAGACGTGATGTGTCTTTTGCTAAAGAGCACACAGCTCTTATTAGACAGACTTGAACCTGGCTGACCAGTAGTATATACTGTTTCACCTGGTGAATTATCAAAAAAAAAAAGTAGTTTTTGTTTTGCTAGGGTGTATAATTTGTGGGAAAGGTAAATAGATTTAAACTATATAGTCTGATAACATGCTATTATTTGCAAGGCTGGATTTTATATAAAACTTAGCAACTTAAGCTATATGATCCATGGTCACACTTTCATAGCTGTTTAAAACTGAAAGTGATCCTTGTTTTTTTCCTGAGTTCTCTTCTGTTGGTCACACTTAACTAGCTGAGGGTATTTCCAAAGGGCTGGTTTAGGTGAAGGTTGTACGTCTGAGCTGCCCTTTAGCTGTAGCTTAACCAGAGGATTCTGCCTCTTGGGTGATGCCAGGCTGTTTCTGCACATGAGTGCATTGCTCTGTAGGCAAATCTTTGACTGCAAGGATCAGAGAGTTTTCTTGTGCTACTTCAAATTAGGGTTATGGTTATGAGGAACAAGGAAAGCCCCAAAATAGGAGCCATGATACAGCCAGGTGTCATGGAGACTGTGCTCGGGGGTGGCAGGCTGCAGGGATTTGAATAGTAGGCACTATTAATTCTTGTAATGTTCTGCATTATCATGAGTCAGCTCTTCTCTGCATATGTGCTTCTTTCTGTGCTTCCAGGGGGCAAATTGATTTCATATTTCTAGATGGAGTCTGGAGAGAGGGAATCTGATCAGTTCATCTTTTAACCCCTTGCTGTGACATAGGCCATCCTAATGGTAGTGACCTTAGAATCCTTGCTGCTGCTGCTGCTGTCTCTTCAGTTGTGTCCGACTCTGTGCGACCCCATAGACGGCAGCCCACCAGGCTCTCCTGTCCCTGGGATTCTCCAGGCAAGAACACTGGAGTGGGCTGCCATTCCTTCTCCAGTGCGTGAAAGTGAAAAGTGAAAGTGAAGTCACGCAGTCGTGTCTGACTCTTAGCAACCCCTTGGACTGCAGCCTACCAGGCTCCTCCGTCCATGGGATTTTCCAGGCAAGAGTACAGGAGTGGGTTGCCATTGCCTTCTCCGTAGAATCCTTGAGTGCTTAATAAAAAATAAAGCAAATGGTATAGTTCTGCTTCCTTGAGCGTGGTGCTGTGCATGTGGGAATATCAGGTTGGGCATGGCAAACTTGTGACAGTAGATGTGTTTCTCATAACCTCCCTCATCACCTCCTGGGAGAATAGCCCACATCCAAAGTTGCTATTATCAAAAAAAAAGCGACAAAAAAAGTCTGCCTACCCTCAGCCTCTCCCCCTGGTTCTGTACCAAACAGCTGCTCCCCATGCTGCCAACAGTCTCACCTCCTGTGGTGGGGCTGAGGCCAGGGAGAGGAGTTGGCATCTCCTGGGCAGTGAGCACAGCTGCACTACCCCTGCTGGCAGAGACCTCTGGGGCAAAGGCAAGGCCAGCAGCCAGCTGCAGATGTTGGACAGGCAGTTGGCCACATGGCTCTGAAACTGTGTTGAGACGTCGGTGGTGCTGGCATCCTCAGCCCACACAAAAGCCAGCGTCGGCCCCGGCAATTCAGGTGCACAGCCAGGTAGACGGAACTGTGACAGTCATGCATATTTAGGCGAGAGTGACCCATGGGCCTTGCTCTCTGACTCTTGCCCACCTTGGATAAAGTATGTACTTCTAAGTGGCATTTCTGCTGATCATGTGTTTTCTCCACACTGGTCAGGCTGACTTAACTGCTAGTCCTTGTGACCAAGGTCATGCAGTCGTGGAAGTTTACACAATACAAACGTAGTTTGTGAACCTGGCATAAACCCGGCCACGTAGGATTCACACTGACTTTAAGCTGACTAGCTAAGCAGATGCTGTTTAAGGAATAGGAAAGAGAGCTCTCCTTGAAAAGGGCAAAATAGGTCATTGTGAAGCTGCTGTGGGCTGGACTCACAGCATCTCATTCCTTTTTCCTTCAGTTTGTCTAAATCTGGCTTTTGAAAGGAAAGTTTTCAAACTTCACATTTTTTTTTCCTTGTAGCGTAACTTGGATGGAAATAATTCAGTGTTGTTTTAGGCCCAGATTCCAAGTTTTTCCACCTTCTGAGTTACATAAACTGATCAAGTTGGGAACCTAATGGAGTTTTAGCCTGTACTTAACCTTTTGCAGTTTGTAAGCTTTTGAGTAATACTTGGCCTTCTTTTTTTTTTTTTTTAAAGCATAGTTCTTGGCTTATAAAACTCATAGTCTTTGATGAATTATGAACCCTTTTTTATATTTAATTGATAGAATTTTCATTCTCAGGATGAATTTTCTTATTAAAAAATATGGAAATTGCATTGCAGAGCAGAAGGAGTGGGCTTTTTGTTCTGTTTTGTCCTGTTTTGACAGATGGAGCAGTTATATTGTTGCTTTTAACAGCCTAGCACACCCTCAGTTTAAACTGTTCTATTAAATACCTCTTTTTTTTGCATTATATTACAGATGTAAGAGTTAGTGTTTGATTTTAAAACATTAATAATTTGAGAGACTGTATAGAAAGAAACAGGCAGTAGGACCTTGAAAAGGGCAAAATAGGTCATTGTGAAGACCATGGAACAAAGCCAAGTAGCCACTTGAATAACAAAGACACTATGCCCTCTGTCTTAGCAGGACCTGTCGTGCTATCCCCAGGCAGAGGTGCTGGGAAGGGGCAATGCTGATTAAATTTGGAGAAGCCAGAGTTAAGTCCGATGGGAAGTTTGTTTTGGAGACAGTGAAATGCAGGAACCAAAATGCCAGGTGCAAATTTGGTAGGCTGAGGCAGAGAGAATGTTTTAGAAGAGGGTGTGGCTTGGGGCAGGACTTGCTGACAGGAGTTGGGAATAGGGCTAAGACCGTGAGCCAGCGAGCCCAAGAGAGGATGTGTCATCTGAGAGAGTTCAGAATGGGAAGCTGACTGGGAGGATCTCGGGAAACATCTTGAAAGCTGAGAGCACAGACTTGGGTTGTCTTCCAAAATAGAACAGATAGACTTCATCTTGAGAAAGGGAAGCCGTGACCCCAAGAAAACCTCTTGGCAGCGGCATTAAGAACTCATCAGAGGAGTGTTAAAAGTGCACGGAGGAGAAATTAGATTGTCAGAGTTCAGGCAGTGTACAAGCAGGGTCGGACTGAAGCTTCATCTGCAGGGAAGTGTTCCTGGGTTAAAATGGAGAGCTTGCCAATTGTCTAATGAGACAGAGCAACAAGCCGTGGGGCAGGAAGTAGGTATCTGTGGACTCAGTCGTGGGCACCAGCAGTTACCAGCTAGATGACCTTGAGCAAGTTATTTAATCCCTGAACCTCAGTTTACTCCTCTGAATTAATACTTTTATTATTATTAAAAGGATTATAGGAGACAGTGTACATATGCATCCGTTTCATAGAGATTAAATAGTATTAGTGTCCGTCCCTCAGTTAAAAATATGTTGCTCAGTAAAAATAAAACTGCCCAACTAGTTTGACCAGTTCCTTCCCACACCCCCAGTCTGATCTCAGTTTTCTTGGTCAGGTGCTTGTTGGAACTGACTGTGACTAGAACTGACAGATTTGGCAGACTTCACAAGGACCTCTTTATATAGGGAATGTGTGGTTATGTAAACACAGCAGACTTTAAGCCCAAATGCCCCAGGTCACTGCCCTGGACTGTAGGACTTTACTAAGAACACAGGAAGCACACTGCCAGTTTTCAGTTCTGAGCTGGGTCACTACCCATCCGACTTTTCTTGTCCACTCTCCCCTTCCTCCACCCCTCCTACCAAGCAGCAAGCCCACCAAGCAACAGTTACTAGTGTAACAGAAAACACAAAACAGGCTTGAACCAAAATGTTTTCCCCTCAGCTCTATATAGCAAAGATAGCCAAAGAAATATGTTTGGTTCCAAACCTCAGGGACATGTTTAGGAATCCATGGGCAGTACCTGCTGAGCCATCTCTGCATCTTAATTAGACTAAATCCTTCCCTTGGAATGTCCTCCTCCAGTTTTTCATGTAAGCCTTGTCTCCTATGCCACCACCGACAGAAAGTCTTCCCTGATTTCTTCCTCCATGTCTTCTTCACTGAAAGGTCTGTCTTCCTTCTATGAAGTCCAACTTTTAAAAATACATTTTAGAAAATACTCCTAAGGGCCCTGAATGCATTGTTCCTAGATTAGAGTTTTCTTGATACTTACCCTTCATGATCTTCATGTACTGGTTTATAAATTTCTGGAGTACAAAGATCTGCTCATATTAAAATTCCCCTGCATTGCCTAGGGTGCGTAGTAAGTGTTCAGTACACCTTGGAGATCAGATGTTCTCATCCAAGATGGGGATGAATAAGGAATCCACTTCAGAGATCTACCATGTTCTGCAGGCAGCAGGCAGGGGGTGATGAACCGCTTCATCCTTTCTCACCTGCCACCCCCAGTCACATACTCTTAACTAATAAACGCTACTCCCTGGTTTCCAAAGAAGCCAATCCTTTGACCCTTCCAAGTCTTGACCTGTGCTGTTTCCTGAACTTGAACTGCCCTTCCTTCCTAGACAAGCAGTTATCCTCCAGCCCAGATATGCCCTTTACAGTATGGCTTTCCTGATGTTTGAGGCTCTCTGCTCAGTGTTTTATACGATATAACCCCAATCTAACACTTTTCTCGGAGAAGGCAATGGCACTCCTCTCCAGTACTCTTGCCTGGAAAATCCCATGGATGGAGGAGCCTGGTAGGCTGCAGTCCATGGGGCCGCTGACAGTCGGACAGACTGAGCGACTTCACTTTCACTTTTCACTTTCATGCATTGGAGAAGGAAATGGCAACCCACTCCAGTGTTCTTGCCTGGAGAACCCCAGGGACGGGGGAGCCTGGTGGGCTGCCGTCTGTGGGGTCGCACAGGGTCGGACACGACTGAAGCGACTTGGCAGCAGCAGCAACACTTTTCTTGTTGTTCCTTAGTCACTTATTTACAGGCTGGGTTTCTCCAGGGCAGGATTTCTTTCTTGGCTTACTTACCTTCATAGCTTTAGTGCCTAGTGTCCTATCTTGAAACTCCTAAACATTTTTGGTTCTGTTGAATTGAATCCAAAGGCAGAGACTCCTGAGGCAAACCAAGTAGGTCCTCTGACCTGAAAGCCAAGGTCAGGGAAAATGTCTGGAGCAGACTCCCTGTGCCAGAAGACGTCTGGACTCACACAGCTCTGGCTGGAGAGGTGTCCTTCAGGTCTCTCTGGGAAGGTCACAGGAAATCAAGGAGCCTGGGTTCTGAGCAGGGAGTGAGCTCTCTCTCTGTCCAGACCTTGGATCCTTCCTTCTGGTACTGATTTCCTCTCACCAGAAACTGTCCCTCCCTGGTCGGTCACCATTTTGTGAATGCAGCTGCAGTTCAGGGCACAGCTGTGAAAGTTGGAATTGTTTTCAAACCATGATCATTTGGTTATGGTGTTGTCAGCCAGGTTCTTCCTTTGTGAAAGAGCCTTTTTGTCCCTTTGCAAATACTAATTAATCTTTGAAGTGATACCTTAAGATTGCACGAGTAACTTGTATCTCCTCCCAAATTTACACAATGGTTTTAGCATCCACTGAAGATTCTTGCGTAAGTTGATGATTACTGTGAGGATGATGTTCATTTTATTAAAATCTAATTTAGTGAGATCTGCTGTTTAACTCCCTCGAGAGCCTTCATTCTAAATATGCTACCTAAAAATACATTGAAAACCATTGGCATTGAAACATGTATACTATCATGTAAGAAACGAATCGCCAGTCTATGTTCGATACAGGATACAGGATGCTTGGGGCTAGTGCACGGGGAAGATCCAGAGAGATGATATGGGGTGGGAGGGGGGTTCAGGATTGGGAACTCATGTACACCCGTGGCGGATTCATGTCTTCTTAATAGAGTTTTTTTTTTTTTTTTTTTTTTTAGCTGAGATTGTTTGGTTTTATAAGCTCTTCTTAATATAGTTTCTATGGGCTCTAGGGTGGATGTATCTGCACAGACCTTAGATTATAGGACTAAAGCACAGGTGACCACTTCCTGCCACTAAACCACTGTCAAATGATCACTGTCACAAAAGTGACAAATAATAAATAGGCAAGTACTTGTTTGCTAGTGGTATTAAAATTTTATGTCATCATTCTTAGGTGAGACAGTACAAGTTGATGGATAAAGAATGAGGCCACTGGAAGCTGACCTAAGTTTCAATCCCAAATTTAATCTCTAGGTTTTAATCTGAGGTATCCCATAACCTCTCAGAGCTTCAGTTTTCCTCATCTGTAGAATGGTAATAATAACAACAACTATATTTACTTCAGAATTACTGTGAGGTAAGGTGTTTATTTTTAGCAAAGCAGATCCTGTATTGTAAGCACTTAATAACTGGTGTTTGTGGTGGTAAAGTTGGTGGTGACTGTTACTGGTGCTAGGGATCAAATATAAAAAAAATGTAACAGGAAAAATTATGTATTCAGGAGCTTAGGAAGCTTTGTTTTTGAAAGGTAGCCGAAAACATTTTGAAGGTTGTGGTAATGTGTTCTCAGGTGTAAAGGGGGGAAATTTTAAAAATTTATCCTTCAAAAGCCTGGCCAAACAAAATGGAATTATCCCCGTAAGTCCTGCCCTCATGCCATACCTGTTTCCCCAGAGAAGCTCATTGGTCAGTTCAGGCCTGTCCCCAAATCCCTCACAGTCCTCCTCTTCCTCCCCTACCTCTTTGGCCCTAGTGGGAAAGCAAGCCATTTCCTGCCACCCGTTCTGCCCATGACCCAGGGTGGGCATGGTGACCATGCCAGGAGTTCCTGCTGCTTCCTCAGAGCCCAGATTTCCACCCACAGCCTGGCTCTGAGTTGAGGGCCTCCCATAGCTCATCACACTTCGTAGGTACTTGGGTAAAAAGGTCACCATTTCTGAAACTTGAATTTTATAATCCTATAATCTCTTGCCTGGCTCAGATGGCATGGGAAGATGGAGGGAGTTATAATTTTGAGGCCACGTTTTTTTTTTTTCTTAACGCCTTTCAAACCAAACTAATAGAAGGACCTACCATCATTGTGACAGTTTCAGAAGTTTGATTTTTTAGGTATAAAAGGCTTTTATTTAAAGACTGTATTAAAATCAACAAATAGTACCACTTTGGATCATTCTGTCTCCTGATAAAACTGGCTAATGATATACGAAAGCAAATATTCAGTTACCTTATTGTTTGTTTACAGTAATATTCAAGCTGTCATTCAAAAACCTTTAAGGTTTTCCTTTAGTATCTAGATTACTTCCCTTTATTCACCGAATGCTTACAAATGCAAAGAAGAGAGTGTATCTCATTCGTTTGAACTCTGATTTTTATAATGAGACCATATGCAGAACTCAGTTTAATTTTACATATCACAGGGACTTCCCTGGTGGTCCAGTGGCTAGGACTCCCTGCTCCCAATGTAGGGGAACCAGGTTCAATCCCTGATCAGGGAACTAGATCCCACAGGCCACAGCTAAGACCTGGAACAGCCAAAATAAATAAATATTTAAAACAGTTTACATAACACAAAAATGCAATAAAAGAAAAATTGACACTTGCGCAATATCCCAGTTTTCAAAGCACCTTACATATGTCATCTACAGAGATGACTCTGTAAGATAATCAGGACGAATAACTAGTTTCTTCATTTTACAGATAAAAGAGACAAGGTTCCTAAACTTTAGCATTCTAGTTCATGATTTCACCACTTAACTGGGTATTGGAACAGTTACCATCAAACAAGTCACTTAATCACTCTTCAGGTTTCTTGTTTTTCTTTCTTTCTGGTTGCTCTGGGTTTTCGTTGCTGTGTGGGGGCTACTCTTCATTAGGGTGCAGAGACTTCTCATTGCAGTGGCCTCTCTTGTTGTGGAGCACAGTATATGGTGGCACTCAGGCTTCAGTAGTTGCCTTTCAAGGGCTCTAGAGCACAGGCTTAGTTGTTATGGCACAGGGGCTTAGCTGCTAGGCAGCATGTGGAATCGTCCCAGACTAAGGGTCAAACCTGTGTCTTCTGCATTGGCAGGCAGATTCTTATCCACTGTACCACCTGAAAAGTCCCTCTTCAAGTTTTTTTAACTGTAAAACAGAATTTAAAGTAGTGCTTGCCTCACAGAGCGTTGTGAAGATGAAACAAGTTAATACACATAAGGCAGTTAGAAATAGCACCTGGTGCATAGCAGATGCTCAGTAAATGTTAGCTTCTATTATGACTACACAGCTAGTAAGTGTGAGGACTAGGACCCCAGTCCAGGTGTGCTGACCCCCTAATCCAGAGCTCTGTCTCCAGTACCATGTGGAATTTGCCTTTTAGTAAGTCATTGATTTAATTTCTATCTCATGTTGACCTTATTATTCTTGAAGGCATCTTTTTCTGCTTTGTTTGCTTTGACCTCGAATTTCTGAAGATCAAAGGGGAATGTGTTTGAAGTTTTCTTCCTTCCTGATTTTTTTTTAATCCTCTGACTTCTGTTGTCGTCTGGGTTTGGTTGACCTTGAGGTATCAGAAGGTGTTTTAGTAAGTGGGAACGTCTCATGAAGTTGTTCTCATGGGTTTGTTGGGATTTCTCGGAGTTTTACTTTGGTTGAAAAGCCTGGGGTAAGAGGCAGGGTTGGCTGCACTTGAGTTACACCCCTTCTCTGAGGGTGCTAAAGGAATGTCTGAGAGTAGCGTTACTCAGAGTAGCAGCTGCAGGGAGTAGAGATCATTTGTTGTAAAAGAGCCATTCTGAAGAAATCGGTAAAGTATTATGGCATATTCTCTGGGAAAGGAAAAGAAGTTGTAGATCTTTTTCTTGGTAATAACATTTGTAGCAGGCTTTTACTTGTGATTCCCAGTTGTTTTCACTCTGTCCACCACCAGTGTTGACATTTATGGCTATGAAATAGGCCTGAGTGAAAAATCTGTGCACTTTTGTGGTAGCTACTCAGCTGCTATGGGGCGATACCCTCCCATTCCTCTGATGCCCAAGTTGAACCCAGTGTGGGATGTGATGCAGAAGATTGTAGGAGGCAGGCAGCAATGTACAGGAAAGGTGCAGCCAGCTCCATGGCCCTGCAGAGGCAAGGAGCTAGCTCAGCTAGTGCACTGAGCTATCCATCCCTAGGCCTTTCTGATGGGCCTGCTGCATTTACTGTACACAGACAGGGTCTTCTCCAAAAACAGGATGTTCAGTATGCCTCTCAGGATCTTTATGGAAGATTTGCACCAAAATTTAACTTGGTGAGGCAGGAGATTTGAGAAGACGTGCTGAGACCTCTTTGTGATCTTTGCATTTTTTAACCCACTGACCTCTAATACTCTCCTTGACAAGTTTAATTAATGTTCTCACATTAAATGAAAACACTGAACTTTTAATAGATTCCCTGGGGCTTGGTAATCATTTGATATTATTTCCAAAAGAGGGAGGGTATGAAGAAATGATGTATTATCCTTTCTGGTTTTTCAGTTAAGTTTTATTGTTCTTGCCTGGCCACCTGCTGAATTATTTAGCCCATCCAGCCTGGACGCAAAGCCCAGGAAACAACTCTGGGTCCTGCCGTGCAGGCAGTCTCATTCCTGTGGGCTTGGTGCTTTCCCTTGTATCCTGTCGTCTGCCTGTTGCGGTGGCCACTCCTGGTGTGCTGCCTCATGGTGACCTTTCTCCTCTTGAGTTTGCTTGGATGCTCTGTATAGTAGATGAAGAGTTGGAGGAGAACATAAAGAGTACCCATTATTCACTGTCCACTGCCACTGTCGCTACCTGCTGCTCAGGACTCCAGAGAACTTTGCTTCTAGGCGACTCAGTGAGCTTCTTTGATGTGTGGGAAGCTTCTGAATGTGGTGGTTCTTATCCTCCTTCACCACTTACATCTTTCTGGCCCTCAGAGTGCCAGTTCAGTTCAGTTCAGTCGCTCAGTCGTGGCCAACTCTTTGCGACCCCATAAATCGCAGCATGCCAGGCCTCCCTGTCCCTCACCAACTCCCGGAGTTCACCCAGACTCATGTGCATCGAGTCGGTGATGCCATCCAGCCATCTCATCCTCGGTCGTCCCCTTCTCCTTCTGCCCCCAGTCCCTCCCAGCATCAGAGTCTTTTCCAATGAGTCACCTCTTCGCATGAGGTGGCCTAAGTCCTGGAGGGCCAGAGGAGGGCCTTATTTCTGATGATTTCCTTTGAGGTCACTAGCAGGACTGGGAGTAGAGGTGACAGCTGAGAGACTTAGCAAAGCTAAAGGGATTGTAGAGAGGTCAAACAGTTGAACTCAAGCTTAGACTAACTCATGATGGACCTTTGCTTAGCTGCCAGTGTGGCAGCATGTGCCAGAACTCGGCCCTTCAACACCTATTGTCCTCTTTGACGTCTTTGCTGATTCTCTCAAGCCAGCTTCCTTCCTTGTCTGGGCTCCCACAGTACTTTTTATTTCCATTTATCTCCCTCAGCTCTGTAGCAAGTAGTTAATTGTTTTCAAGTCTGTTTCTTCTACCATGTAAGTCTGTGGACAGCTGGAACTTAGTCTAGTTCCTCTCACTATTCCTCGTAATCCATAGATTGTGTGTCATTTGTAACAGTTGCTCAGTGAATCTTACTAAATGGGACAAAGCTCAGCACGTCCATGGACATCCTGCAGCCCATGTCCATGTTTGCAGATCATGTACTCAGCTGTGAGGCAGGAGAATATCCTTGAAGAAACAGAGCATCGCCATCAGACACGACATATAAAGACAGCACTAGCCTTTTGTTGAGCTTCTTTTTTCTTTTTTTTTTTTTGACAACTTTCGTTAAGATATACTTCTCAGTTCACCCATTTAAAATGTACGGTTCAGTGGTTTCCAGTATGTTAACAGAGTTATGCAGTTACCAGCACAATCAATTTTAACAGATTTTCATCATTCCCAGAGGAAACACAATATCTATTCCCTCTACTCCCCCAGCCTTGGACAGTAGACCATGAGTCTATTTTTGTCTCTATAGATTTGCCTATACTGGGCATTCCATAAAATATACAGTATTTTGTGCTTGGCTCCTTTCAGTTAGCATAGTGTCTTCAGCACACATCCAGGTTGAAGCACGTGTCAAGCCTAGAGCTTTATGGAAATTGGAGGCCAGGTGGTGCTTGTTTCAACAGCTTCTGTGGCTCAGGCCAGTGGTGAACCTCTTGTTGTTATCCAGTCACTAAGTTGTGTCCAACCCTCATTAAAGTTGACCAATCCTAGATAGTGAAAACGCCATAGATGTGACCTGAACTTGCTTCCCTGAGTCATTTTAGAAATCCAGGTAAAATTTATGAGTATCAGATAGAGTGCCCGGCACATGAGGGTCTCAGGGCCTATTTCTTCCCTGTGTCCCACTTCAGGTTCTTAGATTTTAGTAAGAACTTACCAAAGTGAAACAATAGATGAGTTTTTAATTGGTACTTTGAGTTTAATTTACTGATTCCTCCCCCCACCCTTTTGTTTTTGTCTTCCCCAAGGCTATGCCTTTCTGCTGTTCCAGGAGGAGAGCTCGGTACAAGCTTTGATAGATGCCTGCCTAGAGGAAGATGGGAAACTGTACCTGTGTGTGTCAAGCCCCACCATCAAGGATAAACCAGTAAGTAATGTGCAGCCAGCTGTTGCTTTTCCAGAGCATGTGTGCAATCAGAATAGCTGATCACCTTCCCCTTGTCATAAGAATGCTGGGAGCTAGGATCCTCTTCTCCAGGGTGACCTCGCTATGCGGTAGTGCTGGACTGCTATTGATGGGGAGCTAATAACAAATTTTTCAGTTTTTGGTTTTATACCTTTGGGAATACATGTAAACAAATGTGCCCTTGTCTTTCACTTTACAGTTCTTTTTAGCTAATTCCTATTCAGAAACTCTGAATTGAGGTAAATAATGCCCTTAGTGGTTTTGGCAGCTGGTTTCTGTCATTATTTCAGATCAAGGGCAGGAGTGACTTATTTATTTATTTTTTAAAAATAAAAGATCATAATCTTCGATGTTTATGTGCCTTTGAATGCAAAGCTTTGTGCTGCCACAGCTGGCTAAATAGAGCCTTCTGGGCCAGGAGCTTACACTCTAGGGTGGACAGCTTCAAACAGAGAAGGGGAGGGGAAAGATGGAGAACGTGGATCCAAAGCCATAAATAATGCACACTTCTGCAGAATTTGTGGTTGAGTCTGTGGTTTCTGAGCCAACGAGTATGAGTGAATAAGTCACTGAGTGAGAAAGGAAGACTTTCTCCTGACAGAGGGGATATCAGTGGAAAAGAGGCAAGACTGTTCAGGGCAGAAGAAAAAACCTGAATAATACAGCAGAAGTAAACTCCAGGAGGTGGGGAGGGATAGAGAGGTCTGGCGTGCTGTATTCCATTGGGTCACAAAGAGTTGGTCACGACTTGGTGACTAAACAGAAACAACAATGATCCCTAAGGAGGCTGGGAGAGGTGTGAGACTTGTGTGTCAAGGCCTGATGCTCAGAGTGGGAAATAGAGTAAAAACAGCAGCGTGGGCTAAGGGGCCAAGGCACATATTTACCACGGCGCCTGCAGCGTCCCCTGTAAGACTTAACCAGAGGTGTGGGCTTGGTTAGCAGCAAGGTTTACTCTCAGAAACATGTATGGGCAAGGAGTTGTGGTCGGATGTAAAGCTCCCAGTTTGAGTCTTGATTCTAGCATTTAAATATCTGCTTGACTGCATAAATCACCTAATCCTTGCTGCAACTTGGTTTCCTCACGGATAAAATGAGAAGACCAATAGTTCCTCTCGGGATGTTGAGAGGCTCAGATAAGAGGAAGAAGTATGTAAAAGCATTTGATGAGGTCGAGTACTTGCACAAACCGTGCTGATAGTCCTACATGGTGTTAGAGGACTGGAGAGAGCGAGATCAGAGCTTATCTACTGAGCAGCATCTTTTGAAAAAAATGGTGACTCTAGAACAGGGTTTACAATTGTTTGCAGAATGATGCCAGGACTGGCCATCTCTAAGTGGGAGAATGCAGCATGTAAAGCAGAAGAGTGAGTTACTAAGGAAAGGGAACCCTNCTACTGAGCAGCATCTTTTGAAAAAAATGGTGACTCTAGAACAGGGTTTACAATTGTTTGCAGAATGATGCCAGGACTGGCCATCTCTAAGTGGGAGAATGCAGCATGTAAAGCAGAAGAGTGAGTTACTAAGGAAAGGGAACCCTGAGTCATGTCACAATGATTGATGCAGAAGAAGAGGCAAGGATTTTAGCAAGTTTGAAAGTACCTCTGTAATTTTCAATTTCTGGAGCCATTATCCAGTTTCTATAACAGCAGTAAACAACATTGGATAGGGTAGCTCTTCAGGTAGCTATACAGAAAAACAGTAGAAAATTGTAGGTTGGGAAAAAGAGTAGGGGGCCTTTGTTAACTTTGATCTTAATTTAAACAGCGTGGAGAGGCTGTGTTGAGGGAGACATGGAGACTGACTGGAATGGGAGTGTGTTTCTTCTGAGATAATAATAAGAAAGCTGCAGTAACTTGTAAACCTCTTCGGAGTAATATGAAATTAGATAGACTGAGCCCAATTTGGCAGGGGAAAATGGTCACCCTTCAGAGAGTCTGCCACTGACACGTCAGTGGAAGAGGTGTGGGGGTGAGCTTGGCAGTGTTAAGGCAAGGTGGAGTTGATTGCACACTGTAGAAGGGGATTTGAGATATGTTTGTATCTATCAAATGACAGAGAGGGAGAGGACATATTGAGAGAGTTACACCTATAGGAGATGAAGAAGCTGTTGAGTTGAGGGGAGGAGCCTGAAGATGGGCAGATGGAGCTTGTGTACCTTAGCGGGGCTGTGTCCCTGGCTCTGCGGGAGGAGATGGATCGTGTGCTTGGCCAGGGAAAGCTCACACCAGGACTGGACGTCCCTGAGAGAGGGGATGAGCAGAGGTGGTATGGAGGCAGCACCATTCCTGTTGAATATTTTCATGCCAAACATGCATAGTACCCTTGGTATGAAGGACTTTTGAAATTAAATAGTGTAATTATCTGTTTTGGAAATGTTTATAGGGAAACTAACTTCCATTGTTTGTGTCTCTACGAATTTCTGCCTTATTGCAGTTTCTGTTTTCTGAGCTCAAATGAAGCAGTTTTATTGGAGCTTGGTGAGTTCTGAATGGTGGCCGCTGATCACGTAGTTCTTTGACCCAGGCATACACAGAATTTCCAGCATAAGCAATTTAAATGAAACTCAGCATGGGAAACATGAAAGTCCCCAAATGCCTGTAATTCTAATGAACTGGATCCCATTTTGGGTTCCGGATCTTTGGCTCCATTTTTGAAACCTTCTCTTTCTTGGCGTTAGTTCCTCATCTTCCACTCAGCCTTATTTGGCCACACTTCCCCCCATTTCCTCTCCCCTCCCCCTGCCCAGATTTCAGTATATTCCACCTCATCTTGGATGCTCCCACAGAAAGTGAGAGCTGGGTTGAACCTTTGGGAGTAAATGAGGACCTGGGCAATAGCTCGAGGTAAGGTCACCTTCTAGAGGTCACTCACCAGACCAGAGCTGTGACTCTCTCCTGCTTTTCCTACTTTTTAGCTTGGCCGCCTTTCAGTTCTTAGTGCCCTCATTCTGTTGTTTAATTCTCTCCAAACCTCCCTGAATTTCTCCTTGGAAATATACACCATGTTCCAGAGTGATCTCAGAGATTTTCTATCCCTTGCCCTCTCCCTTCTCCGCAAATCAGCCTCCTGCTTCTTTTGTGTGGATTAGGTTAATCAAATGGTTTTCCTAATACAGTACCTGATAAAAAGCTTTCCCCTTACTTACCCTTTCTAAGATCCTGTTTGTTTTTTAACTCAAATGAATCTATAATTAGTGGATTTCAGGTAGTTCTATTTCTGGTCAGTGATAACCTTTCATTAAATGACTCCACTCAGACAACTCTGTGTATGGGTCTGATCCTGAAAGATGGCAAAAGAAACTGTATTTATGGCCTGATAATTGACTGGTCAGTCTTCTTTTTTTGTTGTTGTTCATAGTTTTTTTGGAGTATAGTTGATTTACAATGTTGTTATTAGTATCAGGAGGATAGCATAGTGAATCAGTTATACATATACATATATTCACTCTTCTCAGATTCTTAAAGAATGAAAGACAGATTGGCGAGAGCAGGAGTAATTGCACAGTCTCTAGATTTCTGTTTGTTCTTCCCTCCTCTGGCAAGAGCAGTTCCATAGCGTACATGTCCCAGGCATCCCAGAGGACAGCTGAGTCCTTGTCCGTGCTTCCGGTGAAGCAGGCAGACACTGTGACCGTGGTCCCTCTTGTGCAGGGGACTCTACTTTTTGAATGTATAAGTAGGCTGAAGCTGAAGGTTCAAGACGGCCGGCTGATAGAAGAGGAAAACAGTAACCCTGGAAAGGAGGTGAGGAAGAAGACGTCATGGTTCTTAATTTCTAGAACACTTTGGCCAGAGATATGGGATAGCAAACAGCAAAGGAGCGTCAGAGAGGTTTCTTAATTCTTCCTCCTTAAAATTTATAGCACAGTCACAATTTATAAGTATGCTAAAACATGACGGATCGGCATTGCTCTATACTTTTAAAACTGTCTTACCAAACTGATATGTGCTTATGTAAGGTCAGTTCTTTAGGTCATTGTTCAGGCCATCCACTTAAAACTAGAAAGACAAAAATTGAGAAACAAATGGTGGAGAAAAAGGAAACTGGAAATAGAAGCTGGTTTATTTCTTTAATTTTTAATTCTACCTAATCTATCGTTCCAGTGTCTCCTACCCCCATTTATAAATCAGAGGAATCTCTAGAATTTTTTAGTCATTTTTTTAAGTTACAAAAGCAACCGGGATTATTTTGCCTCGGATTTAAGACTTTTCTAGTCTGACTTCAAATTTTTTTCCAACCTTAACTTTTTCTGCTTTCCTCCTGAACCCCATATTCCAATCAACTAAAGTATTTCTGCCCCCATTTCAATTTCTAATTCCTACACTTATTTTCAGACTCCTCTCAAATGTCATCTCTTTTATGAAGCCTTCTCTGATCACTGCACCATCCTATAGTGAATCATACCTTCTATTATAGTTATCTCCAGCCCACATATAACTTTAAAAAATGCTGTGCCCTCCTTTTTCCCTTCAAACCATATTCGAGTGCCTACTAGGGACAAGGCCTTAGTATTGGTTACTGTGAATCAGAATACTTTGAATCAGACATAAAAAAAAGTGTTCAAAAGCTTAATAGTATAATGAGTAGATTTTAAAACGTGTGTAAATACACAAATTTATAGAGCCTGGTGCATAAAAGGTTCTCAAATATTTGTCAAATTAAGAAAAATAATGACTACGATGAAGATAAAATGTAGATTAAGTATTTTGAACAATTCATATGTACCATGAGTGATGAAAGAAAGCTTCTTGGATGAATGTCACTTAAATGGGACTTTGAAGGATGAAGGGAGTTTGGAGATTGACCAGAAAAGCGGAGATGTCAGGGAATAGACATTTTGGAGAAACGTAACAGTAGGAACACAGAAATGAGAAATTGTGTGGTATGAATGCAGAACACTTCAGATGGAACACCAATGTATGAAGGGAATAGAGGGAAATTAAATTGGGAAAAACAGGTAAGGGCTTATAGGGCAATCTTGATTGATGGCCTCAGTCCTTGGGTTTTGGTATATTTGCTCAAACTCTTTCATTCCCCACCTACTACTTCCTAAGACAATAACAATAATTTTATCGTGACTCAATCAAATCTGGTTTTGTGTACTATCTCAAACTTGGAAATCTTTAGCACTCTGATCTTCTTGATTTATTTATTTGTTCCTTGGGTCCTCAGGGTAAATTCCTGATTTGAGCACCTCCCATCATAAGAATTTCTCCAAAGAAAGAATTCCTCCTCTAAACTGAGAGAAGTACCTCCTATTCATAAGTCCTTCTTTTTTTTTTTTTTTATTCCCCTCCCTGAATCTCTGAATTTGCAAAGGGGTCCAGAGTTCGTAGTGATTACGTCTTTGGAAGTTGTTATTCCTTTCTGCTGCTACTGCTAAGTCGCTTCAGTCGTGTCTGACTCTGTGCGACCCCATAGACAGCAGCCTACCAGGCTCCCCCGTCCCTGGGATTCTCCAGGCAAGAACACTGGAGTGGGTTGCCATGTCCTTCTCCAATGCANAAGACTGTTCAGGGCAGAAGAAAAAACCTGAATAATACAGCAGAAGTAAACTCCAGGAGGTGGGGAGGGATAGAGAGGTCTGGCGTGCTGTATTCCATTGGGTCACAAAGAGTTGGTCACGACTTGGTGACTAAACAGAAACAACAATGATCCCTAAGGAGGCTGGGAGAGGTGTGAGACTTGTGTGTCAAGGCCTGATGCTCAGAGTGGGAAATAGAGTAAAAACAGCAGCGTGGGCTAAGGGGCCAAGGCACATATTTACCACGGCGCCTGCAGCGTCCCCTGTAAGACTTAACCAGAGGTGTGGGCTTGGTTAACAGCAAGGTTTACTCTCAGAAACATGTATGGGCAAGGAGTTGTGGTCGGATGTAAAGCTCCCAGTTTGAGTCTTGATTCTAGCATTTAAATATCTGCTTGACTGCATAAATCACCTAATCCTTGCTGCAACTTGGTTTCCTCACGGATAAAATGAGAAGACCAATAGTTCCTCTCGGGATGTTGAGAGGCTCAGATAAGAGGAAGAAGTATGTAAAAGCATTTGATGAGGTCGAGTACTTGCACAAACCGTGCTGATAGTCCTACATGGTGTTAGAGGACTGGAGAGAGCGAGATCAGAGCTTATCTACTGAGCAGCATCTTTTGAAAAAAATGGTGACTCTAGAACAGGGTTTACAATTGTTTGCAGAATGATGCCAGGACTGGCCATCTCTAAGTGGGAGAATGCAGCATGTAAAGCAGAAGAGTGAGTTACTAAGGAAAGGGAACCCTGAGTCATGTCACAATGATTGATGCAGAAGAAGAGGCAAGGATTTTAGCAAGTTTGAAAGTACCTCTGTAATTTTCAATTTCTGGAGCCATTATCCAGTTTCTATAACAGCAGTAAACAACATTGGATAGGGTAGCTCTTCAGGTAGCTATACAGAAAAACAGTAGAAAATTGTAGGTTGGGAAAAAGAGTAGGGGGCCTTTGTTAACTTTGATCTTAATTTAAACAGCGTGGAGAGGCTGTGTTGAGGGAGACATGGAGACTGACTGGAATGGGAGTGTGTTTCTTCTGAGATAATAATAAGAAAGCTGCAGTAACTTGTAAACCTCTTCGGAGTAATATGAAATTAGATAGACTGAGCCCAATTTGGCAGGGGAAAATGGTCACCCTTCAGAGAGTCTGCCACTGACACGTCAGTGGAAGAGGTGTGGGGGTGAGCTTGGCAGTGTTAAGGCAAGGTGGAGTTGATTGCACACTGTAGAAGGGGATTTGAGATATGTTTGTATCTATCAAATGACAGAGAGGGAGAGGACATATTGAGAGAGTTACACCTATAGGAGATGAAGAAGCTGTTGAGTTGAGGGGAGGAGCCTGAAGATGGGCAGATGGAGCTTGTGTACCTTAGCGGGGCTGTGTCCCTGGCTCTGCGGGAGGAGATGGATCGTGTGCTTGGCCAGGGAAAGCTCACACCAGGACTGGACGTCCCTGAGAGAGGGGATGAGCAGAGGTGGTATGGAGGCAGCACCATTCCTGTTGAATATTTTCATGCCAAACATGCATAGTACCCTTGGTATGAAGGACTTTTGAAATTAAATAGTGTAATTATCTGTTTTGGAAATGTTTATAGGGAAACTAACTTCCATTGTTTGTGTCTCTACGAATTTCTGCCTTATTGCAGTTTCTGTTTTCTGAGCTCAAATGAAGCAGTTTTATTGGAGCTTGGTGAGTTCTGAATGGTGGCCGCTGATCACGTAGTTCTTTGACCCAGGCATACACAGAATTTCCAGCATAAGCAATTTAAATGAAACTCAGCATGGGAAACATGAAAGTCCCCAAATGCCTGTAATTCTAATGAACTGGATCCCATTTTGGGTTCCGGATCTTTGGCTCCATTTTTGAAACCTTCTCTTTCTTGGCGTTAGTTCCTCATCTTCCACTCAGCCTTATTTGGCCACACTTCCCCCCATTTCCTCTCCCCTCCCCCTGCCCAGATTTCAGTATATTCCACCTCATCTTGGATGCTCCCACAGAAAGTGAGAGCTGGGTTGAACCTTTGGGAGTAAATGAGGACCTGGGCAATAGCTCGAGGTAAGGTCACCTTCTAGAGGTCACTCACCAGACCAGAGCTGTGACTCTCTCCTGCTTTTCCTACTTTTTAGCTTGGCCGCCTTTCAGTTCTTAGTGCCCTCATTCTGTTGTTTAATTCTCTCCAAACCTCCCTGAATTTCTCCTTGGAAATATACACCATGTTCCAGAGTGATCTCAGAGATTTTCTATCCCTTGCCCTCTCCCTTCTCCGCAAATCAGCCTCCTGCTTCTTTTGTGTGGATTAGGTTAATCAAATGGTTTTCCTAATACAGTACCTGATAAAAAGCTTTCCCCTTACTTACCCTTTCTAAGATCCTGTTTGTTTTTTAACTCAAATGAATCTATAATTAGTGGATTTCAGGTAGTTCTATTTCTGGTCAGTGATAACCTTTCATTAAATGACTCCACTCAGACAACTCTGTGTATGGGTCTGATCCTGAAAGATGGCAAAAGAAACTGTATTTATGGCCTGATAATTGACTGGCAGTCTTCTTTTTTTGTTGTTGTTCATAGTTTTTTTGGAGTATAGTTGATTTACAATGTTGTTATTAGTATCAGGAGGATAGCATAGTGAATCAGTTATACATATACATATATTCACTCTTCTCAGATTCTTTTCCCACGTAGTCCATTACAGAGTATTGAGTAGAGGATCCCTCAGTCTTAAAGAATGAAAGACAGATTGGAGAGAGCAGGAGTAATTGCACAGTCTCTAGATTTCTGTTTGTTCTTCCCTCCTCTGGCAAGAGCAGTTCCATAGCGTACATGTCCCAGGCATCCCAGAGGACAGCTGAGTCCTTGTCCGTGCTTCCGGTGAAGCAGGCAGACACTGTGACCGTGGTCCCTCTTGTGCAGGGGACTCTACTTTTTGAATGTATAAGTAGGCTGAAGCTGAAGGTTCAAGACGGCCGGCTGATAGAAGAGGAAAACAGTAACCCTGGAAAGGAGGTGAGGAAGAAGACGTCATGGTTCTTAATTTCTAGAACACTTTGGCCAGAGATATGGGATAGCAAACAGCAAAGGAGCGTCAGAGAGGTTTCTTAATTCTTCCTCCTTAAAATTTATAGCACAGTCACAATTTATAAGTATGCTAAAACATGACGGATCGGCATTGCTCTATACTTTTAAAACTGTCTTACCAAACTGATATGTGCTTATGTAAGGTCAGTTCTTTAGGTCATTGTTCAGGCCATCCACTTAAAACTAGAAAGACAAAAATTGAGAAACAAATGGTGGAGAAAAAGGAAACTGGAAATAGAAGCTGGTTTATTTCTTTAATTTTTAATTCTACCTAATCTATCGTTCCAGTGTCTCCTACCCCCATTTATAAATCAGAGGAATCTCTAGAATTTTTTAGTCATTTTTTTAAGTTACAAAAGCAACCGGGATTATTTTGCCTCGGATTTAAGACTTTTCTAGTCTGACTTCAAATTTTTTTCCAACCTTAACTTTTTCTGCTTTCCTCCTGAACCCCATATTCCAATCAACTAAAGTATTTCTGCCCCCATTTCAATTTCTAATTCCTACACTTATTTTCAGACTCCTCTCAAATGTCATCTCTTTTATGAAGCCTTCTCTGATCACTGCACCATCCTATAGTGAATCATACCTTCTATTATAGTTATCTCCAGCCCACATATAACTTTAAAAAATGCTGTGCCCTCCTTTTTCCCTTCAAACCATATTCGAGTGCCTACTAGGGACAAGGCCTTAGTATTGGTTACTGTGAATCAGAATACTTTGAATCAGACATAAAAAAAAGTGTTCAAAAGCTTAATAGTATAATGAGTAGATTTTAAAACGTGTGTAAATACACAAATTTATAGAGCCTGGTGCATAAAAGGTTCTCAAATATTTGTCAAATTAAGAAAAATAATGACTACGATGAAGATAAAATGTAGATTAAGTATTTTGAACAATTCATATGTACCATGAGTGATGAAAGAAAGCTTCTTGGATGAATGTCACTTAAATGGGACTTTGAAGGATGAAGGGAGTTTGGAGATTGACCAGAAAAGCGGAGATGTCAGGGAATAGACATTTTGGAGAAACGTAACAGTAGGAACACAGAAATGAGAAATTGTGTGGTATGAATGCAGAACACTTCAGATGGAACACCAATGTATGAAGGGAATAGAGGGAAATTAAATTGGGAAAAACAGGTAAGGGCTTATAGGGCAATCTTGATTGATGGCCTCAGTCCTTGGGTTTTGGTATATTTGCTCAAACTCTTTCATTCCCCACCTACTACTTCCTAAGACAATAACAATAATTTTATCGTGACTCAATCAAATCTGGTTTTGTGTACTATCTCAAACTTGGAAATCTTTAGCACTCTGATCTTCTTGATTTATTTATTTGTTCCTTGGGTCCTCAGGGTAAATTCCTGATTTGAGCACCTCCCATCATAAGAATTTCTCCAAAGAAAGAATTCCTCCTCTAAACTGAGAGAAGTACCTCCTATTCATAAGTCCCTTTTTTTTTTTTTTTTTATTCCCCTCCCTGAATCTCTGAATTTGCAAAGGGGTCCAGAGTTCGTAGTGATTACGTCTTTGGAAGTTGTTATTCCTTTCTGCTGCTACTGCTAAGTCGCTTCAGTCGTGTCTGACTCTGTGCGACCCCATAGACAGCAGCCTACCAGGCTCCCCCGTCCCTGGGATTCTCCAGGCAAGAACACTGGAGTGGGTTGCCATGTCCTTCTCCAATGCATGAAAGTGAAAAGTGAAAGGGAAGTCGCTCAGTCGTGTCCGACTAGTAGCGACCCCATGGACTGCAGCCTACCAGGCTCCTCCATCCATGGAATTCTCCAGGCAAGAGTACTGGAGTGGGGTGCCATTGCCTTCTATTCCTTTCTAGAAAAGCCTAAAAGATGCTGCAGTTCCAGTGTACAAGATGGTAACCAGGGGATGAAATAGCCATCCCCTAAAGGACTGTATTCAGTGTTTTCCAAAGTGTGTTCTGAAGAACACTTGTCTCATCACACACTGGTCTCTTGAGAGGATCACTGACAGAAGAAGGTTTGCTCTTAATAATAACAGGTGTTGCTTACTGGGCACTTTTGTAGATTTTATATCCACTTTCTCCTTTAATTAAAGATTCCATAGCCAAGAACATTTGGGAAACATTGATATATTAAAGTTCTGAGGAGTTTTGCAATAAATAAATGTGTGTAAGATTGTTTAACCCAGCATATTATATACCTCTCTGGGGAGTATACTTGTGAGGATTCTGGTAGAATTAGTACATCGTGAAGCTCGCTCAAAGAATAGGCTTCGTCCCAGGAAAAACTTAGGTAACTTGAGCTTTTATGTGTACATTCCTCTCAAGAGTTTTAGTGAACAGCATGCCAGGGACAACATCCTTGCCCTAGCACCATGGAGCTGAAAATACACATTTATGTAGACATTGGACAAAACTATCTGGCTGCAGAGTACAAGTGCCTGAGGCAGGCTATGAACCTAGAAGTTAAAATAGCTGACTATAGTGCCAGATTAATTGTTAAATCATTTTCGAGCTTTTCTAACTGCTAGTTTTGTTAGTAGGTTTAAGAAGAGTCTATGGGTCATTTCTTAATGCATTGAGAGCAGGCCATATGAGATTGGAAAGGAGAGAGATTAATCGCTCACAAATAAAAATGTATTTTGACTTTTGAAGGAAACTCTTGTGAACCAGAGCTGGTGGCCAGCGGCCTGGAGGACAGGGAGCCTTACAGGCACACGACATCATTGCAGTGGAAAGAGACTTGGGGTCAGAGAAACCTGTTTCAGTCCTGAGTTGGTTTCACACTGACAAGTTTCTTTGTCTTTAAAGTAGAGATAATTTTATAACATAACAGTTATGGTGAGTGTAAAATGGCTAGCACAGTGGGGCAGTGTTGGCGCTCAAAAGTGCTAGTTTCTTCTTTTCTTTCAAAAGGAAATCATCTATTATGCTTATACTTTCTAAGTGATGTGGGAACATCGGAAGTGGTGACAAGCACTAGGTAATTCTGATCACTGAGTGGGTCCCCTGGTGGCATCAGAAATTTTCACAAATTAGAGCTAAGCCCTGGGGCACCCACTGGTGAGCAGACACTATAATTCCATGTCTCTGGAAGGTAGCTTTTGGTGGAGTGAGGAGAGTGATCAGGCAGCTATAGAGGGACGGCTGCTGGACAGGTTCTTACAGCACCACTGTCTGCCTCTCAGGAAAGCCTTCATTAATTCATCATTATACTGAGGAGTTCAGAGCACTCACTAAGGCTTGGCTACTGTGCTGAGCAGTTGGGACCCACACAGAAAAGTGATCTCAGCCTTAGAGGCCCCTGGAGTCTGATGGAGAGAAGTAGCCATGTAACAGTAAGTGGAGTAAGGAGTCAAGGTGCTATGATGGACGTATTATAGACAGTAGTTGGGCGGGGGAGCCAAACAGCAAAGTGATCAGGTGTCCCTGGGGGCTTCCCTGATAGCTCAGATGGTAAAGAATCTGCCGGCAGTGCAGGAGACCCAGGTTCAATCCCTGCGCTGGGAAGATCTCCTGGAGAAGGGCATGGCAACCCAGTCCAGTATTCTTGCCTAGAGAACTCCATGGACAGAGGAGCCTGGAGAGCTCTAGTCCATGGGGTCTCAAAGAGTCGGACACAACTGAGTGACTTAACACACATGTAGGTGTCCCTGAGGGAGTCTGGAAAACCTTTAGCGGGAAGGTATTTCCTTGAATCTTATGAATGTCAAGTCCAGATATTAATCATATCATCTAACTGATAATGGCTGTATTATAGCAAGTATGGAGCAAGAAGGTATACATTACCGTTTTCGGGGCACAGTTTATGCATGCTAATCATATCATCTAACTGATAATGGCTGTATTATAGCAAGTATAGAGCAAGAAGGTATACATTACCGTTTTCGGGGCACAGTTTATGCATGCTCTATTTTTGTTCTGGGTGCCCTTATGAAACAGTATACAGAGTGCAGCTGAATTGTTTAGCAGTAACTGAAGGTCCCAGTGGAGGCTGTGGTTTCTGTGCATCAGGCTGTGCAGCTTGGCAAAGATGGCAGCAGTTTCCATCTTGTACCTGCACTATTTCCTGATACTGCTGGTGGGCCTTGGAGCATCCTAGGAGGGTGTAAGAGAATTTCCCGGGATTACTTTTGGGTCCCTGTCTAGGAAAAGTCCTGGCTATTTTACTGAGGTTCTCCAGGACTGGCAACCTGTTGGTATCTGAGGAATAATCTTCATTTGCTTTGAGTCCCAGTGGAGTTCTGCCTGGTGGCCCCAGACCTGCCCAGAGTACGGGAGTCATATCAAGGCCAATGACTCTGAGCAGCTATTAAGTCCTTTCTGGCCACTTAACTGTAGAAGATACAGGGAGGGCATTTCCTTTTCCTCTCCATTGGGTGGAGGATGGTATTTGAGAATAATAAGGTAGTACCCAAACTCCTCAAAGGTGGCTGAGCTGTTAGGGCATTATGTGGTGAAAATCAGGTTGAGGTGAGATACCAAATACGAAAATACTTTGGAGAGTCTTAACCACAATTATTGCCATTATGACTCTTAGTTTTATAGTGGTCATAATAATAAAACAACCCCTTGCACCGTGGATGAGATAAAGATGCCTCACAAACCACAGACTAGCTTATCTGTGATACTATGGGGCACTCCAGTCATTCTGTGAGGTCTGTGATGCTTAAAATAGAACTGCTGACAGCTGGGGTGGGTTCGGGTTCATTACCACTACAGCTGAGCTGTTGCAGCTGTATGTCCACAGACCTAGGTTTAGCTGACTCATCCTGGCTGTCAGAAGAGCGGGGATGCTGCTTACTGGGGAGAGCAGTCCTGATGGTTCTGTGCTGTTGTTTCTCTGATTCATGTCGATTAAAAGGATTGCAGGATTAGGGAGAGAAAAATGGAGACATTTTCCTGAAGAGCTTGAGTAGGAGTTAGAAGGGTATTGAAAAGAGGAAAAAGGAAATGAGGCCGGGTTGGGGGGATGCTTAACTATAAGCTTTATGGGCAATTTGGGGGAAAGAGAACAAATGGCCTGCAAGAGGGGTTTGGTCAGGTAATTTCCTAAACTGACCACCAGATTGCACTGTTGACTCTGAACAGTTTGGTTGCACTTTGGAGCTGCCTTGAGCCCCACAAATGAAAAGGAAGGCACCACACAGTAGAACCGTTCAAGTGGTAGGTATGAAGGAGAGGACCAGAGCAGGTATAGGATGAGATGTGCAAAGTGAGCTCAAGATAACATTATTTATTAGTAGTGTGTGTTTAGTCACACAGTTGTGTCTGACTTTTCACGACCCCCATGGACTAGAGCTCACCAAGGTCATGTCTAAATTCTAAATAGTGATCTGAACTGAGAGAGTTCCAGAGCTATAGGGAGACTTGGTCATATTCAGAAACTTGAAGCCCTAAGACTTGTGTTTAAAACTGTTCTTGCTAAAACTGTTCTTATCCTGTTAATAAAGATAAAATAAAAATGCATTTTTTATTTAACTTAGAGGCTTTTGCAAATTTTCAATGACATTTTTTTATGAAATAATGTTATAGCATCCTATCAAAATAAATGACCTGTGTTATATTTCTTAAATTTTTCCCCCCTAGAACTTAGCCTAATCTTATCTCCATTAATGACTCTGTTTTAAATAAAATGAAATTTAAGTTATTAGGTTGGTATAAACATAATTGTGCTTGCAGACTGTGAATTTTAAATCATAACTAGGTTTAAGCGCATCTTTATTAATCAAAACAGGAACCATTACAGTCAACACATTTTTGCCAATGAGAAATAAATTTGCTTATTCCTATAGAATAAAAATCCATGCTTCGGGATTCAATGAACTCTTGAAAAGCATTTCCTGCCTCCTGCTGGTTGTAGAGGCATTTTCCCTGCAAAAAGTTGCCAAGTTGTTTGAAGAAGTGGCTGTTGATTGGGAAGAGGTCAGGTGAATATAGTGGATGAGGCAAAACTTTGTAGCCCAATTTGTTCAACTTCTAAAGTGTTGGCTGTGTGACTTGCATTCAGGCATTGTTGTGGAAAGGAATTGGGCCCTCTCTATTGACCAGTGCCGGCTGCAGGCATTGCAGTTTTCGGTCTGTCTCGTCAACTGCTGAGCATACTTTTCAGATGAAATGGTTTTGCCGGGATTCAGAAAGCTGTAGTGGATCAGACTGGCAGCAGACCACCAGTGACCAGGACCTTTTTTTGGTGCAAGTTTGGCTTTGGGAAGTGCTTTGGAGCTTCTTCTCGGTCCAGCCACTGAGCTGGTCATCACCACCTGTCATATAAAATCCACTTTTCATCACACATTACAATTCAATCGAGAAATGGTTCGTTGTTGTTGCATAGAATAGAAGAAGACAACACTTCAAAAACGACAATTTTTTTGATTTCCGGTCAGCTCATGAGGTACCCACTAATAGAGCCTTTTCATTTGTCTAATTTGCTTCAAATACTGAATGACCATAGAATGGTCAATGTTAAGTTCTTCGGCAACTTCTTGTATAATTGTAAGAGGATCAGCTTTGATGATTGTTCTCAATTGGTCGTTGTTAACTTCCGATGGCCAGCCACTACGCTCCTCATCTTCAAGGCTCTCATCTCCTTTGCAAAATTTCTTGAATCACCACTACCCTATATGTTCGTTAGCAGTTCCTGAGACAAATACATTGTTCATTTTGCAAGTTGTCTCCACTGCTTTATGACCCATTTTGAACTCAGTACTAACTGTTGCTGTTACATATTAATATAGTTTTAGATTTCTTGAAAGCTGTTGAAGTCATTTTATGGTATAAATTCATGTATTTATGCTATCAATCTTTATGTTTGGTTTTTGCCTTTATTCTTAAAAAGCTTTTGCCTTTGGAGATAAGCAGTTATACAAAGCCAATTATTAAATCAGAAGATAAAAATTTAGAAGATTAATAATTCAGCTAGAAGGTTTATGGTCCTCACCAGAACTTCCATCAGAATACATGCTTAAAAAAGGAACTGAAACTAAGGGAAAACCATTTTTGTATTAATATTTTCTCTCCTAAGTGCTTATGGAACAAAACATTCCTTTGTGAACTGTGTGGTAACTAAACCTTTCTAACCAGAGATCACAGGCTGGAGCCCACAGAAATGATCTGGCCTGCAGTTAATTTTGTCTAGCCTGTACAAGTACCTTTCACATTTGAATGCGTTCCCAATATTCAGAAATCTTGGAGTTTCACATAGAAATCTGAATTTCTAGCTATTTTTGAGAAATGGAGAAGTCTGACAGTACATTCGCAAATGATAAATTCTAGCTGAGAGGAGTGTCTGCTTTCTTTAAAAGGAGTGGTTTAACACTGCTCTATTTAAAATAGATAACCCGAATCCCAGGGATGGGGGAGCCTGGTGGGCTGCTGTCTATGGGGTCGCACAGAGTTGGACACGACTGAAGCGACTTAGCAGCAGCAGCAGCAGCAACAAGGGCCTACTGTATAGCACAGGGAACTCAGCTCAGTATTCTATAACAACCTAAATGGGAAGAGAATTTGAAAAAGAATAGATACACGCGTACTGAATCACTTTGCTGTACACCTGAAACTAACACAACAGTGTTCATCAGCTATAACATAAAACTAAAGGAGTGCTTTACTGCATAGTGTCACTGCCTGCCTCCTCACTATTGTCTGGTAAGCTGGCGCGCTTATGCTCCCTGTCCTGCCCTACAGACCTTCTGTGTTGTGTAACCTGTGCTGTAAGGTTGTGGCATGGCCAGAGGGCTCGTGCGTGCTGCCTGCTAGATAGCCTCTTCCTGGAGTCACCTTTGTGACCAAATGTGATCAGGTTTCTTCAGGAAGTGGTATTGGAACCATGTCAGTTTCAGTTAAAGTAATCTTCACCATTCTGGTGACAGCCTTATCTTTTCCTTAGGTTGTTAAGGCTTTTACTGCCCAGCATATATAGCCTGTTTGACAACACTGTAGAAGAATTGTTATACAAAGACACACACACACACATACAGAATAATCATTGTGGATATAAAAGTTGTTTTGCCAGGGGAAATGTGTGTTGAATTAAGATAGAGGTCTAATTTCAACATTTCTCAAAAACAATTATTGAAGAAATAAAGATAATAAAAAGTTCTTTTATTTATATTGTATTCCTTTCTACAAAATATTTGAGTCCGCTTACAAAGTATAGGACTAAAAGAGTAGAGAAACGTGTGTGTGTGTGTGTGTCTGTGTGTGTGTGTCTGTGTGTGTGTGTCTTGGGACCAGAGAATTTATTCAAAGAGTAAGTCAGAAAGATAGAACATGAGTATTAGACCCTGAGGTCTGAGAATAAACCTTAGAAGATGGGGAACATTCTTGAGTAAGAATAGTCTTATATTTCAGAAAGAAACTAAAGTGTAAATGAAACTTCTTAGTGCAAACAGTCCCACAATATTTCTTGCTTAGCGCATAGAGTGTGCTGATGTTGGCCTGTGTTGACATTTCTGTGAATTTGCAGTGGTGTGAGCTTTGAGGAGCTGTTTTGTGATGGCAGCTGGGAAATGTGGGTTTTGTGAATACAGTTAATCATTACTGTCTCCCTAGTCTTCTTCCTGGATTTTTCCCAAGAGTAGGGTAAGGGAATGGGTTGTGTGTGATGTAATGAGGGGGTGGGGAAGGTGTTATAGGGAAGAAAAGGCAGCAGTGACGCCTCTCAGCAGGCGGATTTGAGGTCTTCTGCAGAATTCTTTGAAGCAGCAGCAACCTCCAGCTATTGTGTGAGGCTTCATTTTCTGTACTTCTGATTAAATGAAACCAGAACACTATGGATATTACACACGAATTGTTTTTATTTATGAGCCATATGATTGAACTCAATTATCATAAAGTAAATAGAATTACCAGATCCTGAAGCTACCTTAACTACTTTATTAGGGGTGAGACTAGAAGAAAAAAGTGCTCTGTACAGAAGAAGATTTGCCCTGTCTTTTGTATGTTGACGTTAGAATCCTTTCTCTTGGTGTCAGGAGATTATGTTTTTAATTAAACATTAATAGTGAGCCCTCATGAAGGCATTTGAAAGTGATATTTTATTGTATTGGTGAATCTGTGGTAAATATCAAGGGATTGATAATTTCAAACAGACCAAATTTTACAAGGAAAGAACTAGATTTTCTTTCCCCCTCATGTGGAGATTTTATGGCTTCCAGTAACTGGTGAAGGCAACTGTATCATAAAAGCTCCAAAAGTTGTGTGGGGGGTAAATTTTGTAACAGTCATAAAGAATGTGTAGCCTGTTTCTAATGAGCAGTGCCAGTCTTGGAGTTGATTCAAGGTGTTTTGAAAGTGTCATTGGCAGATTTATCTTTCAAATAGAAGAACTACTGGATATAAGGCAAGCCACATAAAAAATTGTCATATATATTTCCTTGCATTAAGTGTTGATGGTTGAGCAATGGGAAAAGTGAAAAATTTTTGATGATACTAAGGAAGTTAAAATTCAGCTGTTTTGTTTCCTATCCTAATCAATGAGGCGAAAGGAGAGGCATGTTCCTTAAAAACCAGAGCTTGTTTCTTTGCTTTTACAACTGGCCCGCTTGAGCACGTGTCCAACTGAGTGCGTGACCAGGTGGTTTTCAGGCCGTGCTGAAACTGGCCTTTCTGTATAAGAGGGTTTTTTGGTGGTTGTTTTGTTTTAAGCTATTCTCTGATAGTTCTGTTATGAATTGAAAGGAATATGTTTTAAGGTTACGATTCTGGTGAAATATTTTATACGATAAGGATAGCATAGTGTAACTTATGGGCAGGGAGTCAGAGTCCCAGTGAAGAGATATTACCAAATAGAAAGAAATATGTCATAGAGATTTCTTTTACTACCCTTCGAAAATTTACTTGAATTTCTAGACTTAGCTTTATTTTACTGGACTTATTTAGGAAAATCAGATCAACCAAAAGTAGATAACTCTGTGACCTTCAGTATTTGACATTGCTGGTAATTTTGTGCTAACTTGATAAGTGTTAAAATGTGTTAAATCATATTGCTGAAAGATAAATGTTTTCATTTTAGGAGGTGATCATTTAAAAGCCAGACATATAGATAATTTTTAGAA
Organism: Oreotragus oreotragus; assembly: GCA_006410675.1. Classification (NCBI taxonomy): domain Eukaryota; kingdom Metazoa; phylum Chordata; class Mammalia; order Artiodactyla; family Bovidae; genus Oreotragus; species Oreotragus oreotragus. The sequence continues at coordinate 78,676 of SJYX01018449.1, forward strand.
AATATTCTAAAAGTTCCTCTTCCCTCTTTAGGTGAGCTCTTAAAAAGCTAAGTGCCATAATGTGACAGGTGATGAACAGTTTAACGTGTTAAAATGGATCTTATTCAAAACCCAGACTCTTATCTATAAAAGACTACCCTTTTTTAAAACCACAGGTGGTTTCTGAAGGTTTCACAGCATATGTCTAGAGATTACGTTAACTAATAACTGGATTTTGTTTGGGTTGTGTATGTTGTACAATGCACAAATCAGTGGGTTTATCTTTAGTCACCTTATTCTCATTTGGGGTTAATGGAAATGAAGTAAGGACCAAGTAAACGACTTTTTTTCAGGTGCAAATTCGACCATGGAACCTAAGTGACAGTGACTTTGTAATGGATGGTTCACAGCCTTTGGACCCCAGAAAAACTATCTTTGTTGGGGGAGTTCCACGACCCCTTCGAGCTGGTGAGTGGAAATAGTAACACCACAACAACAAAACCAACAACAGCAATCCCCAATGTGTTTAGTCTTCCGTGTTTTCTACGCTTCTGGTCAGCTATACAGTCTCCAAAAAGAAGGCCATCATATCAGTTCCACTGAGCTGACCCTTAAATGTTTTCTGCCAAGATGTTGTATTTTCTTATGCTGCAAGAGTGAATTTCATTAAACTGTTATTTCAGAGGATTGGATTCTAATTAGTGATTCCCTGTTCAACCAATTATTTAAAAAATAATAACAATGCATTTGGCAGTGCGCATTGTTAGCCAGTTAGTATTGTTAAGTATAACAGAAAAAGAACCCCATCAGAAGTCTGTCCAGGGCAGCTGTGTGCACTCAGTGACAGGCTAAACCACTGCTAGAAACTGTCACTGAAAACCAGACTGAGCTCTTCCCAAGCAAAACAGATTCCTGCTCTTTTCTTACGTACGTTGAAAAGTGAGTTATGTATCTGAGCATCTTTCATTTGACTTCATGAAAGCGCCCCTGTTTTTTGTTTTTTGAGTTCGTTTCCAATGATTTACTAATTGTGCCTTCTGGAATTGGGCAGTATCCTAATTGACTGGGGCACCAAAGACAAATCTCATTGCTTGTTAGATCAGTATGCCTGTGGAATATAGTAAAATTATTTGTAAGAACAGTTTGTAAAGTGCTTTAAAATAGCTGAGTTTATTTTTTTAAACTAAGATGAAAAAATAAGCTAACCATTGCCACTGTAGTAGCAAAGGGCAGTGTTAGCTCATGTTAGTGTAAACAAGTAGACTTAAGTATTCTACTTAAAAAGTAAAAGAAAAAGCAGAGCTCATTAAGTCAAGCTGTGAAGCAGCTCTGTGACTTTCGTGACGACTTAACTCTGAAGGTTCCTCAACTTTTCTATTGCATTTATTCAAATCTCAACTCTAAGCTACTGCTAAAAGTGTAGGTCTCTATAAAGATGTATTCATAATTCCATTTTGAAAGACCTTAAAACAAATTAATTATGACTGGAGTTTATAATTTTATGGTATTTCAGAAAGTCAGGTGTCTTGGGTCTTTTTCTCATCCTAGTGGCAAACTTACCCAAAGAGAGAAAGCAGAGCAGCAGAGATGCTTCCCCCTTTATCTGCCATCAGAGAATAATGTCTAAACAGGGCCAACTCAAACGTGAACAGCATTATGAAATGAGGGCCAGTACAACCCTTTGTTTCTAAAGAGCTTGTGCTTTAAAAAAAAAAAAAAAGTGTGAGTAGGGGTGCTGTGTAATATTCCTGGCTTTTTCTAACTGGCGATATGTTTAGGAGTGGAGAGAGAGAAAAATCCCCTTTCATAGTCTTTAAACTGCAAATATATTCTAAAAAAAGGCGGGGGGCATTCCTTGCTAGTATTCTCGCTGTTCTTTTTTGCAACTAAAGACTCACACAAAGTAGTTTTAATATCTTAGCCCTTTCCCTTTTTTCTTAGATGGGAATCCGAAAAAAAAAAAGTTTTCTGAAACAAAAGTTCCTGCAGTTGTAAAAATAACAAAACTGACTTTAATCTCATGTTTGTTTTAAGTCACAGACACAAGAGTTTATAACTAAATTGCCTTTTTAAACATTATTCATCCTTTATTCTTTTCGTTTGAATTATTTGAAAGGATAGATATGGACCTCTCTCTGTAATAATCTGTTTTTCACTGTTTTGTGATCACACTGACAGCACAAGACAGGAAACCCAAGATGCTGGATTGTATTCTTTCTTTAACATTCTGTGTCTGTAAGATGATACATGTTCTAGGGTTAAACAGGAATTATATTTAGTGATCTAGTCAGAAATTGGACTTTGTGTTCCCTGCCTAGATAATGCATGTTTTGTCAATTTCAAAGTTAGTTTTTTTTTAAGTAAACTAATTTGTTTTGGTTTAAAATTTTGTTTTTGCCATTGTTGGATATTAATCTGTAGTCACTTAGTCTAATGAAGGTTCCCCGTGCCAGCACCTCCTATAAATGTAGCTAGTTTCTAGAAGGCTAAACAATTTACATTAGCGTCCTGGAATTTTACTCTATCCAAGACTTACAGATTGGAGGCCAAGTAGTCTGGATAAAAAGAGTTAACATCTTTAGCTTTTATCCCTGTGCATAGAATTGAATTTCTTTGGAACACACTGAGCTTTGTGGACCGGTGTGTGTTTTGGAATAGAAGACTGTTTTTTAAAGAATTCAGTTTGACTTTGCTAGACAATCTTAAATTGACTACAGTGCAGTTCACTTGAACAGTAAACATGTATTGAGCACACAGGGTGTCACTGGCACCAAGAAAGTGCACATCATGCCACACTGAATGGACGTCCCACTCTTGCTGAACAGGTCATCACCTGTAAAGTCAAAGATTTCAGAAATGTACTGATAGAGTACTAACCCAATTAATTGAATACTAAATTATTTTCCTTAACATAATGTCTCAATTTTTGGTTTTTAAATATTTCAGGGCATTTTTTTCCCCCAGGAGTATTGTGGTTTGAATTCTGGAAAGTCTTAGAACTATTTTAGGCACTATATAGAAGATGATCCTAAACCAGTATTAGTGCTGGTACTCAACAAGTGAGATTTTGTGTGTCCAGACTGATTTTCACCTTATCCCGGGCCAGAAATGGTCCTTTAGCACATTACAGTGAATAAAACGTTATCACTCAAGAATTATCCTTTTGGATCTCATAGGGTTTTTTGTCTTTAATATTTTCCCATTGTAAGACAGGGACCATTGTCACTAATAAATGATAATACAGTCCTATCCCACTAGATAGAAATGCACAAACACTTCTGAAGATACAAGGCAACCTGTTTTAAGTGGATTATCTTGACTGAGTTTAGGTTGTTCCTTCTAATCTTTTCACAAGCGTGACTTTTAAAAATTCAGTTTGGAAAAAAAATCAGGGACATAGAAAAATTAGCCTGAAAGTGGGAAAATATCGGTGGAAAACCTTGATGAGTTTACCCAAAGTTAGATTGCCTGATTGTTGCCTTTTCTAGGAAGTAATGTCTATTGTCTCTGTCTCTCCCTTCCATCACTCCTGTCAGTGTCAGGGGCAGACCAAGGATGGTCTGCCTGACGTCTCCTGCTGATTCTAGATCTCGCTTTCCTTCCATTTCCCATCTCTCTCCACCCCCACACTAAGGAAAGGCTGTGGGTAGACTTGCCATGCCACCGTGTGGCTAAAATGTACATATTCTTCAGAGAGTCAGTACGAGGAAAGAGGTGGTCCATCTCTCTTGTCTCTCTCTCTCCTGCTACCACCTGGACATGCAAGAGCATATTGCCACTTTCCATTCAGATGTTGTAAGCAACATGTCTTCCTAAATCTCACTGCAGAAATCTCCCTGTTGCAAATTCCTATGGCATGAGAACCTTTCCTGACGGCATGTCTTTGCTCTGATAGCAAGTAAGTACCAGGCTTGGGAGTTTTGAGGCAAGACCACCAGGAAAGAGTGGAAAAGGAAGGTCTGGTCCCTGTCCTCTCCCCTGGTTTGTAACCATAAGTATCTTCTGACTCAAGCTTCTGGGCCTAGACATCTCATTTGGGGGCTGCCTCAGTAATCCTGCTTTGGGAGCCACGCATTTCCAACTTTGATCAGGCTTGAAAAACCCTCAGTCTTCCTTTCTAGTTAGAGGCATCTGTGAGCTGTCACTCCACTTTATGACTTCCTCCTGACGATTTATCTGACCAGGTCCTGCAGAAAAGATCAGTCTTGAGTTCCTGGAGCCTGCCAGTTGCCTGCCATCTTCGGATCTCTCACCTTCGTAACTATTGTTCTGATGAGTCTCTCCTGTCTTTTTCTCGCTAATATTCTGCTATGGATCCTGCTATTTTCTTCTCTTCATTCTGCCTTCCCTCCCCCAACCCCAACTGTTGTGAGGATGGCTTTTCTATGGAAATTCTAGAGGAAAGCAGTTTTTTGAGGTAAATATTCACTAATGTATGGCATACATCTAGAGAACACGATGAATTTTTCTAAGAGCATTTATTCCACACATTCTGTGCAAACATTCTGGTAGGCCACACATATTAGGAATCATATTAGGAATGATCTGTGATTTAGGAAAGAGGAGTATTATAACCATATCCTTTTTGTTCAGTGAGGTGGTAGCAGACACAAATCATCTTATGTCAAATTGGTCAGCACTAGAAGCTTTTTCTTTCACCCAGTCCCAAGTTCAGAATGACTTGTCTCAAATAAACTCCAGAATTGGCATACTGACTTCATTCACCCGACTGCCCTTAAGATTAAGGGTTTTCTAGTGTTGATTGATGTTTGTGAGCTCCCTCCTCTAGGAAAGCACACCCTCACCCACAGCTGATGTCAAAGGTTGCCATATCAGTGGCAGTTTGAATAACATTAACTTAAAGCTAAAGTAAGACTGGGATGAACTGGTGCTTATGGAGCAGAAGCCAGGCCAAGTTAATGTTAAGCAAAGATTTATGAGTTAAGCAAATGTTAAAGAAAAACAACCCCTGGACAAAACGAAACATTTGAGCGCTGCTCTGTGCCCAACAGTATGCCCAGAGTTTCTCATATATGTTTAATCCTCATGAAAACCTTGTGAAGTTGTAAGTGGTAGACTTTTCATGATAGCGAGAAGGAAGCAGAGTTCAAAGGGGGTGATTAGTCAAGACCACAACAATTTAAAAAGCTAAGGCTCAATTTCAGATCTCCAGACTTCAAGTCTTTACACAGAAGGAAGCTGCTTTATCAGAAGCTGAGATCTGAGATTCTGTCTCCGTAACAGTAATAACAGCCTGGTACCAGCTCGATTTAATCACCTTAAATACTCTTATCACTCAGACTTAGTTGGTTGTTCATACCATTTATTTGAAAATATTCATAACTTCCCAACATCTCATGCAGAGTGGAAGCTTATGAGCATTTCCTCTACTGAAGATACGTGAACTGCTTTTGTGATCCAACTCGGTAATTCCTTTCTTTCACAAGTGCAGGCCTCTCGGTCACCCTGAGGTGCCTTATGCCTCTTTCCTGTCTGCTTTGTTATTTCCAAAGAGGAGAAATGGAGCTTCTGGATTAATGATTTAAAATCTGAAAAGATGAACCTGTTAGTATTTCCCTCAGGAACGCTCATTCCTGCTCTGTCCCATTTGGCTCTCATAGTATCTTGCACTTGTACATTGCCTTAGGCTAACTTTGAAATCTAATTAAACCTTAGGAACAGGACCCTGGGGTGGGGCAGGATGGAACAGTCGTCATGATTTTCTTTCTGTTGAGCTGATCCCTTTCAGGTCTTTATGAAGAATTGGGAGTAGAACAAGTTGGGGTTCAGATTCACCTCCAGGGCATGGCCACCACAACCCAGAGGAATTCACGGACATACTATCCGCTACGTACAACTGCAGTATTTTGGTTTCCCTCTCTAGTCTGGGACACAAGAGCCAGTGTGTAGGTTAGACTTGTAGTAGTGTACTGTTCTCATGGAACAGTTGTTTATGAGCTGACTAGAGTTATCATAAGAGCACAGAACATCTTAACCAAAGTACAGAATGCC